>JACDOX010000177.1:371434-449806 GCA_014549065.1 Cardinalis cardinalis
CCTGGGGCAGCCGATCCCGGTGCCCCAGCAGGACTCCGAGGAGCACCAAGCTGGAACGGCAGGAATGAGCAAAAATCCCAGGCTGGTGGGTGAGATGTAGCAGAAGCTCCACTGCGGTAGCTGGAAACAGCAGGGCAGGGGATGCAGGGCCAGCAGCAGAAGAAAGGCAGCTCCCAGGGTTATGGCAGTGGCAGAGAATTCCTTTCCCCAAGCCACAGGTCCAACCGTCCTCCTCCGAAGCCCAGAGAGAGGGAGCCAGCAGCTGCCCCCAGCCCCGTCCTTTCAAGACTCGTGGTGGGGGTCAGTTCGATACTGTCCTTACAGCACTGTGGATCTGTTGCTGTGGATAAGCTTTTCCCAGGTGTAAAGGGGCCTGTGCTGTTGGGCTCGTCTGCCTATCAGAAGATGGGCAATTCACTGCCTCTCACCCAAGGCTTTTTCACCACACACGCAAAAATCTCTCTTCCCCTGACCCTTTGGTGTGAGGGTCTGTGCGAGTCTGGCAGCTGATAGCCCTGGGGGTGTGGTCTCCACCCCAAAGGTGCTAAGCTTGATCTCTTTGTGACCAGACCTGATCTTCAGCTTGTCTCCATCAGCAAGCAGTTCAGGGCCTCAGTCAGAGGGCTTATTCAGGGTGTGGTGGTCTTCTCTGCAGCTTTTATAGTACAGTTTCCTAAAAAAGGCAAAATCCTTCATGACGATGCTTAAGTCATAAATGATAACATTTCCGTCTCCAACATTATGCCCTTGTATTATCATATGTGAATGCTGACACCAGCAACCATAGAAAATATGGTAAGACATAGCTACAGCAAACATGCTGCTGTATTCCCTCAGTCTTATCTGGCATCTCTTTCGTTAGAAAATTAGATTATTTTTCCAAACATCTCTGTATTTTCTCTGAATAAGATACATGATGCTTACAGGTATATTTAGAGTGAACAAAATACTCTAAGGGCAGCAACTGAAAGAATTTTACTGAGTTAAAGGCTGCTGAAAAATATAATACAGGTCTAATGTGAGTGCCCTTGAGTACTTAGGTAATAAAATTATATGTCTGGCAAAAAAAAAGTAGTGAAAAAGTATGAAAGTATGACTTTTATATCACGGTTTTGGGTGTCATAAGATTATTAACACTGTACATATCTTTTTCCCTTTTTCCCTAAATGTAATATGCTCTAGGTAAAAAAAAAAAAAAAAAGACTTGATTTTGGCTAAGCCAGGTTAACACGTTTCTCGGGTTTTCTACCAAAATAACAYCTGTGAAAAAAGCCTATCACTTTTTAAAAAATTTTAAAATTTAATAGTAATAAAATAGTTATAAAAATAGTAGTAAAAAATAGAGCAATAAGAATTTGGACAATCAGAGTTAGGACAATACAGGACAATAAAAAGCAAAGAATTACATCTGGGTGTCTGGCTCTGCCACAGAAACACACCTTGCTAACAAAGGATTAACCCTTAAAAGCAATAGTCAGTTGCATGTTCATATATCTCATTCATGATGCAAACATTCCTTTCAAACTAGGGATTTTTCTGTTTATTGTCAAAACTTCTCCCCCATCTTGTAAATCAATTGCCTCGGTCCCCGTGAAGTCCGGCTTTTCCTGATAAGGAGGCAATAATTCTTCTCTTGAATCTTGATGTCTTGATGCTGTTATCTCTATATGAAGAATTTCTTGATTATCTTTTCCATTCCTTGCTCTTGTTTAAAAAAGTATCTTACATCACATAGTTTCTATTTTAATATTATGCTATAGCCTAAAAATTATATTTACCACACTAAGAGTAATCTCTTCCCTTAAAAGAGATTAATACARCATAACTTTCTAACACATATATATATATAACTACATATATAACACATATAGTATTGATTTTAATATTTGCAAAGAGCCAATCATATAATACGCATTTTTCACACACCTAAGTAGAAACAATACCTGGAAGAGCTTGGACTTTTCTGACTCTTTCTAAGCTCTTTCTGCTGTGCTTCTTACTCTGAATTTTTTTTTTAATCTTCTTTTATTATTCATTTCACAATCACCACACTCGGCTGTCTTCATAGCAAATTACATGGAAGGCACTGTAAAGAAATACTGCAAATATGTACCTGGACATAGGATTTTACACTTTGCTGTCCTTCCTTTCTATTCAGTCTCATGAAGGACCATGTAAAATCACTTCCCTCACTTCCCAGGCTTTACCAAATCCAGACTCCACTACAATACTGGTGATGTTTTACCAGTTATCACTGAAAAGAATGAAGCTGCAGAATTCAGCATATTTCCTTACTTCTGTCCAATTTTATTTCCTTTACTGTCAGGTATCTTGTGCTGTTTTTTGGAATCTTGCCTCAAGACTCCTACATGATAAGCAGCATATTTCCAACTGCTACTTGCTACCTTCTCCACAAGAAGGATTATTTCAAAGACAAGTAGCTGTGCAGTGAGGGCAGCAATTGGACTCATGCACCTCAGGTTTTTTAAGACCAAGGGCTGTAAAGCTTCTCCCAAGAGTTTCATGTAGCTCTAGGGCAGTCTACTGAGGAGGCTGTAGTGCTCTGCTTGTAACTGAGCGTAATGCTGTGTGTGAGTCCGTAGAAGTGCAGAGGGAACTGCATCAGCCTCTGTGAATGCAGGAGAAATTACTGTGATCCAGCGGCGGACCCAGCAGCTGTGACCTTCCACAAGCACCAAGGTACTCACTCCCGGAAGAACTGATGATTTTCTATTCAGTAAAAAAGGGATCATGCAGAACTATCATGATAGTATGATGTAAGTTGTCYTAATCCTCCTCCTCCCAAACTGTTCATGATTTGCAAGCCAAGCAGGAAATATCTATATCAAAGTAAATCATTCCTCTGTTCCATTTAAACGTTTAATGACATTCACACAGTTAATTGCTACCCATTCCATTCATGTGTGACTGTACTGTTTGCCAAAGAGCTCTAACATGAATCTCATTAATTCTTTGATTCCACTTGGATTCTCAAATTTTTACCCTTTTTTATTTTTCAAATAATTTTTGAAATTCTTTATTTCCATCATCAAACCTAATTCTATCCTGAGTTTCACAATTAATGTTCTTTTCTGGTTTGTTTTCTCCTGGTTCTCTGACATTTACAGAGATTGAATGAAGCTTCTCGTGTCCCAGCATGTTTACGTTTTTCTTAAATTAAATTCATAATTTTTCATTTTTTAGTCTTTTTTGAGCAAAGTTGATGACTGATTTTCAAATCAGTCATTAATTTTAATATTTTATATTTTCTTGGTGTGAGAAGCAGAAGCAATGCAACTTTTCTTGTTGATAGCAGTTGTAAGTAGTCTATTTTATGTGAGATTGTTTTAATTCACTGGTACTGTAAGTCTCATTTACTAAACCACAGAAACACTTATAGGTAAATGGTAGATTTCATAAGATTAATATGAAACAAGTTACAGGAATGTTGGGGACAAAATGAACAGAGAAAAAAGATTATTTCAGCATGAAGATCAAATTTTTCTTCCTTCCTACTTTCCCAAAGTTACTTTTCAAATATATTGTTAGCACTTAGAGGCCAATTTCCTTTTGGCACGTATGGGTAGGACTTCAGTGGCAATACCTTGATAAAAGAGAAATTGAGCAGCACTGTAAAAATAAAAAAAGGTAAAAATGCTGTTCACTTTAATAAGAAACTAATTACACCTTTAAAATTAGCTCAAGAAATTAATCAGACAAGATTTGATAAAACCAATTTTCTTAGGAAGAAACGTGCAGAAATGTAGACATTTCAAGTGAAAACATTACAAACACATAAAAATTATGTTTATATACAAGTATACGCATATTTATATGTAAGTATACTCATGTTTATCATGATTTTTATTCAAAACTGAGACAATAATTACTTAATATCTGTGTCTCTTTGTGCATTACTTATGAACCCAGAAGTGCTACACTTAAGCTGTCATATAGTCCTCCATAATAACTGTTGAGGAAGAACCTGCAATGAGAGGAAAATTTAGGGTAGTGAGCTTTCAGTTGTTTATGGAACTAGTGGATGGAATCCTGAGGAACCTTTGAGCAAGATGAATGCTTCTCCCAATTAAGTACCATTGCCAAACTTATTACACCTTCAAATCCTGTATCTGAGTAGATTATGAAGATTCTGAAGAGCACAGGGCTGAAGATGAAGCCCTGGGGAACCTCACTAGGGCTGGCAGCCTGATATCACCCCATTTGCAATAACCCTTGGAGCCTGGTCCATCAGTCAGTTGCTCATCCATCATGTGATGTGCTGTCCAGCTATGTGCTGCACATTTTGTCAAGAAAAATCCTGGGATAAACAGTATTAAAATCCAAAAAAAATTGCATCAATTGGCTCCCTTGATCTGCTAGTTTGGTTAACTTGTTATAAAAAAACCTCAAGTTTGATAAGCAGACTTTACTTTCATGAAGCCAAGCTGACTGTGACCAATGACTGGAGTGTCTTTCAGATGTTTTTCAATAACTCCCAGAACAACTTTTCCCTTAAGTGTACCAGACATGGAAGTGAGACTACCAGGACTGTAGTTTCCGTGGTCCTCCTTGTAGCTGTTTTTGAAAATTGTGGCAGTGTTAGCCAACATTCAGTCAAATGAATTCCACCCAACCATAGCTTTGTAGAGATCCAGCTGTAGCAGCAGATTTCTTCAAAAGTTCAGGGTATACTGGGAATTGATCATTTTCATAGTCATGATCCTCCGTCTCAGAGCCCTAACACCCGTTTGGTTCATCATCAGTGTTGAAGAAAGAGACAATAAAAGCATTAAACCTCTCTGCCTTGTCTCTGTCCCTGTTTTGGAGGGGAATGTCCTCACCTCATGAGGTATCTTTGCGTTCCAAATCTGAACATAATAATTCAGAATTGCAATCCTGAATTGTTATATTTTATGATGAGACTTCAGAATTTTTTTTTTTTAAATCAAGAAAAAAAATTAGTTTAGAAAACACCTCACTGTGGTAGAAAATTARTCAGGGGGAGACAAAAGCAAAGTTGTAGATTAAAATAGATAATGAAAAAAAATCTCACATTTTAACATTTTAAAGCAGAAAATACAAAATATTGAGTTTAGATTCCTCAGTTTTGAGGAAATATTAAGTGCAGTTCCAGTGTCCTCTCTCTCTGAAGAACCTGCAGCCTTTGAAGGACCTGGGCACATATTTTGATTGCTGGGGCTCGCTGGAATGAGCATAATAGCATACTTCCTGTAGTAATGACGACATACCCAAGAATCAGGAGATTTGAATTTTCAGATAGTACTACAGTCCTGGAGAAAATTTACACTCTCTTTCTACAGCTATTTTTTTATCATAGGGAAACTCTTAGGCAAATTATCTGTACTTTTAAAATTTAATCTGAGAGGAAAATTAATGAAATTTCAGTGTGTGATAGAAAAAAACAAGATTTGACTATGTAAAATTTTCTTCTTCTTCATATGTCTTCAGCATCCCAGCATCCCAGCTCCATTTAATTTTTTTTAAACTACTTTGCCCACCACTACAAATATCACTAGTTTTCTTTTTTCTCCCCTAAAAAAGGGAGTAGAGGGTTTTGATGTATTATCTTTGACGTGGCCTCTGGTTTAAACTGGTAATTCTGGATAATGAAAAGGACTATTCTGTGTCTGATTTTTCTTTGAACTTTGATGAAATTCTTCCAAGATGCCGCACAAATGTGTGACAAGGAGTCCTCTAAAGACATTCTTATTTTTTTATATCCATTTATGCCAAGCCAAAATATTAAAACAAGCATAAGATAAGAAAGTATTTGTCTTTGATTTTTCATTTTCCTTGAATGYGTTTTTTGGTTCTTGCAATATTATTTTTTAATAATGTTCAGTGGTATATGTCCTTCCAGACAGTGTGAATGTTATGTTTCTATCAGAGCTTTCATCACACGTTTAAAACCCAGACAAAATGCTAAAGGCATAAGAGCCTTCTAATTCTACAGTAATTTGATTTCACTTGTGTATTTAAGTTTTGAGTGGAAATCTAATTTAGTGGGCTCCTGTGAAATTTAAAGATTGATGAAAACATGTTAACATTCGTCTTTGTGCCACAGGACTTGCCTAAAATTTCTACCTAACTAATTCATAAACGTGCAAAAATAAAGAATAAATAATTATGACTGAATATTTTAACAATCCAAGTAATTCTAACAAGCACAGAGATTATTTTGAATTGAAGACTTTTTATAAATAGGGGGGAAATTAGGTTGCTTTATCTTGCATAGAGGTGGCCTAATTAATCAGCAGTGATTATGCTGGCTCAGTCTCTGTTATGTTTGTTAATTAAAGCACTTTCTAATGAACATTAGCTCAATTTCCCCCATGTGGAAGGCTGGGAGATAATAGAAATGTAAACCATGATTCTTTCTCACTTGAATACTCATTGAACACTCAGGGATTCTTTCTCACTTGAAAAATCATAACTAAATTAATATAGAGAGAAAGTAGTATTTTTGTCTGCATAGCCTTAGCTGCAGGACCCCCTGACTAGTGTGGGGAAATATCAATGGTGTGAACATCTCTTAGCAGGAGTAATCATCATCATCATGAAATGCTCATCAGATAGGAAGACAAAATGCAATTAAGCTGGGTTTACAATCAGGCCAATAATTACTACTCTGATGTCTTAGCTGTATGGAAAATGCAGGATTCTGTACTGTGACTTTTTTGTTTGAATGTGAGGCTTTTCCTGCCTTGCTTGATCTCTTTTTTCTTGGAACATTTGTAAAATGTCAGTCATGATGTGGCGCAGCTGAATAATTGTCATAGAGTCAAATGGTTGCAGATGGTTAATGGAAACAGAGAATTAAATGAACAGCAGTAAAGAAACACATGCAAAATTAAAGAACCCTATTGCAAATTTAAAGGGTCACTTGGTTTCATCAAAAATCAAATAATATTAATATGTTATTCTCTGCATGAAAGACACTGTGTTAAATTGTTTTGAGAGATGAAAAATGAGCAATCAATGGTGTTCTAATGAAATTTTTGAAAAATCATGCACTATTGAAATATGCAGCAGTTACCAGTTAAAAACTATAGAACAAAGCCTGACTTGGGCTGCTGAATTTTGTTATTTTGCATTTATTTAAATTATTGAAGTCTCGATGTAAAACACTATAGGGTTCTACAAAAGAAATACAGAAATGAAGATTAAGTAATCTTTGCCATATCCAAATAATGTTTACTATTTCAAAATAATTTTTAAAAATATTTTTTCAGATCCAAGTGACTCAGCATTTCAGCTGACTTTATATCACCAAATCAATTCCTACATAGATGTGCAAGGTCTTAGAGCTGCATTATGAGATGAATCTCTCTTCTGTCTGATATTTTTGAAAGACATGCTTGATAAATCCTTTATAAGGAGCAAATTTATCTTTCTGGTACAAAAGTATTAGTGATACCACTTATTAAGTATTACTTGGAAGTGGATTGAAGTTAAAGGTACTTTCAAATGGATTCCAAGTCTTCAAAACTTTGTATTCTTTGGAAATTGTTCCTTATTTTTCAGCTCCCTTTCATTCTTTCCAACTAAAGTCTGAAGTTAATATCTCTTTCCATCCAGTAAATTATTTTAAAATAATTTTCTCTTAATTAAAAGGAAAAATACGATAAATAAAAAATATAATGTGTTAATCATTCACCATTTAATACAGTTTGATAATTGAATATACTTTGAGATTGGTCCATGAGTGCAAAGGAGGATTTTCTTCCTGTAGCAGACTGAAAAAAGGAAATATAAACCAATCATTTTACAAAACCAGAAACAGCCGGATGTTTGTCACCACAAACATAAAATTAGATGTTTGGTTTGCCACCACAAACATTAGTAAGATAAAGCAAAACTTAATAGCTACTTTTAGTAAGTTTTTTTTCATATACATATGTCTGGACAAATTATAGAGTGTCTTGTCTTGTGCTAATCATAAAATAAAAGCAATTTAAAATTTTATGGTTTCTCCTTGATATATATACGCTGAAAGTATACCTATGATTTCTTGTCTGCTGTAATTTCTGTGAAGTCAGTGAATGGCTTATTAAATGGAAGCAGACATGAAAATATTGATCTTATTTGCCCATTCTAGTCAGTACAAAGCATCTTCTCTTAAATCTTCCAGAATAACCACATTCCACTGGTCATCTAATAGAGTTTAAAGTGAAAGTTTCTTTCTCTTTCTTTTAACACAAAGAGTTTCAAATAGAAAATAAAAATAGATAGAGTGTGATGCATGTTCTATTGTAAATACATCTCAAATAAGCATTTTGCTCCTCTGGGTTTTACTTAAAGGCTTTATGTTATTTCCTGAATGGTATTGGGCTCAAATACAAAAGCATCTGTATATTTTTTAGCAGAATTGTTAACATTACTCACTTTTAAAATGACAGAAATACAGTACTTCCCATGAAAAATCAATCTTTTACTGTAAAGAAATGTGGCAGAATAATCCATACAATGAATGTCAAAAATTGCAGTTTCGCTGACCTATTATCCTTTATGAATGTTTTAAATGCTATATCTATGACTGTCATTTTGATAATGTAATTTGTGATATATTTTTKTATCCTTTTAGCACAGCTGTTTTATTTGTTTTTTTCTTATAAATCATGTTATTTGTCCTCTATGAAATTCTGCAATTTTATTTATTTTAGAAGTACTTATTCTGCTAAAAAAACCCTTCGTGTTTCATGTAAGAGTAATTAAAACTGGCTTCTGTTCAGCAAGTTTTAGTTCAAAAATTGTGAAACTTCATAAGGAACATATAGCAGCAGTTTAATATGAATTTGCATCTCTTTTCCTGCACCTGATGGGTAAGAGGAAATTTTTTCTTCAGAATTGAACTGTTGAATGCTTTTTCAAGCTGTACAAGTTCTTCTGTGTTCTTTTTTCTTTGGAGAGACAACAGTATACCACCGAGCTAGAAATGTTCAGAGTTAGATAGGAGAATTGATTCAGGGGAGATGCTTCAAGTTTCCTAACAGTTATAAATCGGTACTATCATGCACTGTGCCTGAAGGTTTACATATGGTCTCACTGTCTTATTTTACATGTGGTCTCACTCTCTTATTTTTAGTAAATACCTCCTTCAATCCAAATCTGCTTCTTTCCAGTTCTGTGGGAAAACAGGTGACTTGCTTCCACTGGTGATGGTGGTGGACTGCATTAACATGACCAGCTCTGCACTGTGTTGAGTGAGAAGCTCTTAACCCCACATCTGAGAGACAGAGGGAAAAATCTGGATCTGGTGGGAAAACATGTTTTGTGGTGATAGCATTTTAAAGCACTCTAGTGTCATGAAAGGCGAGGTATTCCAAAAATAGGTGGGAAGATAGCAACAAAACTGAAAGGAAGTACTTTCTCATGATAAACTTTTTGAGAAATTGCCAAAATAATGCAGCAGGCAGCAGCCATGAACCTGCTGATGATATAAAAGGGATCTATCTTGTGGGTCAAGTAAGAATAGGGAGACTGCTCATGAACCACCCTCATGGGCAAAACAGTCTTAACTTGGGAAAGAGTAATTACATTGAATTAATTTGTTTTTATTAATTAAATCAGTTAATTGGATTAATTAAAAATAGATTAGGATAGTGAGAAACAAAGCTAAAATCACCTTCTTACCACCCTTCTTACCAGGCTTACTCATGGCCCTTCAACATGTTTCTCCTCATGGGGATTCAGTGGAATAGGGAACAGGGATTGTCATCATCTCATAACACATTATCTTTTCCTCTCTTTTACTTCCTCACACTTTTTCCCTGCTCTCTTGTGGGGTCCCTGCCACAGAAAAGAATCCTTCACAAACTCCTGCAACATGGGTCCTCCCCATAGGCTGAGGTGTTCCAACAACTGCCTTTCAAAAAGGAACAGACCATCAGAAAAAGACCACTCCAGGCATAAATACAGGAGTCCTCAGCTGATCTTTGATGTATGTGTTTGGTGTCACCATATTGCTGCTAGACAGAAGAGAGATGTTACACAATAACCATTTGAAGCTATATCACCAACTATTGTTTTCAGCTGCATTAATGTTGTGATCATGTCCTTGTGCATTTAAAATCCTTGAGTTGAACTACTGTAGTATATTTTACTCTTCAATATCTAAAATGATCATTAAAATATACTTTCATCACACAGTGTATGGTCTTTGGAAACAACTCATCACAAAAAGAATTTCACAAGCAAAGTCAAAATAACCTCATGGCACCAGTAGATATGGACCATTTACACAGTCTCCACACCTTGTCATTTCAGCACAATTTTCCCATATCTGAAAAAATATAATAGAAATTTTAATTGTTTAGTGAAATTGAGTTGCAAGTCTGTAATTTTGGTAAATCTAATGCATACTATATAAGAAACATCCAATGTGAAGTAAAATAATTAAAATAAGGGGGAGTTATTTTTCAAAATATTCTGCTTTCTAGATGCATTTTGAATGGGGCAAAAATAGGTATTTATAACACAGGAGTCCTTGAGAAATGTCAATGAACTCCCTTACAAAAAATCTAGACGACATTATAGACAAAATTTTATTAAAATGTGACTAATATAACTTAGGAATTACAAACATTTTATTGTCATATTTATTAAAATAGAATTTTTAATTTGCAACATTGGTTTACAATTTCTACTCCTTGCAAAATAATATTCCTCAAACTGAATAAATAAATAAATAATTTTTTTAAAATTTAATATTATAAAGAAAAAATTGCTAAGGCATGTAAAATACTTAAATGAGCACTGAAACTTGCTTCTAATTTTTATCATTTCCATGCAAACTAAAAACAACACTTTTCAATAATGGAGATAATAGAAAGGAAAAAATGCTGAAAGTCTCTATTATGATGAGAGTATGCAAGTATGACCAAGCGCCTTACTGATTCACACAGGTGCCATTGGAAACAGAACATGTTAAAAGGAGCTTTAACTTCATGTTTCTTTTTTGACTTCTGTCTTTAAATAACTGTAAATCAGTGTAACTGACTGATGGACTATCAGATTGTAAAGGAAATGTTGTTATGGATATTTTTTCTAAAAATTCACAGAAAGAGTTATTACATGGAGAACTACTGTTGCATTCCACTATAATATTCCCAAACTTTTAGGGGTTTAGGATCACATAATAATGTTTATTGTCATTAAGAACATAACCAGTAAGAGTTGGATTCGATGATTCTTTTGGGTCCATTCAGCTCAGAATATTATGAATATTCTGAATTTATGAATGATTTTATTAATATCTTCTGGTAACCTGGCACTGAAAGATTTCAAAGTTGTCTAAGAATATTAACTAAAGCTTATAGAGCTCCTATGCAGAAAGTTACAGAATCTCTAGTGCTCATTTTCCTTTGCTATAATACAGCTATCTCATTCAAGAATACAAGTTTGTAAGAAATGTGTGTCATTACAAAACAGAAATAGACACTGAAGGATAGGATAGTACTGCATTACTTTGAAACTCCCTGGCAAATTTAGATAAAAAGACTGTAATTAATCAGAGTTGAAAACTCGCTACAACTAATGTTAATATGTCTGCATATCTAAAAATATTTCAGGCATTAGCAATCATGAGAAGTGTGGCACATAAGCTTTCTCTGTTTCTGCAAGAAACAACAGTCATGAAATTCCTAACATTTAAGGCAAACTTACACTGATCCTCCTCATGACAGCAGAGAGGTGATAATCTACAAGATATCTTTATTATAGAAAACAGCTACATCTTATTTCCAATAGCTGCTTATGTCTGTAGGATGCCACCACTGGAGAAGACAGGAGTTACGTCATTAAATATAACAGTCGCTGTTAGTCTCTATAAGACATCTGCCTTTAATAATCTACTATGCTGCTTAATTATTGAATTCCATTTTTGAATTACTTCCTGTTCATCCAAGTCAATTAACACTTCTGCAATTGCTGAGATTGTCTCCAAGGGGAATCTGGATTGCTCTTCAAATTAGCCCTCTAGCTTTATACAGGCTGTGTAAATACATAATTCTGCCTTTGAGTTGTCAAATCTCTTGCTATTTGCTGCAGACAGCTATGGCATTCTCTGGAACATCTTTTGACAGAATCACCATGCCAATCTTTTTTGATAATAACAAATTGCATGATTGACTAGAACTATAATAGCCTGAGGCATTTCTAGCCAGGCCTGAAAATTAACTAAATCTATCACTACATTGTGTGTCATTAAAACATAATTTCCTGTCATTGTCTGCCCAATCATAGGGTCAGCAAGCTATTTTTAAAACACTTCTGAGCTCTTTATCCTCCTACTGATATGCCAGGATTTTCTTAGCATGCACCTGGTTAAACTTTTCAGAAAAATTTATTCGTACTTTCATCCAAGTTCCCAAATTATAGACTGAGTAATACATTTAGTTTATTATAAAATCTGAAGAACAAGGGAGAAGAGAAACTGCCCAGAATTCTCCTGTCTCCAATTCTACCCCCAAAACATGCACATAAACAATTCCACAGCAGCTATGGAATTAACACTATCACATGCAAGAGACCTACTTTAGGTCTGGATATTTATATGAATATATAAGGATGAGGACCTGTGGTCATTCATTTTCATTGCTGAGTTTTTATTTTGGTTTGTAGGGTTTTTTTTTGTTTGGTTGGTTTGGTTGGTTGTTGTCCTTGTTCTTGTTGTTTCTGGGTGGGGTTGATCTTTATAATTTCTTTAGATCTTAAATCTGGGTTTTGTGGAATCAATCTTTTTTTCTGAACTTCTCAACTTCAYGGTGCTTTACTATTCCTCCTTTCATTTTAGAATCTCACCCTCTTCTTTCTCCACACAGTTGTCTGGGCATTTCATTTGATAGATCTGAGGTTCTTTTTCCTGAAGGATAGTTTTTGTTAACATGTTTTACTGAGAGGCCATCTTCTAAAAGCTGATCAATTTCTAGAAAGATGCGTTTGCAGTTTTGTGTCTATGATACAGTTCTAATACAAAGACTGTAGCCATAGAGACATATTAACTTAATAGTGCCCCTTTCATTATTGTATCTCATTTACTACTTACTTGCACTGCCTGCAATCTATGAAAAATAAATAACTTCTTCTGACATTTTGTTCTGTATATCAAATCATGCTTAAGTCTCTTAGTACTGAGACACAATAAATCTTCCCTATATGTGTGTGTGTATATATATATATAAGTCTAAATTTTCCATAGTTTTATAGCACCTAACAGTTGCATTCAATTTTTTTATAATCTCCATCATTTGAACATAAAATTTCCAGTCCCCACTTGTCTTCAGTAAAGTCAAGTCAGGTTGGTTTGATTCCCACATTTCTAAGTTTTTTAGTGAGCTGTACAGTATATCTAAGTTGAATTTATGACTTCTTGAGAAATTATTAGAAGCAAGGAGTTTACTGACTGTGTTTGTGGTATTATTAATTTCATAACTATAATGTTTCATAACCATAATATGAGATCAACAATTTCCTTCACCTATTTACAATACAACATAAACCAAACCATCCTTAACCCTGAGCTGCTTCTCTGAACATCTGTTTTGCCTTTCATACAGCTGGTGACTAAAGGCTGCAATAACCAGCTGTATCTAGACTACATATTGCAACGTGGGGCTTTGAAAAATATTGAAATCCTGTCATGTTTTTTTTGCTACMCATTACCAATTTCCAAAGCAACCACCTCGCTCTAAACTTTGGTCTTTTTCTCAATAAATCTTTCTAGGTTTATACTAATGTCTCAGTAATCACACATTTGCATTTATAATTATTCTGTTCTGGTTCTCAAATTGTAGTTACTCTTCTCTGTTCTATGTTTGCTTTATTTAATGTACTCAGTTTGTTCCTCAGTATCTGAATAATTCTATGTAAAAACAAGCATAGGTGCAATTGTTGCTTTTATATATAGATATTATTTCTCAGAGACACTTCCTTTTTTTTCCCCAGCAATCAAGAAAAGTCCTTTAGATTATCCATGGTCTTCCAAAGTCTATCCATGGTCTATCTAAAGTCCTTTATATTATTTCCATGGTCTGTGTATTTACACAGTAATTTTCCACTCCTGTCTCTACTTCCTGTGCAATACAGCCTCCTTCTTATTTAGTCACAGTATATAATCTTATATATTTCACTATTCTACATTCTGCAGTACATATATATACCCTGACTTTAGGTATCTGATCCACCTGTGTCCTGTGTCCTGTGAGGCACACCCTCAATGTGAAGATCCAGTGGTCTTAGGAATGATAGTTTGTGATATAGAGAAATTATCCACTACCATAAGAATTTTCTTGCCCTCCAAAAAATATAGGGTTAGCATAAATTAATTTTATTCAAATTTCATATTACTCTCCACACTGTTTTTATGAATTAGTGATTAAGAAAATATTTCCACTTTATAAATATACAGCAGTATGATATACTATTATTCTTCAGAAAATTTCAGAGGATATCCTCAGAATTTAAGCATTTTCCAGTGTTGAGCTGAAAAACTCTTTAATCTGATTTGTTTTCTAAGTTATTACTTTTTCCTGCCAAATTAGGACAGTTACCATGCTACTTCTCTGATCAGCTCAGGTAAACTTCCATGTCTTACAGCTGATTTATATCATTTGAGTTTTCTTCTATTTCTTTGGCAGAAGGAGAAAAGGCAGTACACTGTGACTTCTATCTTTCCTTTGGCATTTGTGATACGTACATCTCCAAAGTACAAAAAAATCTTTAAATATATTTTGATATTATTTTATAATAATTCCTTTTTCATAGCTTTAAAGCCAGGGGTTTTCTTTTTGGTTTTAATTTAAACTTTTCACTGAAATTTTGTGTAAACTTTGCTTTCTGTAGCACAAACAAATTATCAGGAAAGTATGCTATGTGGGACAGATCAAAGGAAAGTCAGAAAAAATTATTTTAAAAGTGTTGTCTCTGGAAACAGAGGCTACAAAATTTCACATATAGTAAACAACCACCTTCCTTTTTAATTCAGTAATAATAAAAGTTTAATAAATAACTAATTTAGCAGAATTGGTATTACTAAATAAAAAATCAGGTTTACTATGGGATTGTATTTATATATGTTATACGAACATGTTTTATAGATTGTATAAGCCACAAGCAATTTTTGCTCCTACAATACAGGAGAATATACCAATTTAGATAATTGCCAAAAATTCAACCAAAACAAATCATTTTATTCACTATATTATTGCGGTGTTTGACTTCTACAGAAGTCTAGTGGTACTCCAGCATATGTGTAAAACAGGACATATTAAAGACACTATGTAATTTTACATTGTATAAAAATGTGAAATATTATTGGCTTTTTTTCCTCCCAGACACATATTACTCTATGGAGGAACTTATCAATAGACCTCATTTAATGGTTTTTTAATTCTCTTTCTAACTGATGTTTCTCTTTTTGAGGTTTTTTTCGTAAAATATTCTGATTTGACAATAAATTGCTGAGTGCATTTCATGATAAATAGAATTTCATAAACTGCATGGGTTACCCTTAGATACATTTTCCAAGAAACTGTATCAGACACAGCATAATTCTCTCTTGGTGATATCTGCCCAGAATAATCAAGAGTGAACATGTAGTGCTAGTGAGTTAAAGTTCAGTCTAAAAGGAAGGATATACTTTATCGAGGTCAGGACAGGGAACACTAGCAGAATAATGTAGAGAAGTTTTGTTAGTAGTTGATATGCTGTACTTGCCATTTCCGTAATAGATGAATGAATGAATGAATGAATGAATGAATGAATGAATGAATGAATGAATGAATGAATGAAACATCAAACAAATAGAGATATGTATAAGTAGCAGTATTTAAATTTATCTGATTTAGTTCACAGCAAATTCCTGTCAATTGGGACTTGGATTTGGATGATCCTTGTGAGTCTCTTCTGATTCAGGATGTTCTACAATTTTATTACTTAATGTTTTTCAAAATTATTTCTTTTGAATTCTGTCCTTACCATATATGATTTTAAAAATTCACTAGTGACATAATATTCACAAGCTCTTTCCATATGTTGACAAACAGGCGCACAAAAAGAGCCCATTTTGTAGTGAATTAGGGAAGTACTGAGTATTACATCTTCCTAGTACACACAGATGATAAATTTTCTTTTGGATCTCTGTTCTCTATTGGTGACTCCAAATATTGGCATTTAAGATTTATGAAGCAGGAATGATTAACTCTCAGAAGAAAATAACGACCAATTATTTTGTTTGTAGGTTTTTACAATGCCATCATTGGTTTTAGTTTGATACTTCTTTATGACAATCAGCTAAAACCTAAAATAACTGGCTGGCTAGATAACACCCTACAAAGTGAGTAATAACTTTCTCAAAATAAGCCATTTACCTCTGCAGAGGCTTAAAATAAGTTCTAGGCTTTCAAATCTGAAAAAATCCTGTGGACCATTCCTTCATTTGTAGTCTCTTACTGCAACTTATAAATTCTTTGGAGCATTATTTTGTTTCTTTAGTAAATTCACTTTCTGAAAAGTAAGTGTATAATATTTACTGAGGTTTATACTTACACAGTCTTGAACTACTTTTACATTGTACATATACATTTGTTCAGATTAATTTCAGTAAAGAAATTTGAGAATGGTTGTTCAGAAGCACATCTAAACTAGGGCTCACATGATTTGTCTAGTGATTAGAGAGTTGTGGAAACTAAAAATTCTGATGTGTTATCATTAAATTCCTTATTTCMTGTTTGTATCAATGAAAAATATTAAGGCTAAAAGTACAGAGTAAATTATATTGCCTAGCTGACTTCTCTGAATAAAAAAATAAAAAAGAGTTTTACAGGCCTATTCAATCATGTAACTTTCTTTACCTCATTTCCTCTCTTGTGCTTCCTCTGACTATTCTTGCTCACCATTTAATCACTCTAATAAAGTATAATAAATTTGTGAGCCAGGTTTTCAGTCACAGGCCCAATAATGCTTCCAATTTAGATTTCTTCACACTATACTGCTGTAATAACTTTACAAAATGAGGCTTGAAAATGCCCTATGGCTACTTTTATTTATCCTGAATGGAGTGGGTAAAAGAAATAAACTTACCTATTAGTACAGGAACACCAGTATACTAAGTTTTAACTATTTGGAAGTGAGTTACTAATAAAATCAGTCTCATCCTCCAAATTCCCTGATGCAGAGCCACTCATATTTCCAGAGACATTAGTTGTCAAAGCCCACATGAAAAGGAAATTCTAGCGAACTTTTCCAGATAAGGCACTTCATATTAAATTATCATTCTTAAAACTTTGAATTTAGCTCTATTTACAAAATTCATCATTATTAAATCTAAGGATTTCTGTAACAGCTTCTTATGTTAATTATCTGTCATTTAATGGGATGTTGGTGCACAGAACTTTTCTGGAACAATTCTAGAATCACAGAATGGTTGAGGCTAGAAGGGACCCCTGGAGTTCTTCTAGTCCTACACGCTGCTCAAGCAGGGCTACCTCGAGCCTATTGCCCAGAGCAATGTACAGACAGATTTTGAATTTTTCCAGGAATAGATGCTGCATAGTCCCCCTGGGCAACCTGTGCCAGTTCTCAACCACTCTCACAGTTGAAAAAGTGCTTCCAAGTGCTCAAATGGAGTTTTCTGTGTTCTAGTTCGTGTCCGTTGTGTCTAGTCCTGTCACCGGGCACCACTGTAAAGAATCTGTGAAGCATCTTCTCTAGGCTGAACAGTCCTATCTCTCTGAGCCTTCTCAGTTAAGAGAAATGCTCCAGTCCCTTCATCATCTTGGTGTTCCTTTGTTTAACTGTACCCAGTGTATCTGTGTCTCTCTTGTACTGGAGAGACCAGCACTGTATGCAGGTGTGGCCTTATAATACTGAGCAGAGTTCAGATAATTTCTCTTAGCCTACTGCCAACACTACTAAAAAATATGCAGATATTATTTACAGACTCAAAAGCAGCCTGTGGATAAGTACAATCTTAAGGGACTTCCATCTGAGAAAATATAGACAATTGTCTTTATATCCACAGAGATAGAGAGGAAGTTCCATGTCTCAGTTTCAAGACAAATTTAAGAGAGCACACTTTGCAATGAGCAGTCTCCTCTAAAGGATTTCAACAATCCTCCTCCACCAACAGAAAATGAATACTGGTAGACGAAATTGAAAAAAAGCCAAACCAAACCAATGGCTTATCAACAACAGAATGCTCTCAAGGCAAGGAAGAAAAGTAAATAACTGCTAAACACCAAATTATCAGAAGTCCCTCACCCCCCACAAAAACAAAGACCCAAAAATGTTGGAAATGTTGGAGAAATACCCCTTCCTGACATGTGGTGCAATGATGCTGCCAGCTTTCACTCTGAGGGAAGTGGAGCTTCCATGGAGGAGTTCCAGCAGGAGGCAAAAACCTGGTGGCTCTCTGGTGTTGACAATAGTTTTTGGAGACTTGTAGGGAAGACTTATTTCATTATTAATAAAGAATTTTTCTTGGAAGGGTCTCATTGAAAAATGAGACTATAAAGTTGTAATTTTTTTCTTAAAATTGTGAAAAAGAAAGGTTTTTTGGAATACAGCAATCACCTTGTTCTCTTTTGAGAGCTTTTATAACTTTGTTAATGGTTACATGAGCTTTAGGTGTTAGAGTTTTAGGAGAGTTGATGTCGCAGCTTTTTCTTAATAAATTAAAAAGTGGACTTAGTTTATTGTTGGTAATTTCTAAAATAGGCTTGACTCAATTGACTTTTCGTAGAAGCTGTTGTAGGTTGTTGACGCTGGTTTGGAGTAGTATCTTTTGTGGTGTAATTTTTTTTAGTTATCTTCTATTTTAGATACTTTTAGGGTGGAACTTTCCGGATTTTGGTTATAGAAATTTTAAGTCTAGTATTTTGGATTTCAGTAACAACACTAGTACCGGTTTGTTTTATCTTTGTGTTGGGGTTGTGATGAGCAAATCATTTATTTAGTGGAGAATTATGGATTTTGGATGTTTTTGTTGAACTGGAGACAAAGTTTGTGCAACAAAATACTGGTACATTACAGGCTAATTTTTCATTTTTTGAAGTAATGATTTTTAGTGGTATTTTTGTGTGGGTTCTCAGACCAGCAGCTGTTGCGTTCACCTCAAGGCAGATGAAAGATTTCTACTGCAGCTTCTCCAAGTCAGGGAAGGGAAAAGCTTTTGGCCTGGGCCAACAAAACCGAGCTAGCCAAGCAGAACCAAACCTCACAGAGCCATGGAACACGTGTGCAGCGAGTCCTCGAAATTGCCCACCAAAATCCCCATAAGCTCCCCCCTCCCCAGCCCTGCACATACCCAGTCCTGGGCCTTAAAGATATAGCAGTCAATTTTGGGCATAAAGCAGAGGATGATGGAATAGACTATCATCATAAATCGCTCCAAGGGATTCTGATAATTCAATTTTTGGACAGTGATGAATAATTTTTGTTCTCATCTCATATTAGGCACCTCCATTCTTCACAGGATCACAGAATCATATAGGTTGGAAATGACCTCTGAGATCATGCAGTACTGCCTTTGACTGAAAACCATCATATCAAGTACACTATGGCCCTGCCTTGTCCAGTCACTTGTTGTACATTTCTAGGTATGGTGACTTAGGCACATCCTTGAGCAGTCCATTCCAAGGATTAAAAAATCTTTTTGTTAAGACATTCTTCCCCATGTCCTGATACTTCACTCAGTCGGACTTTTTGCACTGAAAATTGACAGAGAAACTGACACATTTTCTGCTCACATCCAAATGGCATGCTGAGTTTTGTAACCTGGGTCCTGAAATGCACATTAATGATACATAAATACATGCCCAAATTTAGTCAGAGGCTGTGTGGAAAAAAAAAGGGTAAAACTAGTCAGAACTAATAGCTGTGTACAAGAACAGAACTCTGAGTATCCAAACCAGTCTGTGAAATCTGAATTAAAAGAAATGAAAATCTAATTTGCTAGGTGTTCTCCTTTTGAAAAGGCCAACTGCTACAGAAATGCATGATCATTTGAAACATATAACTGAATGCAAATGATTAATGACTCTTACAGTACTTATTACTATGAGCTTAGCACTGACTATTTAACAAACACTTGATATTTAGCAAATCTGTGTCCTGAAGAGTTTGTAGAAAGTCACTACAATCATGAAGAGAGCAGCCATCATCCCAATTACAGAATGCATGTAAAAGTGTATGGGTGGATTACCACTCATCTCTCACAAAAACAGGAATGTCAAAGGACTGTGGTAGGTGGACCTTGGCTAGCTGACAGGTATCCACCAAGTGTCACTCTCACTCCTCCTTCTCAGAAGGAGAAGAAGAGAAAATATTATGAAAAATGTTGCAGCTCAAAACAAGATTAAGGAGATCACCAACTACCCTCACAGGCGAAACTTGACTTGGGAAAGATTAATTTAATTTATTATCAGTTAAAACTAGAGTGGTAAAATGAAAAAAACCCTGAAATTAAAACCACCTTCTCCCCACCCTTCTTTCTAGACTGTGCTAATAATTCATTACTCTTCCATCCCTTTGCTTCAGTGGGGTCCCTCCCACAGGAAACAGTCTTTCATACACTGCTCCAGTATGGATCCTTTCTGGAGGCTATGGTGTTCCAAGAACTGTTTCAGCGCGAGTCCTTTCCAGGAGGTTCAGTCCCTCAGGAATAAACTGCTCCAGCCTGGGCTCCCCATGGGGCACAATTCCTTCCAGAAAATATTTTCCTGCATGAATTTCTTTCCGTGGTCCAGGAGTCTGCTCCAGTGAAGGCTCTTGAAGTGCTTCTGAGGATTCTCCACCTCCTGAGGAATGGAGTTTTCCATAGGCTACAAGGGGACAACCTGCTTTACCATGGTCCTCTCCTTGGGTCACAGCAATATCTGTTCCACCAGCTGGAGTACCTTCTTTCCCTCCTTCACTGACCTTGATGTCAGGATTTTTCGTACTAGAACAAAAGATACAAATAAATTATTAGTGCTTTGAATAAAAGCTTATTTTCCTCTTCATTAAAGGAAATAATTTGATTGATAAGACCAAATATTAATTAGGATATAATCAATTAATAGCTACGTTCCAATTATCAATTAAAACCAATATTTCATTCTGAAAAGCAAGGTTTAAGTTTAACATAGATATTTTGGTATCTGACTCTTCTTTTAACTATTTTCTAAAATGATGCAGTGCAAGAGGCATGAAAAAATTTCTATATTTTCTCCCAATTAACTGAGAACTTATGATGATTTTTGTGGGGTTTTATTTATTTGTTTTATTCGTGGATTTGGGGGGATTTTTTTGTGGTAGAACTTATTTATTTGTGCTGTATTTTATTCATAAAATAGGCTCTGTGTTTTATTGACCAAAGCAAAACAAAAATTTGGAAATGTACTTCAGCATTTTATCTTTGCTTTCAAAGAAACTTAAAACCTACTGTTTATCAACTATGAAGTGGAAAAGAGAATGAAAAATAACATTGGACCTGCTATTTTCAAGGATGCTATAGAGAAAAACAAGGAACTTCAAAACAGATGACAACTTTTAGAGGCTTGAAGTTGCTAGCATGTATGGAAAGATGGAAAAGATTATGACCTTAATTTAGACACAAGAAATTAAGGCAGATGTAGAAAGGCTATACAAAGTAATGAATGGCATAAGGAGAATAAGCCCAGCATCCCCACCTACCTTTTCGCTTGAGGCAAGACTGGAGATTTCAAATAGCGATTATTTGAAATTGCTAATCAGATGTTTTCCTAAATGTGATTGTTCTGTTGTCTCAGTAATACAGTATTCAAAATGGAATACATTACCTTTCCATGGAAATAATTGAACACTTTGTACATTAATAACAGAACTGGAGACAAACACTAAGAGAAGGCAAAAATAAAATAATGGGTGAGGAAGAACAGAGGTGTCTCCAGCTGGGATTTGAAATGAACTGATGAGGAAAAGTAACTAAGATACGCAATAAAACAGGTCCACATCACATTAATTATATAGAACTTTCACACAAATCTCCTATACTTTACAAAATTATATGAGAAAATATAATTTTTCGGCCTAAACATGACAGGGAGAGAAAGAAAGGACAGGTTATTGGAAATACAATGAGCTGGAAGAAAGTTTCAAACAAATAGTATTTCACCCCAGAATAAATACAAAATGTAAGCAGGAAAGGCTCTGCTACAAAGGTTTGGAAGGGAGATAGCATTCACCAGCAAGGAATAATTAGATCATTCAAGTGTTATGAGTCTCTGATGTTTTAAGTGCCTATGTATTCTTTTTACACCACTGTTTTTTACAGATTCACCTGGCAGATATTGAATTTCATAGCCTCCTGTGGTAGGTTGGCATTGGCTAGCCACAAGAAGCCACCAAGCTGCTTTATCATTCCCCTTCTTCTGGACAGGAGAAAGCAAATATGACAAAATGCTCATGACTCAATATAAAGACAGGACAGAAAGAGAGATCACACATCCATTACTAATGGGCAAAAGAATCGACCTGGGAAAATTGATTTAATTAATTGCCACTCAAAAGTCAGAGCAGGAAAATGAGAAGTAAAAACGTACCTCAAAGCATTTACCTCCCATTCCTCATTTCTTCTCATGCCTGACTTCACTCACAATTTTCTTTACTTCCTTCCCATCGAGCAGCACAGGGGACAGAAAACGAGGTTGATGGTCAGTTCATTTAATGTTGTCTCTGCTGCTTCTTCCTCCAAATACTCTTCCCCTGCCCCAGCATGGAGTCTCTCCCATGGGAGAGAGTCCTTTGAAAATTGCTACAAGATGAATCCTTGTCACTAACTGCAGTTCTCCATGAACTTCATGCCCACATCATCACCCAGTTTACTTTAGAAACCTGCTCCATCATGGGCAACATGACACATAAAACCAGTATACCTTCTGTTCCTAAAAATCCAAAATGATGAGACAGGGGACAACAGCTAAATGTTATGGTATGCTCTACAGTTCCTATATTTCTGCAGCAATTGAAATAATAAATTAATATTATAAAGCTTATTAATATTAATTTTAAATTTTCACTCTATTTTTCCTTTTGTCCCTTAAACTTTCTAAAGTCAGTTCTGCTGAATCAACCAGTAKTCATTCTTGCTTTTTCTTTTAACATATTGTTTTGTTATTTATATCCTTTTGTGTTTTCTTCCCTTTTTGTATCACCAGCTTCAAGGTAGCAGAAGATACATCAGTTGGTAGGTTGGGCTGAAAGCCAGGCACCAAAAGTCACAGTTTATGACTTGCCTCCCCCCTTCAGGAGGAGGAGAGGGGAAATTAGGAAGAGCACAAGTGAGAGAGCCTGTGTATTTAGGTAGACAGAGAAATGGTTTACCAATTACTGTCACAGACAAAACTGACTCAGCTCGGGAAATTTAACTTCCATTATTACCTATTAAATATGCACATTTGAGTATTGATTCAGGTATTGGGAAACAAATCAAAAAGAGGGAAATATTTATAGAAAACATCTGTAGAAAACATCTTCCTCCTCCTTCTCACCATCTCTTTCTCAGGCTCAGCTCCACTTCTTCATTTCAGACTCCTGTCCTGCCCTGTTAGAAGTGACCATGTGCCACACTGAGTCCCTTCAGGGTGGTGGGGAACACCTGGTGGCCTCAGAATCATGACCATGAGGTTCGTTTCTGTTGATCCCTCTCACATTCTCCTCTGTCATGGGTCCTCCATGGGTTGCCATTCCTGACAGGAATCTGTGCTTAACCTTGGATCACATTCTCCCTCTCCATCTCTAACCTTGGTGTTCACAGGGCTATTTTTTATACTTTTTTTCCTCACTTTTCACTACCAGGTATAATGATTGTACTTTCTTAGATAGCGTTTTTCATTAAAGTGCCTCTCAGACAAGCTAAGCACTCAGCACAGCCTTAGCTCTGTCCTGCAGTGTGTCCATTGAAGACAGCTGGAACAAGCTTTGTCTGCCATTAGAGAAATGAAAGTTTGTAGAAAAGTGGCATAACTAAAAGGGCCTAACTAAAAGGGGCATAAAAAACATAACTGTTTCAACATCAAGTCCTGTTTGTATTATGATGGTTGGCAACATGCTTTACCTTCAACCATGGGATATCATTGTGAATTAGCTCCTCTGTAATTATTAAGGCTTTGTAAAAAAAAAAAAAAGGATATTTTGTGAAACAATGTGAAGATGTGAAGAAAGCTCTGAGTTTACTTTAGTCTTAATGACAATATTGTTTTCAAAGGAAGAACAGATTGTAGAAATATTTAGTATGCACAGTATATTGATCTTTTTAGGCTAGTAAAAGCCCTCTGGTTTTTTTTACCATTTAGTAAGAAATTTGCCATGCAGAATAAGAATATTTCTATAGTATTATTTATTTAGTTATAAAATATATGGGTACGAGTTCTCCTGAGAGGCAGAAGAAACAAATGTGTATGTGGGCCATGATCTTTCTAAGAAAGCCTCAGGCCAAATTCCTTTACAATCTCACAAGAGACAGCTTTCTTGTCATGCTCCTCTCTTGGGAGCCTTGCAGGATCACAGGCAAACTACAGATTTTCTGTTGATCATTCACACCACAGTTTTATCTTAGCTCTCAAGTTTGACCCACTTGTTTCCCTAGTCCCCCTGGGGCTGTATGATTTTGCCCTGTGCTCTGAGCAGCTTCAGCATCCTGTCTGTTGCTGTCTTTATTAAAGATCGGTACCTGTTCAATTTAGTACTRTCTACCTTTTCCATCCAAATTCAGTGGCAAATATTAACATCTCAGTTTTTATTTTTCTTTGTCTCAAGTTCTGGTATTCTCTATCTTTCAGTGTCTTTTTTTCATGTCTTCCATGTCTTTGATGCTGTGGTCAGGATTGTCCTGTGCTGAACTGCATATCTTGCAAATTTACCTTGACTCACGAGGTTTGGTGGGACTTGCAGAAGGGTGAGTCAGCAATGATGTGATGATGACAACAGAATCTGCCTATCTAAGCATTTCTTAGATATGTTAAATCTGTAATTTAAAYGTTTTTTTTCTTCCATACACTCCCTGTTTTATTCCTCTCCTCTCCTGCATTACCAAGTGCTTGGTTTTAGGTCACCTCTCAGTCATTCATGTCCTTACTATAGCAAAGGATAGTTCCTTTATTGAGTTAGTGATGCTTTAAGTATGCTGAAAACAGGTCTCTAAACACCCATCCAACAGGATGACTTTTTTTTTGTCTTTAGTTTCACTAACTGATGACATAAATCAAACTGTCAGAAGAACTTTTTTTCTGGATCCCTATCTGCATCTTCCACAGAAGATATTTTACCTAATTCTTAGTTTAGGTATATCAAAAAGCAGAGAAAGTTTTGGTGGTTTTTTGGAGGGAGGTTGGATTTTTTGTTTTGTTTTATTCTGTTTGTTTGGAGGGTTTTTTGTTTGCTTGTTTTTGTTTGTTTGTTGGTGGCAGTGGTGGTGGTGGTTTCATTTATTGAGTTGTTTTTACTTTTTATTCGTATGTGATTGAGACCAGGATGCAGACTCTAACATTTATGTTGTTTTCCTGTAGCATTTCAGTCTGTATTTACTAATATCCATTTTCTTAAACTGGGATTAAAACCAAATACTGAAACTTCCTTTCCTTGGTTTTCTTTCTATGTCTTTACATGAACCACATTTATAATGAAACAATTCAGAGCTCTGGAAATCACCAAGTTAGAATAATCTCTTCATCTTTCTGTGTAATATGGAGGTTTTTGAGCTGAGCATTCTACAGAATTTACACTGGGTTTTGTTTTGGTTGTTTTTCAGCTTTTCTGCTTTAAGTTAAATCTGCCACATGTGATATTGAATATCTTTGTGCAGTGCTATTGAGATTTAATTTTATGAAGTATCCTGTTCCACTGTTCTGCTCTGTCTTTTTTTTTTTTTTTAATCAGGATATAGCATAAGCATTCTGACACTATTACACAGTTGTTAATCATATTTTACAACCACCTTGAATTCCTTAAGAGCTCTTTAAAATTTTATATCCTGAGCTCCTCCAGTATATTCTTCTTCACTCCAAAACTCAAGACTTATATGCCGTCCCCATATCATACATGGGCATAATTAAAATCAGAAATAACAAAAGGATAAACACTAAAATATTTCACCCATTCATGAACTATATTGGGCACACACTGGTCATATATTCAGGATGGTTTAGCTAGCTCTTACTTTTTAAAAGAATTATTTATTCTGCTTTCTCTAGTCAAAACTCCAGTCATTATGATCTATAGGAAGTAGCAGTTTTATAGTCCTGGATTCTCTTTCTGATTTTCATGCCATTTTTAATGCTTTTATTTGGTAATTTTTACAAAAGACGTTATTGGAAACAAAATATAAAATGCAGTATTTATTTTATAATTGTCTTGAAATTTACTGCTTATTGTGGTATGTCAGAAAATTAGTATAGATAAATCCCAGTTTAATTCACATTTTAATCATGTTACTTCTATTTCCTCTTCATCAGACTTCAGGTGAGTGTCACCAATTCTAAAATATTTTTTTGCAGAAATTGATTTTTTAAACTCATTTTTCAAATTAGGTGTCAACACTTTTAAAGAATTGTTTTACAATTTGACACCATTCTGACATTAGCTCTAAAATTGTGGCTTACTTCATACAGAAAAAATAAATAAAATATGCTATACATTAATGAAGAGCAGATCACTGTTTGTTAGACTAATAAAAAGTGAGTGCCCCAGTTTAGGGATATTGATTGCTATTGATATTGTGCACTAAACTGATAATCACTGTTTCTTGGTACAGTTTTGTTGCTTTATTCGCTTAGAGATGATGTGCTGGAAGGTGAACTTTCACTTCTGACCATGCAAATTCAAATCTACTGAAGAGAGGTAAATAGCATCATTCTAAATACAAAAAGCAATATTGACAGAAGTCTGAGCTGAGGGAGTTGAATCCTAATTCTTTTTTTCAAAGGCAATGAGTAATTGATTCACTCTTTTATCCTAGTGGTGGGATGTGTAGTGTAGAAGACTGGTTTTCTCAGTAACAATTTACAATTATTGAAGGTCTGAAGTTGGAAGCCAAAATTTTAGACTGCTTTGATGCTACAGTCTTTACTCACATTTAATAAAGCTTTCTACAGGAAAAAAAAATATTATAAGGTGTGACTCCTAGGAATTTTTTACTATACTTAAATTTTACCCTCTTAAGTAAGGATAAATAAATGAATGCAATATTCTGCTATATATTAACTTACTGAATGTACAACTGAACATCCCAAGGTTTCAGGGAAATCCCTCTGATTTCTTAATGAATAAATTAATTGAGGAACAAAATAAATATTTTTAATTACAAATTGAGAAATCACTGCTGTTGTTCAAAGCTTGTGGATGTTTTTTTAAATACCTGAACTCTGTATTTTGATTCCCTTGACATTCTGGCTACACATCTCTGGCTAGTTTCTTGGTATGCACTGATTTTACATTCTCACTGCATCCTTTATTACATCGCTGACTAACTCCCTGAAAACTCTTCCCGATTGTCTAGACGGCGAGAAATTTGTAAGAATTTCCTCACTCCTTTCTTAGTAGCAGTCTCTTTACCATCTCTAGGGTGCTTCTTGAGACTGTCTAATATCTTCTTGCCCTAACTTAAGGGTTTAATTTAGCCTATTTACTGTCTTTCTCCATATGAAAACAGAGACAAATCTTCAAAGTGATTGGGCTGAAAATCAGTGCTTAGTGTTTCTCTGATCACTATTGAGTCTTATCCTGCTTGTGATGGGATAATATGCTGCCACTCAATATCTCTTCCTCTTCTGCTCACCTTCAATATGCCTAAGATTCCTTTCTTCCAAATCTTTACTTCATTTGATGAAGTGAACTCATTTCTGTAGTGATCCTTTGAGTCCTCTCCAGAAGCTATCATAGGCTTTCTTCTTCTCATTAGTCAATAAAGATTTAATTTCAATTTTGCCAGCAAAAACAATCGCTAAAGCAATATGTACTGCCATAATGTTTCTCTATATGTCAAAATATACTGATATACTGTAAGTCAAGATGTAGACCAGCTATCAGAGGAGCATTTGTTTGGTTTGAGTAGAAGCATTCCTGTAATATTATGTAGAAAATCATCTGAAAAAGAGTGCTGTTATCCAGCAGGTGCTGATTACCCCTCTTCTCCAACTCTGATTCTTACATTGCCAGAAAGGAAGACATGCTTTATTTTCTTGCTTCAGGTGTCATGAATGTTACACTCAGACAACATTGATACACCCTTATATATTACACACTGGTTTTCCTCGCCCTTTCATTTTGTACTTTCAGCAACAGTAACAGTTTTCACTTGAGGCCCCCTTAGGCAAACTGAACACACTTTGGCCGGAAAAAATAAACAAAATAAAATAAAAATTGTTATGAAAGGAAACAGATTTATCAAATTGCTATCGGTGATGCCGAATTTTGCCCCAAAAGGCGAGAATAACTGCCTAAGAGACTCTACGTCCAATAGACAGGAGGTATTTTATTARCAACGCGTTGGAGAAATCACAAAAGGGATTTCTGAGAATCCCGTAACAAAGCAAGCCTTTTATACACTTYTGAATACATGTTTACATCATATCACATACATAATCATATCCTTGCATGCATATTCATAGGGGGCGTGGTGTAGGCGGAGCGTGGGCGGAGACATCTCTTTTGAGGAATATCTTGAGGGTCGTTCCTGTGGCCTTCATCATGGGCAGTGGTCTTCTGATGAGTCTTCCTCCTTAAACTTTTGAACTCCTTCCCTAATTTGGTCAATTCCCGGTGTACTTGGCTTGATCCCCATAGCTTGGCAAAGCTCTTAGGGTCAGTTTGGCATTTGCTGGCTCTGAACATGCTTAGCTTGTCAATTCTCTATCCCTATCTTCTTTTCCTGTCATGGTGTTTCATASCTTAGCCRATTTATTGCTTTATGTGTTTCCTAACATTGAATATTTCCCATAACTACTTTATATTCTATGCTTTAACCCATCATCTTTTGGAAGTAACTGTTTTAGGGGGCTTCATCGGTTTCTTGACTTTCTAAATAATCTCATTCAGATTTTTTCTACCTGTGGCATCTAATATAAGTGCACTGCAGAATCATTAGGAATTTCTTCAAAACAAGTCAAAAAATAAAGTAAAAAAGAGTATGTTGATTAACACAGTAGTCAAAAGTCTCTGAATTTAGAAGTCATTATTTTCAAAAAACAGCAGATAAGCCTGATAATAAGTTTTAAAGAATGAAAGGGGCAACTGCAACTTAAGGGAATGGACCAATTTGGAAAGAAATCTACTATTCCTACATCTCTTTCTTATGTTTCATTTTAATCACATAATTTAACTATTCTGAAACAAAGACTGTCATTAAGGTTAGGAATAGTGTCCTTTCTTCTCCCATTTTCATTACAATTAAAATAATTTGACCTCAAGTGAAATAACATTGTCAGATAACTTGCAATTCCATTCTTAATACTTCTGCAGGGTTAATGTAGTTTTTCTTCAATAGCTAATCTTGTTTTAATTCAGTTGTTCACAATAGCAAATACCTTTTTGAATTAGTAAATTAAAAAAGAGATTTTCAGAGCTCCTTATCTTTCCAGCTTTGTTATCCCATCTGTACGTGTCTTGAAAGGAGCTAAGATATGTATAATGCTAATTAATTTCACACCACACTGGAGCTGTTAAGCCAGGTATTCAAATCCTTTTCCCAATTCAAATACATTCTAAAGCTTAAAGTTATTAGTGCTAATGAGTAATTTGATTTACTTTAAGGTAATTAAACTGTATGTAATTCAGTTACATGAAAGCACTACAGTAGTCTTTGAAAATATACATAATATTAGGATCCATTTATTTGAGGAAAATATAACAAATATTGTTCAGTACCTTGTACAATCACAGAGGGATAATGACTTCTAGAATCTTCCACTAGCCTCTGGAAAAGAAGATGGTTAAAAAAAATTCACACAAAAAACAATGAACAGTAAAATTAACATACAGAAGTAATACATAAAATATAATTTCTGATCAAACAAGAAAAGCTAAATGACACACTATACAGCTACAACATAAGCAGAGAACAAGAGAAACAATTTTAAAAAGGAATAAATGAGAAGCTGACAGAAAATGAAATGTCAAAACAAAACTTAGTAATGTAAGCTGTTTCATATTTCCCTCAAAGGTTTGCATAAATTGTTCAGGCAACAAATAAAAAAATATTGACTTTTCTGTTATTACCTGTCTCTGCATATACTGCAAATGTACTGACATTAAAAGTCTGTGTATATACAAGTGGAAAATGCAAACCCATTTTTCATGTTTTAGGAAAGCCTAAATATTTTATTCATTAGTAAGAAAACTCAATTAATTTGTGAACATCAAACTGTAATTTGGATGCATTGGCTAGAGTTCACTTCAGAGCGCTGTTCTATAGGTATTGAGTTACTCTTTTTACTTCCACAAATAMTAAAAAAAAAATCTTACACCCAAGAGTAAACAGTACAGCCTCTTCATAACTGTGCAGGAAGTCTTCCTTATGTGGTCAACATGAAACACAGTTTTCCTTAGATAACTCTTTTTTGCTTATGTCTCTTTTCTTCTTTTTTTTTTCCTTAATAATAAAAGACTAAGATACAACATTGGTAGAGCCATTATTCTTTATTTTACTTTATTGAAATATTTTAGTAAAGTATAGGAATAATACAGAGTTCTCTACATAACAAAAGTATGAGGAACCATTGAGAAAAAGTAGTAAGTTGTCACATCAGCTACAATTAAATTGAAATTTTGTCTGATTTCCTGCATGCTTGTAAAAGCAAAAAAATAATAAAAAACCCATGCACACAAAAAAATCGCACAAAAAATAAAAAAAAATCCATTCAGAGTGATTTCAGAGATTTACAAAATGATGAATTAACCTGTCAATAAAGTTTTAAGAATTTTATGCATTTGTAGCTTTCTCGAGTGTGCCGAGAGATGATACACCTAGAAAAATGTAATGAAAATCAGTGTCAGAGAGGAATAACTTAAAATTCAGTGAAGAGTATAAAATCAGAACATTGAAATAGGGTTAAAAAGCAAGGTAGAGAAGAAATAGACATTATGTGTGGTCTGAACACTGTCCCTTAACACAAGTCAGCAAACAGCCTTTAAAAAAAAMCCAAAACAAAAGAGTGTCATACACATGATTGACCTGTCACACTATATATTTTAATGTTATTTTCAATGTAGCAATTAGTAGTTATGTATTTCAATATTATGGCTAAAACAGTTGGATAAATTTAGCATATAATTACATAGGCTAATGTTCTTTTTAGCTGTGTTCAGGAAAGTACCGGGAAATAAAGGAAAACTGCAAATACAGACTACGTTGGACCACCAACAGTGACAGATTGTAAGGGAACACTGGCTATTTCATAGGCTTATATCTTCTGGCAATATCAAAGTGAGTGATGTCGCTCTTGTCTTTAGATCACCGGAGGATAGAAGGAACATGTCAAGGTTTTCAACGTGCTACCTATTAACTTGAAATACCACACAGCTGGTACAAACAGGCCCAGAAGATTCTTTCTACAGCTGGTTGATAATTTCACAGCACAGTTACTAAAGGAGACAGCTAGGAAAAAYGTCCTTCTTGATATGTTGCATTTTAAGAGGGTCTTGGAAGTGAAGTGGTATTTGGTCTTGGCCACAGTAAACACGAAGCAATATAGTTAAAATCTCTGGCAATAGGAGCAAAATCCCAGCAAAACTTCAGTGCCAGACATGAGAAGAGCAGACTTCAGATTGCTCAGAGAGCTAGTTGGTGGCATCCTGGGAAAACACTTTASAAAGTGTTGGTTTTCATCGGTGCTGGTCATTTTTTAAGCACCATCTCTTAAAAGCATGGGAGCAGGGAAGTTGAACATGAGCCTGCAGTACCCTGGCAGCTAGGAGGGCCAACCATGTCCTGGGGAGCACCAGGCCAGCATTGCCAGCAAGGCAAGGGAAGGGTTTATCCCACTCTGCCCCGCAATAGGCCAACCTCACCTTGAATCCTGGGGACAGTTTTGGTCACCATAATATAAGAAGGACATTAGCTATTAGAAAGTGTCCATGAAGATGGTGAAGAGCCTTGAGAGGAAGCATTATGGGGAGAGGCTGAGGTCACTTGATCTGTTCGGTCTGGAGAGGAGTAGAGTGAGGGGATACCTCATTGCAGCCTGCAACTTCCTCATGAGGAAAAGTAGAGTTGCAAGCACTGATCTTTTCTTTCTGTGTTGACCAGTGGGAATAGCCTGAAGTTGTGTCAGGGGAGGTTTTGGCTAGATATCAGGAAAAATGTCCTTCCACCCGAGAGTGGCTGGGCACTGGAACAGGCTCCCCAGGTCAGTGGTCACAACACCAAGCCTGACAGAGCTCAAGAAGTATTTGGACAACTTTCTCAGACACATGGTATGACTCTTGGGGCCTGTGTAGGACAGTGAATTTATCTGACTCAATGATCTTTGTTTTTGCTATGTACCAGTACAGATTACTTGCTTTGCATTCTTAATACAATCTGTATACATACTACCAGAATCATATTATGACAAATGTCTGAGGGACTTACTTGGCACCATTAACATTTTGTATTGGTAATAAAGGAAAAGACATCACATTCTGAATTCAACACATTAACACTAAACAGCATTCCAAAACCTCTAGTTTGTTTCTTGCTCTTGATCTAATGCCAAGAAAGCAAGATTTTTGWTTTCTTATATCAAAGTATATTAAAAAACCCTTAATTTACACAAGTTGTTGCAATATGACATTAATCAGAAAAAAACAAACAAACCAAAATAGCTCTTAATGTCTTCAATAAACTTCTTTTAAGGCCATCTGGAGACTAGAAATACAGCAAATATTTTTTCCCTTACATTCCTCACAATGTCAGTTCTAGGAATATAATTTCACTTGGCATTTTACTATACAACATGAATGCAATGATRAAGTGAAACTGAGAAGTTTTCTGAAGAATTTATTTTAAAATTTTTCAGACACTGTGATAAAAGCATGTAAAGTGTATACAACATCTTAGTGTTAAATTCTGGTCTGTAGTTCCTTAATATAATTTAGCATTTGTCTAAAGTTTCAAATAAATAAAGCAGACACTTATATTCTCCACCAGAATTTATCTCAAGATAATTATTTGTTTAAAATATCTGTCTGTATTAGTGCATGTCTACCTTTCACAAAATAATATACCTGAAAGTTATTTTGAACTCCGTGTCCGGAGATTCCTCCCTTGAGTAGGAACACCCACCAAGGTTACTCCTGGAGACTGGGTGAAAGAGATTTGCCTTTGGTCATTTGTGTGGATGAGTAATATCAATCCTTACTCTTACTCTCTTTGGTTTGTGGGTTTTGGTGGTGATGGTTTTTTTGTTGTTTGATTGGTTGGTTGTTTTTTTTTTTTAAATATTACTTTTGCTGTACCACATACCATGCTATTACAGTGTCCACCAAACACTAATTTGATAATTTTCATTACATTTCTTACAATAAAAGAAGATGCTATATATGAATGCTTCAAATTACAGATGTGCACCCAGACTATGTTAGATTTAGCAACATTGAAGCTCACCTTCGACTGTGTTACTCAGACTTCCTGAAGCTGAAAAAAACCCACAATAAATCATGCTTTGGAAGATATTTAATTTTTTAAAGCAATACACAGAGCTGTAAGGAATAGGGCTGATAGGAAGGAAAGGCAGATATCATTGGGAGAGTTAGGCAGATGTCAGTGTTCAATACTTTCTCACCAGATTCTATTAGATATTTCACATGTGGAAGGTGCAATCACTAAAATCAACTTTGCTTATTTGAAGATAATTGATATTACATTCTGATTATACATATTATATACTGATTTTACACACTGGTACAAAAAACCACAATAAAAATATAAAATACCATTAGCAAAATATAGCAATTGCAAGACCCAGTTGAGATACAATACCAGTGTGACTCTCATTGCTKTTATCTCTAGGCTACTCACCATCACAACTCTGAGGGACTTCAGTCTCTGGGAGGGCAGGCCAGCTGAAAAAATGGTTGTAAGCAGCTGAAGCCCATTGCTCTCTTTAAATGTTTTTCTAGTTGTCTGGAATTTATGCTCTGCATTTGGCTGAGTCACACATTTATTCTTCCTATGCTGGGCTGGATAATTAGAGAGATATTTATTCTAATGTAATGAACTCAATGAAAATAATTTATACCACTGATCCACTCAGCTGTAATAGAGAGAGTTGATGCTACACAGGAAATCTGATTTAGTGGAGTAATACAAAAATTATATCACATAATACAATACAGACCTAAGTTACACAAAACCTTTTAAATGAAATAAAGTTCACTTTTTGGTCTCTTTTGTTTCAAGATAAAATGAAAGAACTTTTTTTGCAACAGCTGTGTTGCATTTTTCCCTGAGCTTAAAGAGCATCTCTTGAGCATGTCACTCATCTGAGCCTAGCACATGGACTGGGAGCTGAAAATACAGCTAAGGCCAGCATAGTTTTCAGTCAAATGCAGAAGTGTTGTATATTTTGTTTTAAGCATGAACCCAAGCAACTTTTTTAGCTTCTAGCTGGAATGAACCCCTCTTCCTCCACAGGCTTGTCAACATTTTGAGATGGCTTTGTAATGTGTCATGGTAGTGCCTGCATGCCTTGAATCCAGACTTTCTTTTTAAATTCTCAAGGACAAATGAGAAAAGAAATCCTAGTGTTGTGACTTGAAGAGTTTGTGTTCCCTTTAGCATGTTGAAGAAAACTGCCTTAGATTTGGAAAGGAAATTAAATTGATTCAGTTAATTAGAGGCATACCCACTCCAAAGCTGGCTCATTGAGCTCAAGTTAGTTCTAGCTACAGAATTCTGCAAAAGGGAGTGTTGTCCAGTTCTCAAAGTCCTCCAAAGGTCAGCGTCATGTGTGCCACAGTGCAGAATGCAGCCTCCAAAAGCCTTTACAGAAATACAGTAGAGACCCTAAATCCTGGCAGGACTTTGAATGAATGGATGTCAGGGAGAATCAGGGGAAAACCTTATATGTGGCTGGAAAGGTCAAAGGAAAAAGTTAATTCCAGAGCTGGGAGCATGTGGAGGAATAGATGTCTTGTTATATAGTCATGATCTCAAAACCTGCCTGAGGATTTCTTGCTTCCCAAATAAAACTTATTAAGCTCCTGCTTGTGGATGAGGAATGTCTGTCAGACAAACACATAATTAAATAATAGCCTCTGCTTTCTCTTCATGCTTTCTGATATTTCTGGACTGTTATTTATTTGGGTCCCTCTTGCTGAGCCAACAGATAGCAAAGTTGAAATCCAAAAAATAAAAAATCTGTTCCTCTGATTTTGTGGCAGTGCGGGTTTGAAGATATTTGGTCTCTCCCTGCTTATAGCAGTGGGGGTTTGAGGAGTATGTTTAGTCTGTGTCTGGGGTTGTTTGCCCCCTGTCTCGCTGTGGCAGTTAATAATTCCAGATTTTTCCCTGTCTATCCTCAAAAATCCTACCCCTGTAGACACCCCTTTATCTAGAGAATTCACTGTCAGTTACGATCTTTCCTTTCTCTCATTGGGCCGTGATTTTCCCATTCTAGGTTTTGTTTCCACCCCCTTCCTCCAAAAAGATTCCGTTTTTCTCTTTTTCCTGCTCTCTGCCACTGCCCTCTCTTCAAGCTGGGTGGCTCCTGTGCCCAGCCCGCGCCTCACCAGCACCCGCGCTGCATAGCCCTTTGCAACCAGCACCGGTCTCTGCCACAAGAAAGAACACCCACATGGCATCAGCTGCCCTGCTCCTGCTGTGGGATAGCCCTGCTGCCACCCGCGCTGCCACAGCTCCTGCTGCGAGAGAGATCGCTTGTGTGACCACTGCTGCCAGTGCTGCTGCTGCCGCTGCCTGCGAGTGTTGCTTCACCGCCCTCGCTTCCATAACTCCTGTGCCATGCTGCCTATTCCAAGTGGCACTGCCCCTGCGCAGGAAAGAAATAAAGCAGCTCGAAGAAGCAAGCAGGGAGTCCTTCCTTTTTTCCTTCTCCCTGATCCTTCTGCCTTGGGTCCACATTTATCGGCCACCTCTGCCGGTTTAGGATCCCAGGCCGAACTGCGAACCTGCCTGCCGGTGGCAGAGGTAGATGGAGCCCCTCCTGGCACGCGTGCCGATTGTCTCCCATGACCAGGACAGAACATCATGATTTCAGCTTGCTTGTGTATCATTTAAATCTTCATTGTCTTTCATAAGACTGTTTTAGAGAACAGAAAGGCAAAGCTGGGACATGGCCACGTGACAGTGGCCCTGTGTGATGTGGTGGCCATAAGAAGCAGAGGCCATTGTGATGTGGGGCCCTGCCCTGACAGGGAAGGTATTTAAGAGACAGAGAGGCCTGGGATGCCTGGTCCTAGCAGGGCAGCTCTCTTGTGAGGCAGAGTTCATCAGAGTGACAGTGACAGGTCTGCGGCACAGGACGCCCCAGACCAGCATGCAGGAGGAGCGGCCGGCAGCAGAGCAGGCCCGGGTGGGCCCCATGTCTGTATCAGATTCCCCAAGCAGGGATGCAGATGCAGGGACAGGCCAGCAGCAGCAGGAAGCGTCACAGCAGCAGCAGCAGGCAGGGCTGTCTGTGCTCATTGAGTGCCAGCAAAGCCCTTGGAGACGCGGGCCTGTTTTGAAGGAGGTCATTGTGTCCTTCATGAGGAGGCCCTCAGAGGAGCCGGGCAGGAGCTTCTGYGCCCACAGCTCGCTGCAGCAGCAAGATGGCATGGGGGACAGAGAGCCACAGAGGCAAGGACAGGGTTCCTCACTGAGGTGCCCCGGGGCTTTTGATGACACACCTGGGGTGAGTGGTAACAGTAGAATGGGATGGCCTGAGACCAGACGGGACAGGAAAACAAGCCTGCCCTGGACAATGGGCTACAACACACAACAGCCACAGGTGATATTTAGGAGGTTCCCTGAGGGCGCCATAAAAAATAAGGCAATACTAGAGCAGCTGGGAGCCCAAGCTCCAACCAGTAAGCCAGTGGCCTGGACCAAGGAGCAGGAGTGTGAAAATGCCCTTGGTCCAGAGCTGTCTGAGGAAGAGCAGTGGGAAGACGCCCTCGATGTTGATATGTCCGACGAAGATGAATGGCAAGATGCAGTAGACACAGAGYGGTGCCAAAGGAAAGATGACATTGGGTCATTAACTGTCCATCACTGGGTCAGTTCTGAGGGCCTGCAGGACAACAAAGGCTCCCACACTGGTCCCAAGGAGGGTCCTAGGTACCCCACGGATGAGGGAACAGGAGCAAGTGGCACACCAGAAGGATCTCAGGACAAAGAATGTCCTTCAAATGAACGCCATGAAGAAGATGGCACAGCCATCACCCCAGCAGCTCAGGAAAAGCCCTCTCTGGTGGAAAACGAGGCATCAGCTCACCCAGATCAAGGCCAGGCCTTCACCTACAACATCCATTTGTCTACCCTCCTGGACACCCTGGCAAAAGAGACCCAGATGTCGAACAGGAGGGTGCTGAGAGTTCTGCAGAAGACCTTAATTGCCACCCAAGGCAAAGGACAGCAAAAGAGACAGAAGCCCACAGGCTGCCAAGAGGTTGTGCCAGAGCCAGTGCAGTCCATCAGGGCTGAGRGCCTGGACAAGGAGCCCCCTGTGAAAGAAGGTCCTGGCCAGCAGCTCCTTGAGGCAGAGCCCGACCTGCAACTGAGCATGAGGGAAGCAACAGAAGCAGGAACACCTGCAAGATCTGTTTTCAGATCTCCTTCACCCRCAGTCATMGATGCCCTGGCTCGAGAGAGAYGGACRTCCATCTTCAAGAGTGCCCCAAGGGCTCTGCCCCGGGCCTTCACTGCAATGCACAGGAGAGGAGGGCAGGAACAGCAGCAGCCCACAGCCTGTGCACGGGATCTGCCGGACACAGGCCAGAATATCAGCAGTGAGCTCCTGAGTGAGGCTACCATTGTGATCCAGGGAACCAAGCAGAGAGAAGTGCAGGAGTACCTGGAACACAGCACAGATGCAACACTGGCAGTAAGAGCCGGAGCAGTAGGGGCAGTGAACTCAGCACATGCCCCATACAGCCCCACAGTTAATGGTCCAGCAATGTTGGACACTGTCCAGTACACAACAGATGAGATGCTAGACAGAGCTATGATTGTGACCCTCGAATCTGAGGAGTACACAGAAGAACAGAGGGACCTGGAACAAGGCACTGCTGAGGGGATCAGGGTAACAGCCACAGCAGAAGARACAAAGAGTCCAGGACATAGTGTGCACAGTCAAACAGATGATAGTCTGCTATTCCTGGACTACAACAACTACATCCCAATGGAAGTGGTTAAGAAGGCTATGCTTAAGATCCAGAAACCATTCGAATACCCAGACAAGAAGCAAGACCAGAAACTAAGTGCAGAGGGATCAACATCAGCAGAAAAACCTGCAGAACATGTCCAAAGCCTTCCTGCACCTACACTCATCAACGTCTCAGCTCAACAGAGATGGCTGAGGCATGTCCAGAAAGCAGTGACAACTCCACCCTTAGCCTCCACATCAACCTCCAGCACAGAGAAGGAGAAAAAACAACCAAAAGCTGAGAGCCAGGGTCTTCTGAACACAGCTGAGTGTATCAGGAGAGACATCCCAGACAAGGCTACAATTGAGATCCAGGGATCCAGACAGCACATTGTGGAACAGGAGGATGTGGAACCCAGTAGGGATGTGCCACCAGCCATAACACTCACTGCAGCAAGGACAAAGAGCTATGTACATGAGACACACAGTCCCACAGCTGATGTGCCAGTCTTCTTGAATGCATCTGACTACATACATACTGAAGTTGTTAAGAAGGCCATGCTTGTGGTCCAGAGATCCTTGGAAGAACCACAAGAACCGTGGGAGCATGAACAAATGGGAGATGAAGAGATTAGAGCAAAAGCCACAGCAGCAGAGGCAGGGGGGCAGACACATGTCCTGCAGAGCCCCAGAGCCAATGGCCGGGTTCTCATGGACACAGCCCAGTACATCCCAGCCACAGCAGAAGTGACAAAGAACCCGGGACATAGTGTGCACAGTCAAACAGATGATGGTCTGGTATTCCTGGACTACAACAACTACGTCCAGACAGAAGTGGTTAAGAAGGCTGTGCTTTTCATCCAGAAACCATTTGAATACTCAAAGAAGAAGCAGGATCAGGAACTAAGTGCAGAGGGATCAACATCAGCAGAACATGTCCAAAGCCTTCCTGCACCTATGCTCAGCAACACCCCAGCTCAACAGAGATGGCTGAGGCCTGTCCAGAAAGCACTGTTGGCTCTGCCCTTAGACTTCACAGCAACCTCCAGCAGACAGAAAAAGGAGAAGAAGCACTCAAAAGCTGATAGCAAGGATCTTCTGAACACAGCTGAGTATGTCAGGAGAGACATCCCAGACAAGGCTACAATTGAGATCCAGGGATCCAGACAGCACATTGTGGAACAGGAGGATGTGGAACCCAGTAGGGATGTGCCACCAGCCATAACACCCACTGCAGCAAGGACAAAGAGCTATGTACATGAGACACATAGTCCCACAGCTGATGTGGTATTCCAAGATTACAACGACTGCCTCCAGACTGAGGTGGTGAGGAAGGCTGTGCATATGATCCAGGAGCCATTTGAATACCCAAAATAACCACAGGAGCAGGAAGGAAGCATGGACTAGGCAAGGGCAGAAGCAGCAGAGAGCCCAGCACATACCCAGCCCAGCCCAACAGTCCACGACCCACCTTTGCTGGACATTAAAGAGTATGACATGAGTGGATTTCCTCTCTTTTCTATATCTTCTTATTTTGTCAGATTTTAGTGGAAAAAACCATACTTATATATATTTATAATATATAATATTATATTATATATTATAAATATAATATCATATATTATATAATATATAATATAATTTATTAAATATAATATATCTTCAATATAATATATTTATGTATAATATAATATGCTATATTTATAATATATAATATATATAATATAATATAATAATATATTATATTTATACATTATAAATATAATATATAATATATATAACATAAATTATAACATATAATTTTAATATTTATAAATACACCTACATACATGCACCTATATATACACACCTATATAAGYACAGCTATATTTATATATACACACATATATATACATACGTAACATATACATTTATATATACACATACATACCTATTTACAGATACACACACACATATACCATATATATATAGATACAGACCCACATATAAATAGCACACCTCTGAGTTAGTTACTCTTGACACATAGATTATTTAAGGATAATTTTTTAATGTGGTACTGGTATGTCAATTTTGTCTGCACTCTCTACAAATTTGTCTACTGCAAAACTAGTATTCTTACATAGGTAAAACTCACTTCCTCACTCCCACTCAACTTTAGAAGTGTCCGGCATAGCAGAAACACAGTTGAAAAAATATAGGAACTTGTTCAATAAATGCATGTTTTCTGGATGTTCTGAAGGGTCCAGGAACTTTTTTCACCCCAGTGTACAAGAACCTGTTTATTTACTTAGCTGACACAGACAAGAGTGTTTGTAGTGTTGCTGTAAATTTCCTTGAGCAGGAAGCCTCAGTACTATTCCATTTCCTTTTCTGAATTGAGCCTCCTCAGTGTTCCAAGCTCATGGAGTGCAGGAGCCACGCTGTTCACTGAGCCTCGGAGTCCTGCCCTTGCCTATGCTTGCAGTGCCTGCACACCACCTGCCGACCAAACATTGACTGGCCATCACCAGACTCAGGGTAGCAACACCCTGCTTCTCTCTCTCCAACTCTTTCATCCTTTTCCTTCTTTTGCTTTTGCCTTTTCTATCTTCTCTTTTAAGGTCTTGGGTCTTTTTTTTCCTTTTTCTTTCCAGTAAACGGTTCACAGGTGTAATATCGATCTTGTTTGCATCTAAATTCATCTTAGGAATCTGATAATTTTTTCCCCCTTGGGTCTCACTCTGGAATGGGACATCTTTGGTGTCAGAAGTGGGAGTGGACCAAGACAACCAGCCAAAGAGGGGAACATAATAGAAAATTAAATCCCCCAAACAAGAACAACAAAAACAAAAGGTACCAGCCTGTATGATGGGTGTTATTCACTGCTAATATTTATGGTGATTATCAAATCAAGAAGAAAGGCAAGCGTAGGTCCTTCACCAGTTCTTTAACAAAGAATCCTTAAAAATTTTCCCAAGTATTTTCCTGGTGCAGACAAAAGCCTGTCACACCTAAGACAGGGCTTGAAATCAAGCACATTTAGGAGTTGCCTGTTGCACTGCACTTATGGATGCCATTTGCTGCACTGGAGGAACTGCAGGGTGAATCCTGGTGGATTCTGTGTGATGGATGCTGTTTCGGGCTCATGATGTAAGTCTACATGCAAGGTCTGCACAGGAAATTCAGAGGGTACCAGATGATACCCTAAAAAAATCATCATAACTGCAATGACCTGGTTAGTGCAAGGTTGTTCTGCTACACACAGCCTGGCATTCAGAGGTATCCAATGCATAATACAAAGGAGGAAAAGAAAGAAAATTCTAATGAAGAACTAATACTAATGAAGTATGGCAAGCACAGTATTGCTTAGACAGCTCCTTAAAAGCAGGATAAGAATATCTTAATATTTTAAAAATTGACACTTCTACCTCTGAAAAGCTTTCTAAATGTCAGTCAGTAGCAGGATGCTCTGCCTACACCCAGATACTGCAGCTTGAATTTAGTCATATTTACATTCTGTCAGTGATGAAATGAGCAAGAAAGGCCTGCTGTTAAGTGATGTACTGAGCAAGTAGGGTCTGCTTAGTCGGTCAAGGAGACCTCAGCACTCTTCAGCACTAAACCAAATAGATCCTCTTTGCTCATTCTCATCAGATTGATCAATCTCATCAATCTCATCAATCTGATAAGACTGAGCAAAGAGAATCTACTGGGTTTAGTGCTGAAAAATGCTGAGATCTCCTTGACCAACTGTCAGACTCACCTGCAAGGAAATGTAAGGCCCTCATAGGAAGAGTCAAAAGTGTCGAGCAGAAGAAACCAAAGAGCTGATTACACCTTCTTCTGCAAAAAAAAAGAGCATACTTTGCTGAATAAGCCTGGCAACATTTTGTCTAAAAATATCTATGACTGGCAGTCAGTTACATCATGCTATAAAACCCGAATCCCATTTTTTCTCAGTGATGACTTCAAAAACATTTGCCCATGGTAGCTGGTATGTGTGAATAACATCAATCTCTACTCAATAATTGTTTTTGCTAGCCCTAGTGCTTTAACAGTGCTTCAAAAGTGCTTCAAAAATAGTGCACTATAGTAGAAGTTATAGTATACTGTATGGTAAGTAAATCTGATGGAAATATTCTTTGTCTAATCACTAGAATTATTGTAATAATTTAAAAACATTAAAAATAAATAAATAAATATACATATATATACACACAGGGTTTGTCATCCTTAATACTCTTGGACAAATCAATACAAGGGTTATATTACAACTTTATGATCATTTCAGCATAAACCATTGGCTGTGTCTGGGGCTAAAATTGTATTGAGATGCACCTTGACTCCTCTCTGAGGAGAAGTCTAAGTAGCAAGGGGTTACTTTCTGCACTCCCATGTCTCAGTGAAAGGACTTCTCTTACAAATTCTGACAGATGCTCCCATTCTGCCTGCACCACAGAGCTGTCCAAGTCTCACAGTGTTTTGTCACTATAGAGCGCGACACAGTGCAAGCACCAAGACTCAGATCAGGAGGCTGTATAGGGTCATTTATTAAAGCAACACGTTGCCTTTATAGTTTTACGGGATGTTTACATTTGTTTAACAAACACGTACACTGCCCATTGGTCATGAAAAAGAAACAAAACTCTCAATAGGTGAAAAGGAGCCACGTCACTCTGTGAGCCAACTAAAGTCCGTATCTTTTAACTTCCTCTCTTTCTTCAGATTGTCATGGTGATAGCCTTGGTATCATCCTTGAGAGAGTTACAGGGCTTTCCTTATCTTCACGAAGTCTTTGTTGGCTCACAATAACAGCACAAAAACATCTTTCCTACACTGTTTTTGTCTAATGTGCTACTAAATTTATTTGCCTCAGACTACTGCAGGATCCTAATTCCAAAGCAGTCAAGACAGTCAGCTGGAGAGTCTTCCATTGCCTCAGTAGCCCACAGAAAATTTCTCACACCTAATTGCAAGCCTGTCACTGTCGGAGACTGAAATGTTATAATTTATGGCTTAAATATCTTCAAGGACTTTTTGCCTATAATAGCAAAGAAGACTACCACACCCAGACTAAGGCCCTGGATCAAGTTTAGCACCTTTGCAGTGGAGACCACAAGCCGAGGGCTATCAGCTGCCAGACTCAAACAAACCCTCACACCGAAGGTGAGGGGGAAAAGGAAAGATTTTTGGGTGTGTGGTGAAAAAGCCTCTGGTCCCAGGCAGTTAACACCCATTCTCTGCACTGCAGACCAGCTCAGCCCTGAGGCCCCATCACCCCAGGAAAAGCCACATTCACATGGAGGACAGCAGAGGAGGTGTCATGGCCCATCAAAGGCCTGCCCCCCAAAGGGGTCCCCAGACCCTGCACCAGAGCTCTGCAAATGATGCAACAGATCTACAGTGCTGCAAGGAACAGTGTCAAACTTGGCCTCCTCAAAGGAGGCTGTGGTGGTGTTTGCAGGGGTCCCAGGACGAGGGAAGAGATGAGAATTTTGACTCCATATTTCAGAAGGCTTATTATTTTATGATATATGTTATATTAAAAGAAAATTATATATTAAAACTATACTAAAGAAAAAAAAGGATATACCAGAAAGCTGGAAAGGAATGATAATAAAATCGCGACTGATCAGAGTCCCAACACAGCTGGACCTGTGATTGGTCATCAAGTAGAAACAATCCACATGGACCAATCAAAGATGCACCTGTTGCATTCCACAGCAGCAGATAATGATTGTTTATTTCCTCTGAGGCTTCTCAGCTTCTCAGGAGAAAAATCCTGGCAAAAGGATTTTTCAGACAATTTGCCTGACAATATGACAGGAGGCACCTGGGTGTTCCCACCTGACCCAAATGGGTATTATTACATTGGATTATATACTTTTGGTGGCAGCAGCAGGTGATGGGGCACCTTCATCACCAAGAAGGCCAGATGGAGGGGAGCAAGAAGATGTCATTGGGACCCCAAGAAGGGTGATATGTTTCAATCTAACCCCTGTCACTCTTTTCCTGTCACCCCTATGCACACCTGTTTTTCTTTCTTTCTTTTTTCTTTCTTTCTCTTTGCCTCTTTTACTCCTGAATGAAAAAACCCACCTTTTTTTTTGCCACAAACATCTAACCTCGCTTGGTTTTAATAATGTTTTTTAGGTATATTCTGAACCTTTCTGGGTTAGATCCACGTTTGTCACAGACCCTTTTTTTCCTTTGGTCTTCTGTATTTAACCAGCTCATTACAGTAACACAGGAGTTATAACGTGGTGGGGATTTATGGGTTGGAGACAGAGATGACACACATTCCAATGGTCCTTGTGACAAACAGCCTTGAGTTTATTCCTGCAGCTCCTTTTATAGGAGCTCCAATTTCCCTGGCTTACATATGTGATTCCTTGTGGTCTTAGCACCATCCAGCTGTCTGCATTTAGAGCTGATTGACATTGGCTGAGGGTCCCTGTGTAGATTTGAATATAACCTATCCTTGCCGACCCAGGTACTGCAATGCTACGAGGAGTGACCCTAGACAAGCATCAACGGTTTGACTTTCTCTCTGATTACAAGAAAGGCTTTTCTGATTATTTGACAAAATTCTAAAGAAGTAAAAACGAGCTCCTGACTATAGGCAGGTCACATCCTTAAGCAAAAATTTCCTTCTCCCCGGTATGGATAACATTCATATTACACACCTCTTTACACTGTTRTCATGCTGCCTAGACTGCCCACAGAAAATAAAGCCATACAAGGACCCGAGCCTTCTGTAGCACAAGGTCATGCAGTGCACTTAAATGACCTGTTCATATAGTAAAAGATGTGAGATCTGAAATCTCACTAACTCTTTGTAAGGAGGATTATAAATATACCAGTAAGATACAAGAAATTATGGCYGAAAAAATATAGTGGCTAAAAATAATGCTCCACATAGTAGTTATGCTTAAAAATATTAGTACATTAAGAAGATACTGAGAGAAAAAGCTTGCAGGAACAGATAACTCCAGTTAGTCTTACTTTCCTAAAGAGAAGAATAGGTTAGCTCTGTCCTTAAACTAGAGAAGAATTTTAGATTGTGTCAAATGGTTCTTTATACTGCTAACGATTGAAGCTTGTTATATGTATAGTGGTGTCATATATTGCATACAGAGGTATTGGGGAGGTGCTGAGGAGACCACAAAATCAGAGAAGTGCATGTCCTATCTCTAGTAAGAACATGACTTGCAGCTACATTCAGGATGCATGTCACCATTTGAATACTTACAAGAAAAAGAATCACTAGAGTCTTAAATCTTAACCACAGAAATATTACTCTCTTTAAAGTACAAGCAGATAAGCCTGGCACACAGTGTTCTCAGCGGTGGGCAGCCACTCATACTAGTCAAAATGCAAGATAAAAATAAATATGCCCTTTTCCCCTGCTACTTGATCATCACAATTTTACAACCATTTGTGTCTGCAGTTGTTAGAAATAAATCTGTAAGTACACAACTGTACAGCATATGTTTCCTTTGAGAATTAACTGTCTGTCTAATTTCTAACAGTGCTAAACCTGTCTTGTCACCACATACAGAGATATCCTTGTTTTTCCCAGAGAAAGGCCAGTTATGCTGAAACAGAAAGGGGAATGTGGGATGATAACTTCATTCATCCATAGCATTAAGACAGATAATTTGGCAGACCAGAAACTGTTCCTGCATCTTAAGCAGCTGCACTAGCCAGGAGTATTGAGCTGCCTTGAGCTAGTTCTTAAAGTCAACACCATATTTGCATCACAGATTACTTTTCATGTCTAGTGGGTACCAGCCAAAGCTTTCCCTCATTTGGTGTCTCCTTCCATGCTTCATATTCAAAAAGAATTCTAGTGCCCCAGGAGACTTGCACCACTCTTGCTGCCAGCTGACGGACTTAGCTCTTGCCCTCTAGATGTTTYCTCTGTGCCAGTTGCATATGCACTTTCTACTTGCTTGGGGGCAGGCTTCCAAATCAAAAGTGTGCATTGTGTTAGAGCATGGTGTTCACATCAAGGCACTGCCTCTGGTGCTATGAATGGCTCTTTCTTTTCTTGTGTTTCTGTATTCCCAGTGATCTTGTCTTTTGCACGCCAAAGGCTGCTGTGACAGCAAATATCAGGGGTACAAGAATAATATGGAACATTTTCAGAAAAGGATTATTTGGAATAAAATTAATTTTTGGTCTTGACATTTTTACAATAAAGACAATTTGCTCAAAGTATTCAATTACTTATTTAATATAGGCAAGATTTCTTACATATAGTTTTCTTGAGAAGTAAACAACATAATGTGCCTCATTTCAGCCTGAGCTGATAGGATGATATGCTAAAACTGTGACACTCATACACAATGTGGAATCTGTACGATAAATTTGAGGATACTGACCCTTGACAAAACAGAAAATCTTAGGACATAATTACAAGGGTGAAAGCTCTTTGGAAATATTTAGGCAGGACATAGTTAAGATAGTATAGAATAAATTAAAGATGGTTGGTTAAGATGGTAACATTAGCTTGCCAGCATACTCTGGAATCAAATCAATTAATAGCAGTTTATTCGCTAGGTCATAGAATCACTGATACTTTATTTAAACATTAGGCTAAATAAATAGTAAGAATGTGTTTTCCAGACTCTATGATTGTTCCTCAAAGGTAATGTGATATACTCAATTCAGGATTCCTTAGGGTCTCAAATTATTAAAGTTATATAACTATTTATGGTTTTGAACTGAAAATTTTCTGCAGTGAATGTTCAGATCGTTTTCTCTATATAACTTGTGAAGCATCGACTACATAAAGAAATCATTATCAGTAGAACCTTGACATCATAACCAGTAGAACAATACGTAGTCCACTTAGAGAGATAGATAATACTTGTTCAGTTTAAACCATGAGCTATAAAAGTCAGAGAACAGAACCCCTCTTGGTATACCTGTGGTTACATTTGAAAGAGGAGGGGAAGGAAAAGCTTATAAATGTACAGTGTTTGGAAAAGAATAATGAAACACAGAGGCAACAGAAAAGTGCATAGCTTGCATAGGCTATAGAACACGCTGGTGTTTCTTACCCTCTTGAATTACTTCTCTCTCCAATTTTTGATCTCTCAAGGCCCAAACTGATATGCTGTAAACAATGAGAGCTTGAGAACTATGTGATATGTTGACATAAACAATTAGAGACAATGCAGTTCAAGCAACAATTTCCAGTCTTTTTGAATAAATATAGTCTGCGGGTAATAAGTTATGACAACACAGATTTAATACCAATTTCAATGAGCAAATTCATGTTTCCTATAATTTGGTACGAGAAGCAACAGTACTACCTAAGAAAAGGATTTAAAGTRGGTATAAATATAAAGAACAAAAATACCTCCAGGAAACACAACAAAAAAACCCAGAAATTAGTACCTATAATTTTGTATTTTATAYACTTCCAGTACAGAGAGAATGGAACAGATATGTAAATTTAGAAAGACTATGGTTTATAAAGGTTTGAAAAATAGGTATAAAAGCAATTAAAGAACTCAAGCTTATCTGAGTGATGAATACTGTTTTTCTATCCTGCCTAATTTAAAAACTCTGTATGTTTATACATACTTTTCTAATAAGAGATGTTCATTTACTTCCCTTTAAATACCATCATGTATTCTTAATTGTTTCCCAATAAATTTATGCACATTTGGGTCCAAATAAATCCTCTTAAAATACATTCATTTTATACACTTTTTCAGCAAATGTCAGAGAACATAGTTAATATGGCATCTCAGTAAATATGGAAAACAACATGCCCTAAGAATAGAAAAGAAGATGTATAGTCAATTATTGACTTCAGAAGCGTAGAAGTAAGATTTAGGAGTCTTCTTTTTTTGCCTTGTCCTTAAATTCACATGAAAAATATGACTGATACAGGAGGCATTTAAGTGTTGTAGTTCTATATTTAGGTACTATGTCATGGTTATTTCCTAATATAAAAGTACTTTTTAAAAAGTATAAGACTTAATTTTTTTTTTAATTCACAAAAGCATTAAGTAGCAACATTCTGTAGTGCATGCTATATGAAAAAATTATTTTTAATTCCAGACAAACAACTGGGCATCCGGTTTATCAGTGTGAAAGGGACTTTGCTTTTTAGTCAAGCAGCAGATTAAGTTATTGGTAAATTATTCAACAGGAAAAATTAAGAAAACAGATGTTTAAAAGACAGAGTTATGTTTAGGACACCATTTACTCTTAGAATACTGCATTAACAGTAGACCAAGAACTGTTACATACTTAGAGGTAAATGGCAATAATAATCATACAGCACATATTTTTTAGCATGTAGATTGATTGCACTAAGATTATATATAGAAAAAGCTTTCCCTTAACATGTCACAAGGTAGAAAAGGAATAGCCTCTGAAGAAAATCAAAAGAGGTGGGTTTTTATATTACTTAGTAGAATATGAATATCCTAAGGGAACCAAGAAAATGAATTATTTAAGGGATGCTGAAAAAATAGAAGAATATTGTACAAATGAGAAAAAGCCACAAGATAAATAATTTCAGAATTTATCTAGCATACTAAAAAGAAATACATTGACATCATCCAGTGTAAATACTGGTAAATCACCTGTCATACGTAAAAAGTAAACCCAAGAAAGAAATTAAAACTGTAAAAAAGAAACAGGACATCATGTCTCAACTCTTCAATCAACATTAACAACAATATTAACTTTCTGATTACTGAAAGCCAGATACTCTTTGTCAAATTAAACTTTCTAGTGGGCAGTGGCAAAATCAGTAGATATAGTGGGGTAATTCCAGGAGGCTTAAAATGCCTTTAGCTACTGAAATAGGGGATATTTAAGAATTTGATTCACAAAATTGTGGTAGTGTTCAGGAGGGTTTCGAGGATGAGAGAGAGACGAGAACTTTGACTTCATCAGAAGGCTTGATTTATTATCTTATATATATATATGTATATATTATATTATATTAGAAAGAGAAGAGGAAAGGGAGAGAAGGTTTCTCCCAGAGGCTGCTAAGCTAAGAATAGAATAGAATAGAATGCACAAGAAAACAAAACAATGGAGCTCTCTCTCAGAGAGCTCTCCTTCATTGGCCCATCAACCATAAACATAGAACACGGGCCAATCACAAATGCACCTGTTTGCATTCCACAGCAGCAGATAACCATTGTTTACATTTGTCGCTGGAACTGCAGMTCTCAGAAATCCTAAGAAAGGATTTCTCATGAAAGATGTCTGTGACACAAAATCTTGATACCRTAAGGTCTGGTCACTTCATAAAAAAGTCAGACTGCTGATGTTACTTACAAAATATAGAATTTTAAGTCTGAATTGTTTAATATAATATTTTATTCACATTGGGAACAGTTGGTGAATAAACCTAGGCATTTCTAAAATGAAGAGAGTGATCACCATTTTAAGTTTACATGTAGTCACCTTTTCCAGTTTCATACATAAATAGTCCTAATAGATAGTGAACTGAAATAAAAGTTCATTATGAGTTGATACAACAACTTCATATCCTAAACCATATTCCTAAAAATAGGAATTTTTTCCCTCAGTATAACTATAGATCACACATTCCTAAATTTTAACACCAAGTTCTTTCATAATCATTGAGGAGCTCTGGCCTTGTTCAATGTGTAGCTGAAGATATTTCTTAAATTGTCAATGACTTCAGTGATTGCTCTCTACATCCAGTGCTACCAAATTTCTTAGGGATGATCCATGAGTTACTGTAGCCCTCACTTTCATTTTAATGACTGACAAGAAATGAGATTATAAAATATGCCAGTTTCTAGAGAAACCCTGAATCATGAGTATAGTTTATGACATAAACCTATCATTCAAATATTAAGAGTTCATTTCTTTCAGAATTTTTAAAGAATAAATTTGACTTTTTAGAATATTCAGAGCTTGTTAAGACATTTCCATAAGCATATATAAAAGCTATTTTTTAAAAAGTGAATTCATTTACTACCAGTGATTTAAGTGCCAGAAAATTTTTAAGAAATAAAATTTTTAAGAAATAAAGTTTTTTGTTTAATACTGAGAGAAGGCATTTTAGTTCATTGATGCTAAACAATACAAGTAATTGCCACATAATTTCAGTGTGCTATTTTGTTCTTTTGCTTTTTTTAATATATCTTTAGTTAAATATAAAAGGGTCTTTTAAATTATGAGTACGTGTATATTTTTAATGTGTGTACCTTAGAGATCTCAAATATAACAGCTTCAGATTCACTTGTATAATTCTGATACTTAGAAATTTCATGTTTAAAAAGTTCTGTAGGTTTAAAGAAAGAGCAACCTGAATGATCAAAATTGGCAAAACTCAGCTGTGATGGATGTGCTCCTGCTGTTTGAACTAAGGGGGCTCTGGTAGAAGTTGATTCTCAGCATGTAGAATCTAACTTAATCCTATTGTGGGTGGGTAATTCTCTGTCAGTGAGACTTCAGCACGTGACTCCCCAGAGTGTGGTTTGGCTGGAGATGGTGCTGATTAYTGGTCAAAACTGCACGAACACAGCAGAAAATGTGACTACAGGTGTTGACTGTCACTTTATACTATAAATATTTGCAGCCATCAAGGTCCATTGAGCTCTCCCTCTGCAGGATCTGTCTGTGCCCTTGTGATTTTCCCTCAAGCAGGAACACCTCTCAGGACTACCTCTCAAGGCTGAGAGCTCCCTTACCTGACACTAGACACCTGCCATGAGTAGGTGCCAATTTTCATGTGCATGTAAACATTTGAAATGAATTTAGTTAAGTTATCATGAACTTTTAGTAGCAAATTGGCCACTAATCCATGTGTACTTATTAAATATTTTACATACTTAAATCTATTGGTTAAAATTTTTTAACTGCCTACTCATATCTGTCTGAGTGAGGTCAGACTACTTTATTGCAACAGCCCATACACCAAGACTATTTTCTCTCTCTCTCCATTATGACAATTCCAATAATTTCAACAAGCTTTCCTGAAACCCCATTTTAAACATTGACTATGATTCTTCAACAAGTCATGCCAAAGTTACTGAAATATTCTTAAGCCTAATCGCACTTTATTAGGAAGGAAGGACTGATAATTTTATTTCTATATTTTAGTTGCATGTTTCCCAATAGAATAGTGTTTTGTATCTAAATATTGTCTTTAGGGACTACTTCATTAATGCTGCTATRAGTAACAACAGTAATAGCAAAAATATGCAGATAGTAGTAATAGAGAACATTTATTTTTGCAAGCTCTTTTGTAACTGTCCAAAAATATAAAGCACTAATACTTTTCATTGTTTTATTCATATTCCTATATATAAGAGGATATATGCTGACAGTGAAAACTGACACACAATGAAGAAATTATTTTTGCTGTTGTTGCTCTGAAGTATTAGTTTTTAAAATAATTTCTTTAGGTATGACTCTGTGAGGAGTCCTTACCAAAGGTCTTGACAGAGTATTACCCAGTAATCCATGGGTTTATCATCACATTTTGCAAAAAACTCATTTCAGTGATGTAGCAATAGTTTGAAGGTCATAATAATCTGTGAAGGTTAATTTCCTGAAGCACGGTTCAAAGCTTTTGCAACACTCAGGGGTGAACTAGGTGTTTTGCTGAAGCCTACTTCAATCAAGATCTAACCTGTGAATAATCAAGAAATACTGGACAAGTACTTCTAAGATCCACTTTTCTAATCCAAAGGTGTGATAGGATGCAGCCAACCATGGTAATTCTACTTGGAACAAGTTATTATCAGATAGAAAACAAGTTGGTAGGCTGAAAGGTGCTGGAGACTTTAAAGACTTCAAATGTTTTCTTGAATAGAATATGCACTTTTTTACTTGTCTCTTTCCCAAATGTGTAACTTATCTGCTTCAGCAGATTCTTTTCTATCCAAGGCAAGAAAATATATTGGGGGGGTGGGGGGGGGGGGGGGTGTGAAAACACCACCCTCTAGCCGCTTCACTCTCTACTATGATTCTCTAACCTTCTGTGACCAATTAAGTTTACACCCTCTCACACAAACACTGTCTATGCAGATCTCTCTACTACTATGTACCCTGTCCTTAGACTGATTTTTAGCCCAAGGGAATGCAGGGAGACCTCCTGAACGAACAGTATAAATCAGCTTACAGAGACAGGAGCAATTACGGATCAATGGAAACTTTTATATTGAACATCTTTTGTGTTAAAGTTAAGAGTCTTCATTTGCACTTCAGAAGTTTCTTGTATCTGTTTTTGCCTTAGGCTGTAACTATACATTATTTTTTCTCTCTTTTCCCACCTACCTCTCCCATTTCCCATGGTTACTAACACCTCAGCATAATTCTTATAGAAGTGGTAAAGTTATGCTCTGGCATCCTGGGCACACAGAGTCATTCCCAAACCACTCAGCCTGGAAAGAACATCAAGGGGTCTTCTTTTGCCGCCTCTACTCATAACATGGTTAATTCTGAACTTACATCAGGTTGCTCAGGGTTCCCTCTCTCTGGAGCTTGAAATCTCGCTAGTATGAAGACAAGCTGTGGAGCTTTTCTGTGCAACTGCTTAATCATCACTTTAATTATTCCTAACATCTCCACCATATCCATTCGGAACTTCCTCTACTCAGTTTACCCTTGTGTGGTCCCATCCTCTGACCAGACATAGGTGTGAGGAGCTGCGCTGTTTTCAGGACATCTGCGGCTGAGCAGGTAATACTATTCTTAAAACTAGTCTAGAGACAGGGATCTTCAATGAGAAACTTATTTCAGGTTTTTACATAAGCACAAATGAATGCCGTTGCAGTACACCTGAGAGGAAGCAACTTTCTTCACAAGGAAGGAATTCCTTCAACACAATTCCTTCACAATTTTAGGACCATGAAAAATTTAAACCATTAAAAATGTTTGGTTTACTGACTATATCGAAACAAAACCAAGTTCAATAGTCTGAGCCCTATTCATTTCTTACCTTATAAAAATAATGTCGGGGAGGGATTGATCTCAGAAAGTTTAGTCTCTCTCCAAAAGGGTTGATTGTGTAATTCTGCAGATATAAAAATCCAGTCGTATACTGTTAGACTGTGTTTTACACTGTGCTGACACAGCAGTCATTATAATCAGCAAGACTTTTAAGTTCAAAGCTGTGGATGAACTCAATCTCTTAACTCAAGTAAAATAGCTTTACTTGAATGCTTCCTCCCCTTCTGTGTATTTTTTGTGAGGTTTTTTTTGTTTGTTTTCTTGTGGGGTTTTGGGGATTTTTGTTGGTTTTTGTTTGTTTGGTTGGTTGGTTTGCTTTGGTTGGGTTGCTTTGGTTTGGTTTGTTTTTTGTTTGGTTAGTTGATTGGGTTTTTTTGGGGGGTGGTTTGGGTTTATTTGAAAAGTGAAAAAGAACATAAAAGCGTAAAACTCAGATTCATAGATGTAAGGCAAAAGGAATGCCTGTCCAAATGCCGACTCTCCATTTCTCTGTGAAGACATTTCCCCATTTTATTGATCTTTCATCTTGTGTATTTCAAAGGTCAGATTTTAATAGAAATTAACCATGCCTATGCATGTAATTCCATGTCTACATTCTCAACGCTTAATTCTACAAATGCACTTTAAAAACATATGTTTTTCAATTCAGTAAAACTGAATTGACAAAATAAGCATGTCAATTAAATTTTCAAGCAGTTTAGAAATGCAAAGGGCAGTGCTTCTGAAGAATCAGAATTCTCCTGTCTCACCTTCACTAGCAAATCGACAAGAATTTTTTCAAGTTTCTAGCTTTTCTTGGACATAAATAACGCAAACCCCCTAAAGTGTCATAGTACCTCAAAGTCTCATAAATTTTCATGTATGTTTCTCCCTATGTTTTTCTGTAATAACTTTGCTGAATTATTTTACGTTCTTCTTTATTAAAAAAAATAATTTGTTTTTAATTTGTAAGCTCTTATCAAGCACTTTAAACAAGTTAGTTTCTCTGACAGAAGGGTTATGGTAACAGAAATAATGAAAACCGAACAATAGAGTAAGATCTGCTTTAAACTCACATCTCCACCTACCAGATCTGACTGGTCTTTGAGGATAAATAAGTCCATTAGTTTTCTACACCTTTTATGTTTTTCTGAATGCAACTCTTTTACAGTTAATCATTAGGAATTTGTTGTTGTTATATTCAGAAGTTGTTTACAGGATGTTAATTGGTTTGTGCCTTGTGCCTCTGCCACCCAATCCTGAGTAAGTCACTGTGGCAGTAATGCAAAGGAAGTCAGAAGCTTACCCCTTTGATGAATTTCTCTTAAAAATTGATAGCTGATCTTTCAGTAATCAGTAAAAAAGTTAAGCAGGTTTGCCAAGGGGACTAATGTTGCTGCAGAAGGTGATAGGCTGCATGTCTGATCACCAGACTCCATCCAGGCATCAGTATAGGACAGACTATAATTTATAAACCATTGTTACTCACAGCAGGAAAGTGCTAATGATAGGAAGGGCCACAAAAGCAATTTAATTTGTAACTGATTATTTCTCTTATATTGTTCCTATTCTCAACACCATAGGCAAAGCAAACCATCCCTTCTCACCAAAATATTTTTTTTGCCAGTCACAAATGTTGCACAGCATGCATTCCATTGCAAATAAGCTGCAGTGTTTATAAGTAGTCATATGCTTCTTTCAACTACTCATGTAAAAGATTTTTCCTGCAAGATGGCACAAACAGCCCTGACTTTTTGTTTGTTGCAGTCCATTGTGACTTTCCTTTTCTGTGACAAAGAAATTCGTGGAAAGTCTGAAAACCATGCAAATAAATATTTTAACCTTTCTTTTTTGCACATTTTAAAAACTACCTAAACCAAAATAGAATCATACCCCATGAAATTAGAGATTTTAACATTGTAAATTATGGCGGCAGATTAGATCACTGGGTGCTTTGCAGACACAGCAGATGATACTGCATAGCACAGTATCCTATAAACATTTAAAGCACCTAAAACCGTAACATTTGAAGATTTGTATTAAAGAAATGCCTGAGTTTATAACAACAAAATTAATAATAATGTGAAGTAATAATATTAACAATAATGTCAAACTTACTTTATAAATAATTTACTTTACATTTCTGACTTCTTTAATTTCTTCAGGATTTCATCACAACTACATGAAAGGAGATTGTAGCTAGGTAGTTGTTGGTCACTTCTGCCTCATCTCAACTGTGAAAGGATAAGTGGAAATGGTCTTAAGACTCAACAGGAGCAGTTCATCTTAGATATTAGAAAGTTTTTCACTAACAGAGTGATTAGACATCAGAATAAGTTCCCCAGAGACGTGCTGGAGTCACTATTTCTGGAAATGTTCAAGAGGCATCTGGAGGTGGCAGCTGGCAGTATGGTTAGAGGTGATTATGTTGGTACTGGGTTTAGGTGATATTGAAGGTGTCCTCCAACCCTGATTCTTGTGAAAAGATTGTAGAGCACGTGTACAAGACTAGCCATAATAATAGGAACACTCACTTTCTTTCAATGTAAATAATTTAAAATATCAAAAATGTTCAAAGGAATTTATCTTCTATCAAGTCACTTAAAGGAGAAATCACTTATCAAAATAGTCGTTTTCAATTATAAATTAACTTTGACATTTTTACTTTTCCCACCATTTGGATTTCAACAACTGTGGTCTGTAAGCTACAATTTCTAACCTGAACTTAGCAAACCATTAAGTGTACACTAAAATAAAAATGGATTTTCTATGTCACTTTTCCACACAGATTCACCATAATTAACAGCAACTAACTGCTTTATTGGATGCCTTGGATAATCTCGTTTTATATCATAAAAGAAAKTCAGATCAAAATAATTCTTACCAGTACCTTGTTATTTTCAGCCTTTATCAAGACAAAATGAAAGGATCAACTACAATTTATCAAGGCCACTAATTTCAGGGAGGCCAGAATAGTAGCCCACATTCAAAACATTTTTAGTTTCTTCTCCAAGTTAACTCTCARCAAACATTTGAACTCTGTGTGCAGTTAACTTCAGTCAAATGCACATCCTTGTAGCCTTGTAGAGTTAAAGTATGTGAGAGAAAGAATTTGGAAAATAAGCTCAGTATCCTTGGCCTGAAAATCCAGGAAAACATATTCCATATTATGTTCAATACAGTAAGAGTATCTCTCCAACAGGGTGCCATATTTGGTTAGTCTAATTACCCCTTCATTAAGCTTAAGGCTGAGTGGGCATCATGGAAATTGTTTCTTTGCCCTCCATATTATATCAATATCTACAGTTTTCTAGTGTTGCAGACATGTCATAGGATGAAGATTCTCCCACCTTTTAAAATAGCCTTATAAATTCCACCTCAGAGGATTAAAATACTTCACAAAAATGGACAAAGATACAGCACAGCTGTGGGTTTGAAATCCATAAATAATTTTGAAATTTTCTTTTTCTGTAATGGAGAAATAGGATATAAGACTCTATGATGGTCACAGAAGTCTATTTGCAGACATTTAAGAATGGACTAAGACCCAGCGTAATATTGAAATTCTTTCTTCTATACTGTATGTCAATGACTCTCAATATCAGTTATTTCTGCCCAAGAAGTTCAAACATAGTGAAGGAAACATGTAAACACAAATGACTTTATAATCTATAAACACAGAAGCAATTAAGATTGTTTACAGTTGTGTATATATTCACACCCAATAAGTCAAGAAAATGCTTTTGGAAATTTACTTAAACTGTGATTTGAATATATTGTTTAAGAATACTTAAGATGACAGCACTCCCAAAAATGAGTCGTTTTAATCCTGTGTATTCTTAATGGCTGTCCTTCATTCCCATTCCAATGCTCAGAATGCAGCCCTACTTCAGCCCTCTCAACCCAATCCATCAGAATGAAATCAAAGGTGAGGATCAGGATGTGCTGCAGGGGATAGAAAAGGGGGCTAGGACCAGTCTTTCCAATGTTATTTCAAAATTAGATAAACTTCTGCTTAAGAGAGTGTAGGAGATATCTCTCCCTTCAGTTACCTCTAGTAAATTACTCCAAGTGGGGGCTAGTTTGATCCAAGAGCGTCAGAATTCTTGGCGACACATTGCTTAGCATGCTGGGGTGTGTGTCTRTGATGCACTGACCTGCTAGGAGGCTATGCACATGCCTGGGTTTCTGTTTGGTTTGGTCTCACTACTTATTTTTGGTGCTTGTCAGAAGCTATGGGATCTTGAATAAAAATAAAATCTTCCATAGTAATATTTTTTGCAAAAGATTCTAGCATTATTAATGTGAAATGGGTCAGAAAGTGTCAACATTACTGAATCTGTTGACTCTACCATCTTCACTGTAGAGTTTTGGCCTCATAGAGCAGTATAGCCATTTTGAGAAACAAGTGGACCATTTCTTGTTTCAGGTTTATGCAGCCTTTTTCTGGGCATTTAATAGTAGGAAAGTTCTGACTGTATGTAGAGCAGTCACCGGTGAAATTGATGTGATCCATGGTCACATTTTTTAATATGGGTGTGGGGGACAGGGAGGAAGCATTATAAGTGAAATAAAGAAAGATGAGAGAAAAGTCTTGCAAAGCAGGGAACCAAGAACTGTTTTGTTAGATGCACAATGTGAAGAAAAAGGACAATTTCTGGAATTAAGAAAAACAAAAAAACAACCAAACCATATAGCAGAGGAATTCCAAGACCTTTAGGGCACAAATTTAGACAGTTGTTAAGAATAAAAAGCCTGCACGTAAAACTACTATAAGTAGCCCAATTGATTAAAGATATTTTTAGCCAATGTAAGGGACCTATAGTGAGTTAAACATTAATTTTGTTACCTTAGCTATATGTGTTAAAGCTAGTTGAGTTTATCTGTGTTTCTTGATGTTACTAATTTTAGAGCAGATGTTTTTTTCCCTTTCTTTTGCTGCTGTTTCTGAAAGGTCTGAAGATGATTTTTGCTTGTTTGTTTGGAGATTTTGGTGAAATAATTTATTTGTATTTGGTCCCTGTACTATTTTTCAGGGGTAAATAGAGGTTGGCAAGTCATCTTGTTTCCCCTTCTTCTGTCATAAATACTTATTGAAATCTTTTGTCCTTTATTGTGACATATATCAATTCGAAACACAAAGGGAAGTGAGCATTTGGAGAAAGAACAAGTGAATAGTATCCAAAATGTCATCTCTATACTAYCCAAATAAATAGGTAGCTCTTCCCCTCTTTTTAAAACCTCATTTCCCAAAACTGATATTTTCAACCAATTTGAAACTTCAGAATTAGACATTTCATATACCATTTCCAAAATTGCAAACAGTCCTTCCCACTGAAAGGTGTACTGGGAGAGCAGAGAAAATCACTGAACCTAAGAATGCATGGATAAATGCTGCTGCTCACACAATTTTGTTTCTCTGATCTGCATAAAGAATCAGATTGATAATTCCACAAAAGGCCTATATATGGAAGAGGGAAAATATGATCTCCAAAAATGAGTGTGAGTGGTTACCAAGGCCCAAGGACTATTAGCTGGGGATTTAATGAAATGTGATATAGAAATTTTTTTCCTCTATCTACCGCAGCTAAAACATGTCTCTTGGTCAGTTTATTCCTTTTTTTAACCCATACAGTACCTCCACAAACTTAAGATAATTATGTAAAATACAAGAGATAAATACAGAAGCTGTCATCAGAAAAAAAAGAGACAGAAATATAAACAACTCTCTTGAGGATGCTGGGGTCTAAAGCCCAGAACATTACTGTCAAATGTTGTATGTTTGCAAATTTCCAAATATTAATAATGATTACAATTTTTAGTTTTCCAACACAACCTACAGAAGGGAACAAATAAGACCAAAGGAAGAGGAAATTCTTCTTTGTAAATGACATCTACTAAAAGAGGCGCTCTGCTCTTTCCAAGTAAATTCAAAGAACTATTGAACCTCTAACACTGCTAAGTTTCTTAGACAAAGTGAAGAAATCTAATATTTCCTTCTGTTTTGGGATCAATTTTATCCAGCTTGGATATCTGGTTTTGTTAAGTGACAGGGGACAAATGGGAAATTATACATATTTCTTCAAGCTGTCATCAATTCAAGTGCTACAGTCACAGTGCATAAATGGTCATTGTGGAATTATTAACATTTTGAAGATAATTCTCCACTGTCATTAGACACAACAAAAGAAAACTGGCATATTTGTGGTTCCTGTAGTCACTTCTAGATTTTAATTAAAGAACCAGAAGAGAACAGTATCTGTGCTGTGTTTTCAGTCTTTCAGTTGCAAAGAGATTCAGAAAGTGAGCAGTCCTACAAAATGCAGTAAGAGAGGAGAGCTGGAGGAAGGAGTTTTCTTGCACCATGACAAGAGCACTTGTCTAGGAGAAAAAGTTGAAGCATGTAAGAATAGGACAGTGGAACTGTCAGAGAGATTATGGTAGAAGAAACTAAGTCTGCTTGTGAGAGAATGGGGAAATGCTGAAACATTGTTCTTGAAATGAAATGCACAGAATAATGTTCAGAATGAGTTATATTCAAATGTGCCCAAATTAAACCCTCAAGTTACATGAAGTGACTGCAGGAAAGAAAAGAAATAATATTGAACTTAAAAATTAAATACATTTTATTTCGCAATTTTAATTTTTTTAACACATTTTTTCAACACCAGTGATTTGAAGGATCTGAGACTGTTTATCACTTAATTTCATTCCTGCTAAACATCATAAATTCCCGAGTTCTCATTGACTTATGTTTGCATATTTTTCTCTGGAAGCTTCTTGCATTATAAGACTTCATCTCCCTTCTCATATATTCTTGCAACCAACACTGAACACAGCAAGGGTGCAGTTACAGTCTGTTCTGTTCCTTACTCCCAAGAGAAATCTGAAGTCTGCAACATGTGGGTAGGACTTATGCAAAGTCATTATTGACTCAACTCTCCCTTAGCTACTGAAGTAACCAGTATCTTTTTTCACTAGGGTCAAAATATTCAGGATGTCTTCCCTTTGACAGTTTCTAGTTGGTCAAATCTTAACTTACTTCCAAAAGTTACTCCCATAATTTTTGTCCCCTTTTTAAGCTAAACCCAGATTTACTTCTGTAGGTTCTAGACAAATAGATCTTATAATTACATCTCTGCATGTGCAGAGTACCTTGTCTTCCTATTTCCCAACTTCTTTCAACAAACATCAAATGTCAAACTTTGTCATATTCCTAACTCAAACAGTGGCAGTTAACCTTTGTTACTCTGCTATTTCCAGGCACTGTTCTGGCACCTTTTTACCCACAGCTGCCAAATTACTATATATGTAACACACTTAATTATAGAGAAGAGTGATAATAATTCAAAATATCCAAAGATCATCTTACACTTTGGCACAAATAAATACTTACAGAGGATTTATCTGTAGCTACAGTGATCACTGTTTCTCCTTTGTATGCAACTCAACCTGATAGTACATCTTAAACTAACTTATTTAATCTACACTACACTTTAAGGACACCTTAAAGTGTGCTGAGAAATGCATTCTGATAGCTCACCTCTAAATCCTCATCAGAGATTATAAAACAGCAAGACCACAGACAGCAGGATATGAGATTTTGATGGGAGATAATTATTCAGCTGTAACTTCAATACATCAGTTGTGTTAGAGGAATCTCATCTGAAGCTATGTTTGAGAAACTCCAAATCATTTAATTAGGCTTTATGGAGTCAAAACTTAATGTTAGGCTAATGACTTGGCAGGTACTTAAAATGAAAAGTGAACCATGAATGGATTCCTAAATTGAAATGATTTCAAAAAATTTTGACAGATGGACAAGGCTGGTAGAGAATAAATTTGTAAGATGTGAAGAAGACAGATGGCCAGCAACATTAATGGCTATTGGCTATATAATGGTATATATGACATATACTCCAGGTACAAGGGCGCAAAGAAATTACCTACTGTCCCTAATGTTTAAGACAAAGGTTGAAAGAAAAAGATGCTCTTCGTTGGCCTGAAAGAGATAAGGCCCACCAATTTCTTTAGCTAATAGGACATGATAAGCCATGCAAAGGCACTGTACTTGCTTTGATTTCTCAGTATTACAAATTCAGTTGAAGACAACATGCCGATCAAGAGCAGTGTCACCTGTTTTAACACTCTGAAGGGACAAGTGACCATTACCAGCTGAGATGCTTGGAAATACTTTTTTGTGGATGCTTATCACAAAATTGACACACAAACATTGAAAATGTGTAAAAAACCCATATTTATATCTTTCTCACCTTTCTGCAGTAAGCTCTAGTAGGGCAAATGACACGAGACAAACCAGAAGCATTCAAGATATATTGCGGGGGAAAAAAAAAAAGTTTTTCAAAACACATGAATTTGGAGTAAAATTAAAAACTTGGAATTTTGCTGTGTATGATTCTACTTTTTTGGAAGAGAAAATAAAAAAAAATTGTGAGGAGTACACTGACACATTAAATAATATGTATGGCTCAACTATAACCAAAATATGTTCACAATATCAGTATTACAAGCTTTAAAAAGAGATAAAAGTTGTCAACCATCAAATGAATGCAGTCAGGCAYAAGTCATTGAGAATAGTAGGAATGTGCACAATTCGAGACAACCAGAGAAAACAGTGTAAAACCCCTGTTGACAAAAAAACAGCTACAGAAGGGTTTGACCTCCCAGCCTATGTTATTCTGCACAACATGAGAGAGATGAGTCCTGAGATGAAGTGGGAAGACAAAGAAGCAATTGTAATAAACAGGGCAGAATAGGAAAACAAGGCAGATATGGGAATGGCACATAATTAAAACAATCCAGCAAAGGGGAAAATATTTATCATTTATGAAAGTGCTCAGTATTTCTTTTGCATATGCCAGCTGAACAGGCACAAAGCTCCAAAGCATGCACAAATACAGAAACTGGCACTAAGCAGACCACTGAATTGTTCTGAGCTTCTGTACAAACAACACAAATGGACACAGGTGAAATGCTAAGCACATGACCTACAGAGAAGTTTAAAAGGCCATACAAATCAAAATTAAAAGAGCAGAATTAGTCCACTTCACATCAGCATTGATGGGGAAAACACTATGTCTGAAAGCATATGGAACCCACAGAGCTGGCAAAAGACAGAAACTCCCCCTCTAGGCAGCCAGAAGAGACACGTATTGATACAAACAGTCTAATTTTAAAAATTATTCTTGTAAGTTCAACAAAATGTTGATTTTAAGTCTTAAGGCGCTACTCAGACAGATGAAAATCATGCCAACAGAATCAACACAGACCTAATAGAAATAATTAATTAAAAGACAATAAAATTACAGATGTGCTAAAAAAAAGGTGTTTTCTAAGTTGTTATACAAAGAATGAAAAACCACTAAAAGATCATGTGAAGGGATGAAACATAATTTTGCAGTTCTATGACAAAGAAACAGTTGCAAAATCCAGTTATGTAAAGGACAAAACAGATTTCCTCCTTTATATTGTCTCATATCTTATGGATTGCAATTTCTTCTCTAGTGGCAGTAGATGCAGCTCAAGAATTCAGTGTTACTGACAAAACTAAAAAAAGTATTTTGAAAGGCCTTCCAAAACCTGTCATCTTCAAATAAGGCTATGACATGGCTACTCCTGATTTAATGACTTGGAAATGCGAACTAGGTTTGTTTTTAATCCTAACAACCCTATACAAAGAAGAAACCATTATGAATGTGAACATCTAAGTGAAGGCAGTCAGTCTGGCAAGTTTTGCATGTTAAAATTGAGTACTTTAAACCACTTGTGGGAGGAAAAGAGTTTTGTTCTTAAAACAATTTTTTCTGTCACAAGGGTTTGAAATTCATAAATGGAATAAATTTTATTTTCAGGATATAATGTACAACCATGGGAGATATTCCCGCTCGTGCCCTTCTTACCACAAACATAATCAACAACTTTATCTTGTTTTCTTACTTGATAAAGACTTGCAATTTTGCCTTTTGCAGTATTTTGTCCTGAAAAAGCTCTGTGTACTCAGGGTGAGCTGTTTGTTCTGAAAAAAAAACCCCAGATATGTATAGCTTAATTAAAGTGAAAAGAACAAATAAAATAATATCTTCAAGTCAATTTATCCATTAATTTGGGATGATGGGATATGCAAGTGAGAGAACTCTAAGTCAAAGTACTGAGGAATGATATCATACTCCATGGAATGGCCAATTGCAGATATCAGCTGTGAATTTTAAACACACTCTCTTACTCATAAAAAATTCTACTAAACTTCTAGCTGGAATGAAATTTTCATCAATGATCGATTTCTTTGGACAAACTCAGATTTAAAATACCTATTTTCTAGACCTTCTTAAAGGTATTTATATTTGAAATGCAGGCTGAAGTATCCTCTTATTCAACATTCACAAAATTTCAAAGTTATCTGCTATTAGTAAGTGATTTAAACTCAGGGTAAATGCATATTTCCCCTTCCTATTAAAGGCTGTGAAGGCAATATTTAGCCCCAGGCCTGTACCTAGTACTTCTTTCATGCAGAAATTTGAAAGATTTTCTCCTAATGTTTCCAGTCCTTTTAACATGATGAACTAAGGGCTGGAAAAGGTGAACTAGAGGGTTTTTCCTACAAAAATAAGGAAAGAGGAAGAGGACTAAATCTCTGAACTCTAATAGACCACTAGAATAGGTTAATTGTAGGGTAAAATACATCATGTACGAGAAAGCAGGAAGGCAGGATGACAGGTGATTAAAATTTATCAGTCCTCTCAAACATCAGTTCAGAGTAATCTCCTGATAAGATATTAGGTGAGCAGATATATGTGAAAAAATTCACTTCTTAAAAAAAATTTTAAAAATTAATAATAAAATAAGAAAAAAAAACCCCAACAAACAAATTACAAACCAAACATTCCAAACTTACAAGCTTGTTTTCCTTTTGATTATTCTATTGCTTATCACAGATGAGATCTTAGAGATTGTATGCACAGGATACCATGATGTCTCAGCTGACACAAAGTGGAGGTATCCTGTAGGAGCAGGGAGAAAGGCAGATTTGAACACATCACTCTTCAACAAAACAAAATATATCCCTCAGCTCCTGTCTTATGATTTGACACACATAGTGAACCTGAAATTCTCCAAAGAAGAATTATTTGCCAGTGACACAGATGGGTGCCTAAGGCGTATTTCAGCACAGGAGAGGCTCTGACCCAGCACTTTCTGGCATGCCACCCCACACAGAGGATATTTGGGTGAACTGCTGTAACAATCTTCCTCAGCTATAAGGAAGATTGTTACAGAATCAGCAAAGCACACAAACTTCTGTTGAGCAAAACTAGAGAAATACCTGTATTCAACACCTATTAAACACAGAGTGAAAATCTACTATTAAAAATGCACTGAAAAATTCAAGCTTGAGGTAGAAAAGGGGCACTGCTGCAGTACTTTCAAGGTCAGAAGCGCTCTCTCTCATCTGAATCTGAATGAAGGAAATTCCTATCTCAGAACAGCAATGTAGGACCTCAAGATCATTTGTTTTGGATAGAAATGAAACACTGGAACTATTTTTCTGATCTCTTTTCTGTTCATGCCTCATGTTATACCTTACTGTGATTACACAATGCCAAGAACATGAAAAGAACCTGACTGTATTGTCTTGGACTCAGCAGACTCCTAGCTGGACTCCCAGCACTGTAGAAGAGTGAGAGAAGGTGCAGCACCTTGCAGAACCTCAAGCATTAACCACTACAGTGGAAGGTTTCAAATTCTTTGACAATTTCCTCTCTATTTATTTTAGGATATGAATGCTCTGCAGAGTTCAGCACTTTCCACATTTAATTTTCTGATTTGAAAAAACACATTAATATCACAAAATTATAAATTTTCTTCAGACAGCTTTAAATTCTGTGGAAATTCCCTCTGGTGATGGAATCACACACTGTTATTAACATCTACCATATCAGAAACATGAAAAAATATCAGAACATAACTTTTGAGTATCATCCTAAATTCAGAGAAGTTACATCAGGACAACCATAATATTACAAMAATTATTATTATCATGCAATAGCAATGCAAAAATAATATACTGCTCACCATATAAGAGAGCAGAAAGGCCTCAGGAACAGTGAGCTCTTCATTCTTCCACTGAGGAAAGGCCTTGCAGGTCCACCAACATCACTGTTGTCTATATTCCAAAAATCAGACAGAAAGGTTTTTGGACATCCCCCTTGAATGCTCTGATGGTTAGTCTCACAACACCACAAGTCCAAAATATTTTCAATGCAAGCTTTTCATGCCAGTACCTTCTTACATTCTGTTTCTACCTCTTGACCTACAATTACACTAGTTTGTTATATTATATTAGAAAAAATATAGATTTTCCCCATGTGTCTCATTATATCCACATCTTTATCACTAGCATATTTTATTTTTTTCCGAGACACAGCTGAAAAATATGTGCCTTCTGTTCATATGCAGAAATGGACAACCTGAGTAAGAAACCTGCCACACAATTTTTTTTTTTAATATTGTATTTGGCAGGATATCACTCAGCAAYTCATCTTTGATCAGATTCTGCAACTGCCAGTTGCTGACAGACACTGCTTTATCACTAGTCTAGAAAGAGGAAGTCAGTTTTTCTAATCTAGGTAGCCTGATAAGCATTTTCTTCCTGGTTTCCCTCCTACAGGTCAATCTGGTCAGAATCTGCTTATAAAAAGCTATCTCTCCTAATTGCAAAAGGAAGTTTTGTAGTTTTTTAGTGGGACATCAGACCACTTTCAGTACACAGACAACTATGAACCTTAGAAGAACCTGAAAAGAGAGTTGTTGGGTAATTTATGGTCCAATTCCAATTCTCTGTATATCCTCTCTTTCTCCTTACCATAACCTAACAGGGAGTCACTGTGGACATAATGCAGGACATAAAAAAAGGAGACAGGATTTTTGTCTGAATAATGTTATAGATGTGTAACTCTCTGACAGAAAATATTTGTTTGTGCAGGTGGGGGCAGGGGGAGGTGTGGGGGGTGAGAAACAAATAAACTCTCCTGATTTCCTTGCTAAATCTGAAGAAGAAACCAGGTCTGGAAATCTAGAGAATAATTTTACTCTCAGCTCCACTTGCTGCTATTCAGTGCCTTCGATTGACAGTAGTTAGAGACCACAATACAGGACAGAAATGGCAAATTTTCTTGGCTGTTGTCAGGAAGTATTGTTTCTTAGCAGACTAATCCTTCCTATTCATAACCAATGTATCCCTCTATATATATGTAAAATATAAATACACATATGCTATATGTAGATTCTCTGTTTGAAATATCAGAACTCAATATTTAATAGATCCAACCTCTCATCTACCTTCTTCTGAATACTTCTGAATATTCAGAAACTTCTCCATGATTTACTCTCAATTTTCCAATCTCCTGACACCTTAATTAAAAATATTCTCATTAAAATCCATAGATCAATAATTTAAATTAAAATCTAGCTATAAGATCTAGACAGACTGTGTGTTTTGCAAGAAAGAGTACCAGAAAATCCAGAGCTCTTTGGAAGTCTCATAAAACCTATAATTTCACCTACAATTTAGGACTTGATCTTCAAATTCTAATAGTTATTGAGCTTCTTAATAAAATCCTGAATTTTCAGCTATAAGGAAGATTCATGCTTTTTTAACTAATACAACATTATGCTAAACTGTTTTTCACCTGGGGCAGGGATTTCTGATGTGTACTAGCCCATGGTGGCATCTGTCTTCTTGGCAGGTTTTGTAGACAACTGGCAACTTACAACTAACATGTCTGTCAGATGGTAAGGTGGCTGCTGATGGGCTGTGCCTGTATCACTTCCCCAGATGTCTTCCTTTCTAAAATTCCCATTAACTCAATAAAATCTGTACATCTGTCTGCAAACAAATTAACATATACTTTTATGAACTGAGGAGAGATGTGGGGGTTTTATTTGTAATTGACTGTTCTGTACCCTTCTGGTTGAAATGTCATAAAGTTATCCTCGTGCTATCTTTTAGTTCAGTTAAGATAGGTTATCCTTTGTGATATGTCAGTTATAATTTTTTGAGATTTTGAGTTTTTCCTAAGTGTTTTTATAAGGTATTCTTTGTGTGTAGAACCTGAAAGATGTTTCAACTAGCCCCTTTGAAAAAAAACAAAGTTTGGGCATTTCATCTTGTTTTTTCACCAGAGGCAGAGTATCATTACTCATCCATCTATTTGATGTTGAAATGTATGCCAATGACTGAGATATTTGTCTGTCTGTTACACAACTAAATACTGTCATTGAAGCATTGTTTTCCAATTTCCCCAAGGCAGCAACTTTTACTACATTGAGTGATCTTTAGACTACATCACTAATATTCTTTTTTCTTTAATATGGAGTGAATCTGTTAAACTAGAATACAGTTTTCATCCCCACATATTTAGACTGTTAGATAAAATGGTGAAAAATTGTGACTTTCCTTTTTACACACCATCTGTAAATCACCACAGGAACAGAAAGTTGAACCAAAGAAAGAAAACAGTGATGGGCAATTGCCTTTTCATAAATCTGTACCTGAGGTCAGTCATTAGCTTTGCCAGATATGTAGCCAAGCAGCAAGAGGTGTGAACCAGCAGAGATGCAAATGTAGTGATCTTTATACAGTACACTGGATTCAGGTCATTTATCTTGATTCTCATTGACAAAGGAATGGTGAAAAGACATCAGAGAAGCATCTCTGAATGTGGTGCCAATATATTTTATTCCGGTGCCAATATATTTTATTCCCTGCTTGTTTTATCCAGAAAGAATTCTTTTTCTTAAATCTTCTCTTATTTCTGGACAACTGTTTAAATAACACATCAAATGACCACAACAAAAACCTTGTTTTCCATACCCCAAAGCAAAAATTGTTTCTTGACAATTATATGGAGCTTCTATGCCAGTTCATAGTGGTTGCCAGGTTGACAGACCACTGAAATCTGAGAGACAAAAATGTACTATATTATCTCMATATGTTGAATGCCATGAAATCTTCAGGGAGGGGAAATTGCTACCCAAAAGAATTGCCTAGAATATTGACAAATTCTATTGGTAAAACTAATTAGTCTAATAATGTCCTAGCAGGCTAAAGAAAAATAGTTTTCTGACAATAATGGAACTGGTTGCGTGGGAGAAATACTATGCCTATGCCTTACTCTCCTGTTTCGAAGTAGAATCAAACAGCTCTGAGTTGAGTACTGAAATCCCCAAACTGTGAATTACACTTGAAAAGGAAGATTTCCAGCTACATCTTCTTTGCTAACATATATTCAGAAATATTTAAAATCATGAGTTACCTTGACATTCTGCTAGATATTTTAAATGCAATGCAGGGAGCTACTCAGTTTTTTCTTTCTGAATTATGTTGGCTGGTTGGTTGGTTGGTTGGTTGGTTGGTTGGTTGGTTGGTTGGTTAGTTGGTTGGTTGAAGATTTTCTTCCCTGTAGTCTGGTGGGTGGGAAGGGTGCAAGAGGGAGTGAGAGAGCAGTGGGGAGGGGATGGGTGTCTTTGCTTTTTTGATTGCTTTTTGTTTAAGAACAATTGGTTAGGAAAGCATTCCAATATGCCTTGATCCCCAGAATTTTTTAGCCCTATTTATGATTAGAATATAGCCTCCTCAATTATAGGATTCTGATACTCTTTACATTCATAAAGACAGATTACATAACAATTTCCATACTTGCATCACAGGATAGTTACTTTTTGTTTGAAAGTTTTAAAAAGGTTCACAAAACTAGTCTTCCTTAAAAAAAAAACATGGTTAAAATCAGTTATTTGGCTCTTTAAATTTTTTGCTTTCACCTATCTGTCCTTTTTTAAACATGTCAAGTAATCTTTCTAACAAAGATTTTATAAAAAAGAATCCCCCTCAAAAGACCAGTGTGTTCAGAACTCATCAACTTTTCTTACTTTCACCACAAAGTGTAAATCAGAAATTGATATGGGGCGGTTCTTCTCTTTTACTCAGAGTTATCAATAAATTTGAAGTTAAAGTTTTATTATATCAGAACTATAAAGAAGTATCCCTCCCAAATTCCATAAAAGTACAAATCACTAATAACTGAACTGTTTTGTTTGATAAGTACAGAAATATTAAAAGCTGCAGTACTTTACAAAGCAGTCACCTAGCTAGTTAACTAATATTTGCTTTGGGAGGAGGAATAGCTAATAATTTCTTTTAACTGAAAAGAAAACTTAATTCCACCTTTGTTTCATATTTTGAATAGAAACTAACTGATGCCATTTTAACTAAATCTTCATATTATCCTCCTACTATCTACTTACAAAATTAAAACTCAAAATTATACAGAATAATTCTGCTTCTTTAAAGACATCATGAAAGTTACAGCCTGAGCCACACTCTTTCACTTCTTTTCCCACTTTCAACAAAACCAGAACTCTCAGGCCCAGAGAAGTGTGGTCTTGTAAARTTTTGTTTGTTTATCCATTTGTTTGGTTATGGAAGATTGTCTGGAAAGGAGATATTTCTCATACTGCAATATTAAGAAAATATTAACAAATATTTCTGTTTTACCACTGTTCACTAAGTATTGCAGGAAAAAAAAAATCTACTGAAGTTGGACCATTAAAATATTCTTATTACTCTCAATTCTACAGTGTCTTTCTCCTCATTTTTAATGCCATGATTTCATTGTCCCTTTAGTTTCCCAAGATGCTAGAATTTCCTCTCTCAGAAAAAATCAAAACACCCTGAGACTTCAGTGCTGTTTAGTTTTATTTTATGTTCACCAAAGACTACATCTTCTTTATAAGGTTGAGTTTTCCTGTCCATGCACATAGATAACTGTAATCTGTGACTACCTTCCTAGAAAGACTCCTCTGACGTTTCTTCTGTTTGGGAAAGGTGTTTAACTTGAAATAGCAATATATTAATTAAAAACCACACAAATATCATAGAATCATAAAATCATAGAAAGGCCTAGGTTCAAAGGGACCTTAAAGATCATCTAATTCCAACACCTTTCACTAGACCAGGTTGCTCAGAGCTCAGAGCTCCATCCCATCCAACCTAGCCTTGAACACTTCTGTGGATTGAACATTGACAACGCCTCTAGGCAACCTGTGCCAGCATAAATTGGTTCCAATTGCTTTCTGAGTCAAGTCTTATTCAACTAGATGTTTCTCTTATCATAAACTCTTTTCAGTTTTTCATACTTTTCACTTTAGCTACCCATCCAGATGGTGCTATCTATAAATTACTGGCAGTGGATACCTAGGGAACAAAAAAGACAAGATGACATACACGACATGAAATTTCTCTGATGCATTCTTCTTTCAATCACTAAATTAGGGAAGCCTTGACATGGGGGAAGCAATGTGCTTAATAGGTGCTATTAAGTCCATATTTAAGAAATTGATCTAGTCTCTGTTTAGCTGCTCTTATTTCTTTTACATTCATACCAGTATAACAAAATAGCATTATTTTCAATGTTCAATTACTTGTTCCAATAAAAAAGGATGTCACTTATATACCTCACTTATGTATTTTGAAAGGTTTTTTTGAAACAGAAAAATGACATTACTCATTCATCATCTATGAAAATTAATAAATTTTATAGACCTATAGGTACTTCTCTCTCTCCTATGTCCTCTCAGAGCTCTATCTCCTACAATAAAGTAGGCTTTGGATACATACAAATATAGAATGTTATGATAATAACATTTATGCTACTACAGTTCACCAAATAGATCAGTATGGGAAAAGAATTTAAATTAAAGAATATTTTAGATGTAGTTCTTAACTATTTATACAAATAAGTCTATTCATACCCTAAATGAAAATTAATGATACATGAATATTAATATGTTGCTGCTTTGTCAGACAAGATTGCAAGTTGTTGACATTTCCATGTTGTCAAGCTTATCTAAAATGTCTACTGCTCAAGGGCAATATAATTTTAAAAGTATCTGAAAAATAAAGAAGGTCAGAGATCCTTCTAGTAGTAAAACAATATTTTTAAATTTCTATAAAATAGATGCTGGAAAAATATTTTTGCTGAGCCCTTTTCTGTTAAAAATAGTTTCCTATAAGTTCTAAGGTTTCATAGAAATAGTTAAACTTATCTCTATTAAAAACTCTTTATTTACATTGATCTAATAAACAAATTAATAAAATTAGCCTTATATCTATAAATAAAACTTAATTATAATAGCAAAACATTAATAAAATACTCAAATAAAAGCATGCCATCAAAACATTTCAGTATCATCTAAGTTAGTATTTTCTAAGTTTAAACTGAAAATTCACTGATACTTTTGAGAAAGGAATTTGGAATAAGTAAGGTCATAAGAGATAGCTTAATTTAGTTCTGACGTGTAGAATACAATCCCTTTACTTTAAAATCATCTTGTTTACCAGAAAATAAGAATTTACAAGGAAAGGCATATTGCTTTACACACTATTGCAGTCTCATTGAGAGAGAGAGAGGAAGTGTGTCAGCAATAATAGTCCTTCTCCATTTCAAAAAGGAACTGTAAGTCTAAAAAAATTTAGTACATAGTGATACTAAGAAATCACCACTGAGCTTATTTGCATTAAAAACCAGCTTTATTAATCTTAGTCTGTTCCTAATTGTAGTTCTTGAATGAGAAAAATAACTGTATCTCTAAATGTGTAATATTTGCCAGTTCTCAGAAAATGACGAAATGGAAAGGGAAAAAAATTCAAGCTCAGTATGGTACTTACAAGCCAAGCTCTATAGTTTTTCTATGAAATTATGTATTAATGTCAGGTTTCACACTATTAAAATAGCTGTTTGGGAAAACATCTCTGTAAAAGCCTGTACTTAGCTACTACTCTGCACTACGTTACAGTTATTGCAAAATTGGTTCCAACAACATATACTGCCACTTAAAAATTACTCTCTTCATGTACCATAAACTGAAATATTTCTCCTTATCACATACCAAATAAAACATTTCAGATCTCTTTTAATCAAAGGTGTAATCTCCTGAGTTGTTTCATACTAAATGGTTAAACTATATAAATGAAAACGTAGATGCTAATCAGTGGTTCATTTTAAGAGGAGAATGGGGAGGAGAGAAGTGATGTTTCATTCAGGTACAACCACATTTTCTGTGTCATAGCCATCTGCAAAATAGCATTTATATAAGCACATTTACAGTAAGCTCTAACATCTACTGGGCAAAGCTTTGGYATCACAACAGGATTTACCCTGTCTCTATCAAGGACAACACACTCACAGAGCGAACAAAGAGTAACCCAGGGATTCCAGCTGCAAGAGGAAATACAGGTTGCTATGTAACAATTCATGCGGATTTTGCAGCAGCAGATGGACATTTTGAAAGCAATTGATACCCACCTGGCTCTTGTACCCAGCATTACCAGATGTTAAAGTTTTAAATCAAACCAGATACAAAATGCATTGTGCTGGTAGAACACGAGTCTGAACATACTTGATCCTTCTCTCTCATCTTTAGGATACTAGATAAAATAATTTACATTCCTACTTCCTCAAAAATCAAACCTCCGAAGCACAGCAGACATAACTTTCAACTCTTCCCTCCATCATTAAGAATAATTTCAATTTTCTGAGGTAGAGTCCAGTTGTGAGATGTGCACAAGTGGACCACTACAGCTTGTACAGACCATTTTGAAATCTGTGGYTCATGCTGTTACTTTTAAAGTGCATTTCATTGCTTCCACAGAGGAGTAAATTAGTAAGCTTCCTGATCATTAGTGTAGATCCTCTCCATGACAGCACTGAAGGAAAGCATGGTCAAAAATGGGAAAATACAGGAAAATTGAGATCATAACAGAGATGCAGGCATAGTAGTCAAAACTATTTGTTTGTAACCTGCATTTGAATAACTACACAGATATGAATTTGGCAACGACAATTAAAAAATTCTTGCGCTCAATTTCTTGGTTATGTACTTGTAAGTCTCCGTGACATTCAACATCAGCTGAAGTTGCTTTCCTTGGTGTAGTTAGACAAATGCAGGAGAGCTAGTTCTTAGATTCAAAAAACATATGGCTTAAAAAATATAGACAGTCTTTCTTCTTTGTGAAGAAAGATGCAGGAATAAAAAGAGAAAGGTATAGCATTCCTGCTCTTTGGAGTCATATAGTGGAATACTTATCTTCCCTGTGGAATGATCTCTCTTTCTCATCTGCCAAGCTTGAGGGCTCAGCATTATAGAGCAGGCTCAAATATATGCAGTCATACACATAATACAAGATATGTTACATCTGTGTAACAGAGATTCTTTTGTTTGGGGAGGCTGAGCAGAGGACAATAATTTGGCTAATATTACTAATAATAGTGTCTAACAGTAGTGCATTTTTTTTCTCATAATAACACACACACAACTTGAAAAATTCCATTCAAAAACAGATACCTTCCTGAACATCTCTTGTGATGCCTGACTAAGCCATGATAGCAGCAGTCATAACACATCATGCAATATCATTTCCTTCCAAGTGCTTTAATTTCGTAAAGCTGGCAGACCCAACACTCACAGGCTATTTAAAATTCCCTTTCTCTCTCTCAAATTATTTGTTGTTACTGTCTTTCAGCTTGGGTACTCCTGTAATCACTACCTGAAATGATACTGAATCTTTATTTTAATTCTTTTGTAGGACCTTTTTACTACTCTGATGGCCAAAATACACTTTCTTATTGGCTTAAACTTCAACTAAGTTCATGCAACAGAGTACTCTGATAGAGGAAAACTTCCAGATGCTAGCTGGATAACAGCCATGCTAAAAGGGAACTGCTAACTCAAACACTTATTGGGAAATGATCCTAGCAATTGATAAGCAATTGCAAGCCACACCAATGTTCTTGTAAGCTCCATCAGAGACCATGATGATTTTTGATATCCATTGTTTTGGGAAATTTAATAACTCTTGCTGTTTTTCTTGTTCAATTTCATTCACAGAATTGCACAAGATTGGCCCCAAGTTCCAAAACAGACAAGATCCACTTGAAAGCATAACCTCAAGTCATATTTCAGAAAGACATTAAGATATTTTGCCATCACTGGGAAATTCCCAGAAGCCGTACGGAAAAAGGTAGCATAGTGAGTCAGTACATTCTGCAGTCCTTCAATCAGGACTAGCCAGCTTAAGCCTCAGATGGGGGAGAATCAGAGAAGTACAAGTGAGAAAACTTGTGAGTTAAGATAAAGATAATGTAACAGATAAAGTGAAAAACATGTACACAAGGAAAAGTAAACAACATGCACTGCTCCCCATGGACATGCAGGTGTTTACCTATTCCTGGGAAAGTAGGGTTCAATCACACATAAGAGAGACTCGGGAATATCATATCTCTTCTGCTCCTTTCAGCTTTATGTGGTGAGCATGACTCCACATGGTCTGGAATATCCCTGTGGTCAGTGTCAGCTGTCCTGGCTGTGTTTCCTCACAACTCCTCGTGTACCCCAAGCCTGCTTACCAGTGGGGTGAAGGGCATAAAAGCCCCTGGCTCAGTGTAAGCCCTGCTCAGTGGTAACTAAAATATCCATGACTTAGCATAGTTTTCAGCACAAATTCAAACCACAGCCCCATACCAGCTGTGAGGAAAATTAACTATATCCCAGCCAAACCCAAACTCACATTATCCACCCTAAATTCTATAGTTGTACAACATGTTAAAGTAGCAGACTATTCAATACACGCTCATGAAGGACCCCATCCTTCCTCKCCATCCTTTGATGAATTTCCTTATCCCACTTTAACTTTTCAAATGGCATCACCATGTCAGACCTCAACTAAAGCAACAGCTTTTACAAGGAATTCAGACTCTGGACAATTAATTATGGTAATTAATCAGAATTAAAAGTTTGTGTAAGCCCTCACAAGTAGCTGATATATGCAAGAGCTGAAAACCAATACTTTAAAGAACATAACAATATAATAGCCTATGCTAAAATTTCCTAGGTACAATTTTTACATATATAGACACTATAAACTGCATTATAGGGTTGTATTTACCTTAATAATACAAGAAAATATTTAATTAATCAATATGAAAAGCTAAAAATTGCAGCTATGGTCTTTTGACTGATGTGGAAAAGCTATTTACCAGTGTCTCATGACATAATTTGTTTCAGTTGTTAAAAAGAACTGGGTTTTGAACCTCCTGGAGGTGAACACACAGGGCAAGAGGCAAGTCATGCAGGCAGGGAGAAAGAGCAGGAAGAAGCCCTTGTAGCACTGGAGGCTGGGGAAGAGGCARCTTTAAAAGCAGCTGCTGCTGCCGCCAGGCTGAGCAATTGGGAGGCACCAAAGAGGCCTTGGGGCCCAGGCAGCAGAATAGGGCATGCAGGGCTGCAGGACGCAAAGCCTTGGCAGCACGTGGAGGGGAGGTGTACCTCAGGTGTGTGCAACGCTGGGCTCCCGCGTGCAAAGGTGGCAGTAGCTGTCCTGCCGTGAAGTCCTGCCCCAGTGCCCCATCCCCGTGCCCTTCCCATGCCCAGGCCAGGATCCCTTGGCCTTGGACTATTGGTCAGTTGGACTCAGTATCCTCTGAAAAGCGACAATGGTAGCCCAGAGCTGTTTGGTGTGCAACTTGAGAAGTGCTAGAAACCAAATATCTGAGCCAGTGGGGGCGTCATTCCAACACCACAACCCCACTTGGTGTCTTTATGTAGAGTGAGCGGCCCACGTCTTTGCAGCAGGACCAGGATCCTCCTGTACCAGGCAGGATAGGCCAGGCCACAAGTTGCTTCGGCTCCAGGTAGGCTCCCCCACAGCCCGGGGACACATGGCCACAGCTGGGTGCACAGCAGAAGGAGACACCTTTCTTATGGCCTCCACTCTATGCTCTGCAGGAAGGTTTTGAGCAGCGATGAGGCAGCACTGAACGCAGCTGTGGCTCTGAGCCGCAGCCCAAAGGCCAGCAAGAGTCACCTTACCCTCCTTCAGGAGAAACTGGTGGACGCCAAGCTTCAGTAAGAGCCTGAGAGCCCAGCTGCTCCATCCCTGTCCCTGGGCCCGGGCCCAGCTGGCCTGGCCTAAGCCCCAGGCCCCCAGCCCTCGGGGCTGGATGCACTGATGTGTGTGCTGGTGTTGTTGAGCAGCAGGGGGAAGAGGGGACACACCGGAGCTCCATGCCAGGGGACACCAGGGGGGTGTCTCTGCTCACCTCTGCTCTCTGCAGCCAGGGCACCACCCTGCACCCACAGCTCTGCCTGGCCCTGGACCAGCCGTGGGTGCTGAGCACCAGGATGAGGTGGCGCTGCAGGCAGAAAGCAGTGGCAGGAAGGCAGCGATGAGGATGCCACCTCCATCATCATCTTCTGGCCCTGCGGCTCATGTGTTGTCATTTTTGGGTGAGTCATGGTGCCATGTGCCATGGAAGGGCACAAGAATTTGCCAGCCATGGCAAACAGGAGGCCTTGGGCAGCCTTGTGTCAGCACAGCAACAGCCCACAAAGGGAAGGCATCTTCTGCAAAGCCGAGAGCTCCAGCACAGTTCAGGAGCTGCGGCAAGCCTTGACCACAGCCTGCCTGTGGACATGGCAAGCCAGCTGGCACTGCTGTTGGTCATCATCCGCAATGTGAGCCCTCCTGACCTACCACTGCAAAAGCTCCTGCCTCAGCTACCATGCTCAAAGTCTCCCCAGCAGCCTTTGGCCTTGCAGGACTTCCTGAGAAGCATCCCTGCCAAGCTCCTCATCACAGACCTCTATAGGACTGGATGGCAGCCATGCAGATGGCCAGCAGGGAGGACAAAGAAAGCAGCTAAAAGCATAAGTGTGGGTGGCAGCTTCCAGCTCCACAGCAGGCACTGCTGGAAGCCTGGAACTCATCATAAAGGGGACACTCTCCTGAAGAAGTTGTGTTCTTGGGCAACTCCCTCTTGCTGGCTGGCAGTCCCATTGCAGGGCAGTAGTGCACTGGGAGCCTTCCTTTGTGTGGGCTTGGGGCAAATCCGGAGCTGGGCAGCAGCGCTGCGCTTCCTTCCTGCAGGATCCCTGACTGCAGGCTGAGTCCCCATAAAGTCATGGGACACAGCCGCTGGCTGCCCCCTCCCTGGGGCCGGCCATGGGCAACACGGGCCTGCTGATGAATGCTGCCTTCCAGTTCCCTCAGGGTGGTCAAGAAGTTGCCTGCTGCCAAACTGCTCCTGGCAGCACACTGGCCAGCACGCATCTACCAGCTGCATGACCTGCAGCAACCTGGCCATCTGCCTGGGGCCAAATCTGCTGAGGCCAGTGCAGGAGGAGCAGCTGGAGTTGGAGGCCATGCTGGCCAAAAACAACAAGGTAATGCTGTCTTCAGCAGCTGGCTGCAGCCTTGCTGGCCAAGCCAACTTGGCTGCCCAGATGTGTCTGTGTTGTACTTGGCAGCCCCCTGCCTTCAGCCAAGGCTGGTGCAGAAGCTGCCTGCAACAGCTGCCGCAAAGCCATCTCCTTCTATACAAAGGTACTGCTCAGCAGTGATGGCAAGGGCTGCTTGACATGTTCTCAGGCCCCCTGGGCTGAGAGCAAGGCCTTCCCGTGCACAGGTGAAGGTGCTGGTGGACTTCATGATTGAGAACACAGATGACATCTTTGGAGAGACATCTTTGGCCCAGAGGAGTCACCAGCAGCCACACAGATAGGCACACATAGGAGCAGGAAGGGAGTCTCATCCCAGCCTAGCACCTGGGTTCCCAGAAATGCGCACATCAGGAAGACAAGTGGCGTAGGGCTTCCCTGCAGATTTTGTTTTCTGTATTCTTGTCCTCCAAGACATCCCTTGGATGYGTGTGCTTTTGCTTTCTAGAGCTGTGCTAGGAAGAGCAAAGTGGCCCTGCAAGCCGAGACAATGAGGAGCCCCAGGCAAAAAGCTGTCCCCATGCATCTCGCTCACTGCCAGAAATCAGTCAAAAAGATGGCGTGGAGGCCATGGTGCTGGAGGCCAAAAAGGCAGAGGTATGTCAGCAGCACAAAGCCGGGCATAAGGCATCCAAGAGAGGCATGCAGTTCGCACTTTCTCAGGAGCCCAAGGACCTGCTGTTCCTCCTGCTGTGGCTCCTGCAACTGTGTCCTGAGCCTTTTGCCTCTTCCTTCCTTCCTTCCTTCCTTCCTTCCTTCCTTCCTTCCTTCCTTCCTTCCT
>JACDOX010000177.1:450724-814103 GCA_014549065.1 Cardinalis cardinalis
CTTCCTTCCTTCCGCCACTTCCTTCCTCCCTAGGAGCTGCTGAAACATGCAAGAGTGGGCTGATACAAAGCCAAGACTTCTCTGTGGAGCTAACAGAGCGATTCGGCAATGACTGCCTCACTCCTCCAAGCTGCCTCTTGCTACCACTCACCTCCAGAATTTCTGCTTTAGGCACCTCCACATTTGTCCCCAAGCACATGTAAGACCTCCACAGAATCGTTAGCAAAGACAAAAGCCCTGACAAGCTTTTCCCAGTCAAGCAGGCCAAATGAGCTTGCARCAGCTCCAACAAGAAGGGACTTAGCTTGTGGATCCTAGCTTTACTTATCTAATCCAACCATGCATGTAAATGCTTGCAGGCCACCCCTGGGCAGAGGAAAAGAAAACAAAAAAGAGCACAAGAAGGGGTCTGGGCAGGTCATGGCAACTATTACCTGGAAAGAAAGAGGAGGAAGAGAGAAGACACAAGTCTCAGACAACACAGGAAGCTCAGGCAGGCCAAAAAGCCCAGGTATGGATGTCCCAGGGTCTGCTGGCTTTTTCTCCACACTGCCCTATGTCAGCTCAAGGTGCTGGAAAGGGCCAGTGAGGGCTGGTGCTGGCCTGGGCTTGACATGTGCTCCGTGTCAGCCTTGCAGGGGCTCTGCAGCCCTTTGCTTCCTACATGGCCATGTGCTGTGAGGACTGCTGTGCAGGGGACAAAGTGGAGGAGCTGTGAAGATGAGGCAGCTGAAAGGCCTCTCCCTCCAGTTCTGCCTAGATGCTAACAGATGTATTTTTGACAGGAGGTTTTCCCTCTAGGGGCCTCTATTTCAGAAGTTTCAAWGTCTATGGCTAATGAGGTGTAGGCTTCTTGATATTTGGAGAGGTAGATGCTGCTTTTCCCCCTCTTTCCACACTCTGATGCCTCTCTGGGCAGCATGGCCCAGATGATGAATATTGCCTTTCTGTGACACTCAGGGTGGTCAAGAAGTTGCCTGCTGCCAAACTGCTCCCCCTGGAGCAGCTGCTGGCCCTGCTGTGGCACAGTGGCCAGCACACATCCACCAGCTGCATGACCTGCAGCAACTTGGCCATCTGCCTGGGGCCAAATCTGCTGAGGCCAGTGCAGGAGGAGCAGCTGGAGTTGGAGGCCATGCTGGCCAAAAACGACAAGGTAATGCTGTCTTCAGCAGCTGGCTGCAGCCTTGCTGGCCAAGCCAACTTGGCTGCCCAGACATGTCTGTGCTATAATTGGTGGCTGCCTCTCTCCAGCCAAGGCTGATGCGAGAGCTGCCTGCAACAGCTGCCACACAGCCACCTCCTTCTGTACAGAGGCACTGCTCAGYAGTGATGGCAAGGGCTGCTTGGCATGCTCTCAGGCCCCCTGTGCTGAGAGCAAGGGTCTGGAGGAGCTGAGGGCAATGGTGTTGGAGGCTGAGGGGGCAGGGAAGAGGCAGGGGCTGAGAGGACTGGCGGGGCTCAGGGCACTGAGGATGCCCAGGGGGATGGCAGCACTGTGGGGGCTGATGGGCTAGGAGACTTTGAAGGGACTGGGGAGCTTGTGGGTGTTCTGAGGCTATGGTRGGGCGGAGGGCACGCTGCAAGTGACTCAGTGCTCCCTTTGCTTCCTAGAGATCTCTGTCTGCTTGACATTTCCAGAAGGGCCTCTTCGTATAGGACCAAATGACCAAGGGGGAGCCTGGCGGAGATGGGCTGTCCACATATGCACCAGGTTAGCATTGTGCCTATATATAGTCATGTCTCTGCCTCCAGTTCTATTTTTGGTAGATATCAAATTGCATACCTGTAAAATTCTATGTCTTTTGCTACAGAGGTACAGAAGTGTTGATGGATACTTCAGTATTTGTGTAGTTCTTTATCAGTTTGCGCTGTATATAACCGTTTTTATACAGATWCCAATATATTTACATTCCACAGATTGTTTTGTTCACCTCAGTATGAATTTCTGTGTAAACGTGCATTGCATTGTACAGTTTTGTTTCAGTTCTGTGGATATTTAGAGAGTGCAATTGATGTTTGTTTCTGTTTGTGACTTTGTAAGCAGTCAGACATTAGATGCTCTGAACTGCAAATGATGGTTTTATCTAGTTGTATCTTTCCATATAGTCAGCAGAGACGTAAAAATCTGTAGTAAACTTGTAACAGAGCTTGTTAATTGTATGAAAGAAGCAAGGGTACAACAAGCTGTAATACATTTCCTTTTTCAACTGGAGCAGCACCACTGGAGAAAGGTGCAATCAGYGAAACTTTAGAACTGAAATGGGTGTTGGTTGGTGTCCTTGGGATCAATTAGCAGAGGTCCACCTTAGGATCCAGGAGGGCTTTGGCAAGGAATGCTGATGGGGACAGGGGAAAAAGAGGCAGACATGCCCAGCTGATCCCCTGGTTGTGTAAAGACAGGCCAAGAAACCGTAAAAGGGTCTGGGCAGGATGCGGACCCACGTGTCTGGGGAGAAAACTCCAATTGCCATTGGGAAAGCGGACAAAGGAAAGAAAGCCCCAGTCCAAGGGGACATCTCCCTTCTTTCAGGACTGCCCWRCCYAACCCCATCCATGCTTCTAGGCCTATCTTAAGTCCCGTTTTTTGGGGCTGAGCATGGGCAGATCACCTGCCCCTCAAGAGCCACCCTTGGGTTTTAGCCTCGGCCTCTGTAGCCAGCAGCAACCTCCTGCCACCGGGCAAGCACCACGAACGCAGACAATGTGCTGCCTAAGGAGGCTGGCCAGCAACTCTCCAGCAGCCAAGGCACAGTACAGCCCCATCTGATGGACACATTCCATCAGCACTCTGAAGAGATGGGACATCTTAATGCATGCTGGGACCCTTTGGATAGCCTGGATTCAGGCTTAAGGACATGCAAAGGAGCAGCACTGTATGGATCATGGCCAAAAGTGCTGTGGCTTTTCCCATAAGCTGGGGAGGCCTTGGGGACAGGCTGTCTGGTAGCAAGGGGCAGTGCTTCTTGCCCTCTGCTGTCCTCTGCAGGGGCTGTTGCCTTTGAATGATACAGGGGATGGGCTGAGTGTCCCCTCAGACAGTAGGARGAGGGCACACAGCTGGCAGAGGAAGTTCATGGGTGGGAGAGTCACGCTGCTGCCAGGCAGAGGGACCTTGAGGGGCTGGAGAAGGGACCGGCAATCTATTCATATAGTATAAATTTCATTTTGGTTAAAAACATTTTTCTAATGGTATATTTACAACAGTATTTAATTGATCATAATTAACAATTTTGATTGCCCCTAATTTCCCTATGCTTTGCCTTTTTAATTGACTCTTACTTTCTGAATACTATTGATGTGCTTTGCCAACGCCGCTTCTTAATCTGCTACAAGTACACAGGCATTTTTGATGTGTTTCCAGATTTCAGTAGTTTTATAATATCCACATAGATGCCTCCTCTGGAGAAGATTTTAAATATATGTTTAAACAAAAATATATTTTGGCATGTATTCCTTGACATCTCAGGCAGCCTTGATAAACATTGCTATCCAAAGATAAGGAGAGAGAGGAGAAACTGTCATTCACAACTCCATGTAATCCCAGTGGGAAACTACCTATGAAAAGAAGATGCATTCTCTTTAAATTTTTAACCTTGTTAATTAAAACCCATTGACATACTTATGCTTAATTTAACATGAGGCATTCAGTTGAGTAATTAAAAGCAGACATTGAAATAATGAATAAGACACCAAACTGATAAAAAATTGTTTTCACTGCCAAAGGTTTACTAAAAGGTCAGGAACATAATTAGTGTTCTCCTCTATCCTTTGAGTTGCAGGGAATGATAATGGAAGATACGGAAGGACACAGCAAATCAATATCTGTCTCTGTGACTTGTGTCACTAGCAAAATTTTTTGAATTTTGGTCACTGTTGATCTACAGGACATCAGGCCWGCTCACAACAGACAGTATACCAAGGACAAAGGATCTTTGCACTGGAGTTATGACTCTTTAACAGAGTTTTTAACTGTATGTGAAGGGAAAAGGCATGAAATCAGGCTCCCGAAGATAAGCCTGAGGGCAGCACACCAGTGTTTGAGGGATGGTGTGGAATCCTTCATTCTGCTTCATAATGTGCTGAGTACAATGGGGTACATTTAAAAAATATAAGAGCAAACAGGAAATTTTTTCCTAGTCCCATGACTACGCCATCATTGTGATACGCAAAATCTGASTTTTACTGACATGACTGGTGTGTCATGACAGATGGTTGCAAGCCCTTCAGGAGAAATGGGCAGGGCTGGTGAGGTGGCAGGGTAGAGCTGTCTGTAYGGAAGGGATGGGATTGTATGATACTTGCAGTTGGCAGTGGAACACCTGAGAGCCTCTGGGTAGACATGAACGTGAAAGAAAATAAACATATTGTTGTGGGGACCATGCTGTCAACCATCCACCCAGGATGATGAATTGATGCATTTTTCCACAAGGAATTAAGGAGTATGTCAGGACCACCGGGATTTCTCTCTATGAGTGATTTCAGTTTCTCAGGCATCAACTGAGAACATCATACAGCTGAMAAAAACAGGTCCAGGAAATTTCTGAAACTTCTTGAAGATAAATTTCTGGATCAGGTACTAAGGGAAACAGACAGGACAGGTTTGTTGTTCCTGTATTTGTTTCTTGCAAACAGAGAAGGCAAAGCATAAGCTTGTGGCTGTCTTAGTCACAGTGACCATAAAATGTTTAAGTTTCAAATTGTTGGCTCTAGGAGGAAAACCTCCAGCAAAACTTTGACCCTGGATATGGAAAAAGCAGATCCTGGGTTGCTCAGAGAACTACTTTGAAAGGTCTCCATGGAATCTGCTTTTAAAGGTGCTGGATGAAGATTGGTGGTAAGGCAGGGGTCTGTGCTAAGACCAGTACTGTTTAATAACTGCTTTAATGACATAGATAGTGGGATCCAGTGCAGCCGCAAGAATTTTGCAGATGACAGGAAGCTAAGTGACAAGCTCCAGATGGGGGCCCACAGAAAATTCATGAGTTTCACCAAAGCCAAGTACAAGGCCATACATCTCAGTCTACTATTTCCTCAATAGGACAAGCAGCTGAGGAGGTGCTGATCTCCTCTCTCAGGTGACCAGGACCAGGACAAAAGGAAATGGAATAAAGTTGGAAGGGGATGTTCAGACTGGGCATTAGAAAGAATTTTTCACTGATAAAGTGGTCGGTTGGAACAGGCTTTCCARTTAAGGGGGTAGAGCACAAAACTTGTCAGAGTTCTATCCAGATGATGCTGTTAGTCATATGGTTTATGTTTTGACAGTGTTGCAAGGATTAAGGAGTTGGATTTGATGATCCTTGTGGGTTCCTTCCATCTTGAGATATTCTACGATTCTGTGATATCATAAACTTTAATGAACATGAAAATAGTCTAAACAGAGACATATTTGCAGCCCGATCTTATAACATTCATGTTAATATGAGTTATACTGCTAATGTCAGGAGAACAGGGATGAAGAACAATCTTATAATAGTCATGAATAGTTCATTAAATGCTGATAGCCAAATCTTCAGAAATATTTTATCTTCTGTTCACATTAATTCATGTCTCACAATGACAGGTTATAAAGATCTAGGTATTTTCCTTGAAAACAGCATGAAAATTTACTCAACTATTCTTAATGTTTGTTGGGGTTTTTGAATACAGATGCAGTTCTGGTCACCTCATAATAAAAAAAAAATAATTATCATAACAAGTAAAAGTGTCATCGCAGGCCCCCAGCCAGGTAATAATTAGCATTGACTCCATGATTCTCAGAAGGCTGATCTATCACTTTATTATACTATACTTCTTAAGAAACCCATTGCCCTTTCAGTCACGATACTGGTGGACCCAATTGGTCCTCCAGTCCAAACAACATCACCACTGGCTAATTAAGAAACCACCCTTTGTTAAACAACTCTCATAACACAGTTCCACATGTTCACAACAACAGGTGCAGCAAGTGAAGATAAKAATTGTTGATCATTCTTTTCTCTGATCTTCTCACAGCCTTTCCCAGGATGATGCCTGGGAAAGTTACACGTTGCTCTCTGTGTCCAGAGAGCTGCTGCCACACAATAGATATGGCTCAAAGGGGAAAATTACAATAATGGAGGCTTCTGACTAGAAAGGAACTAAATGAGATTGGAATTATATATGTAGGGAATCAGAGGAAGCAATAAAATAATGAATATAAGAGAAGTGAAGAAATTATACATAATACATAGATGTCACCATACCTGAGATACAATAAAATTAAATTAATGGAGTTCTTCTTCATCACTGAAAGGAAATATGGATGGTGCCCTCTATTTAACAATAATAAATAATAATATGTATATAATAGTAAGTACTTAACAATGTTCCAGTTAGAAATAGTAAGTACTTACTATATGACAGCTCCATAACTTGGAGAACATATTGTCCATATTTTGTATGCAAARGGAATAGTACAGCTATTTTGCCTAAAAAGAGAATTAAAGCCTTAGCAAAAAGAGTAACTGAATAAAATACGTTTTTTTATTCAATCACTGCTACCTCTCACTTCCGTTAGCACATAGACGATTATGCTTCATATGTTTGGATGCCTCTGTAGTCTTTTTTACTCTTAGTAAAATATGTTGAATTCAAAGGAAATTCAAATTTCCTGTAGTGACTTTTAGGTTTTTAAGTGATGACAGGTGGCAAATTCTCAGTTAAAAAACTTTGCAGCTGAAATTTGCTTATGGTGCTAGTAAATTAATGTTCTATGTATGCTTTAGTGGATCTAAAATGTTACGATGATTATATTCTTTGAATCTTCCAGGTCRATCKAGAAACAATGCAAACAGAAATACTAGGAATATCAAGAGAAGGTTTGTTAATATACATCTTAGGATCTCTTTGAGACACAGTAGCCCATGCCTGAGATAGGAATGTAATATTTTCTTAATAACTTTAGCAGAGTCAGCTATCAGAGRCTTATCAATTTTGGTTTTAGCAAATGCAAAAAACAATAATGAGTATTGTACTATGAATTCTAGGACATATTTAGTAAACTGATGTGTGATTTTGTAGCTCTTGTGCGACAAACTGTTATAAATTATCAAATCGGCAGCCAAATTTATAAGAAAATTTAACAATGATTTATTAGATTGTTAACAAAAACAGAATTTCAAAACAAAAACCACCACAGCCAAGGCAGCRTCAACCCCGGGTGTCGGGCGCTGGGTGAACCGAGATCCGAYCGATAAAGTGTCAGCGTCTCCCCAGTGGTTCACACCGACTGCTTCATGCAGCGAGCTTATATACAGCTTATTTTGCCTGAGGCAGAGATGACCGAATGTTCCTTTGTGTCTCTTCACGCGTAGAGCCGGGGCCATACATGTGCAGGAACAGACAAAAGTCCAGGTGTCTAGATGGATGTCTGAAYACGGAAGAGCCTGCATTCACATGTAGCAGAGTGGCGCAGGTGCTTGAGTATGGTAGATGCAATCTTCCCAGGTGCAGGTCCTCTGAGTGGCTTAGGCATTCCAGGGAAGTCAGCAACCATGGCCCGGGAAGGTTTCATTCACACGTTAACAGACTTGATATTATCTTAACGTTGTCCGGGAACTAATTGAATAAACATAAGACTGCTTCCAGCCAGGGTAGTCAAAGACATACCTTGGATTCTACAATATTTTATACACATATAGCATGAATTATCTCTACCATATACTACACAAACGTTCAATATTTTTATCCTTAGCACGTTACTAGTTTGAGTTTGTGTAATATGCTAACTTTCCTGTAGTTGAAATATCAGAAGGCAGGGTGGCTGTGAAATTTTGTTGAGGTCTGAGCAGGAGAGACTTCGTGCTTGTTTGCTCTTTCACTATCCATATGCAGGGAGGTGCTAATTTCCCGCTGGACTTGGTGAGAGAGTGACTTGTTCTTAGCTGTTGTAAAACGGCTGTGTTATGTGCTTGGCACCATCTCTTCGGGGCGATTTGATTGTTACTGCTCCTACAGTATCACACCCCCGCATGCTTCCTTCCACTGCTTTTTGCTGGTTGGGAGCCTGGAAGGGGCTTTTCCCACGCTTTTCTTCTTGGTTTGGGGTGTGCAGCCCTTCTCTGATCCATCCTCGGAGGCAGGACTGGGGGCGGGGCCATGCCCACTGGATGTGGCCTGGATCGGGGCTGCAGGTACGTCGACGGAGGCATGGTTAAGCTCCCCGAAGGTGCTGGTGTATTTCTGGGGCTGGGCCGTCTGGTTTCAGGAGACGGTCTCGGAGTTTCCATGGGGATTGGGGATGCAGGCGGCCCGGGGTTGTCTTTGTTTGCTGAGATCTCCCACGCCCCGGAGCTGTGCCGTTACCCACAGTCGCGGAGGGTGCCCCACCAGTGGAACGTCCCAGTGTGGGCTGGTCTCGGCTTGTTCGGAAGTGGTCTTGGGAACAGCATGGGGGTGACTCATGGTCATAGGCTGCTGCGAAATGGCAGTTCAGCTCTAGTTACTGTAAGAGCCCCGCAGGAAAGCTGCGGGATGTTGTCTCGGAGGTGCTGGCACCGGTTGCTCCTGTGCTGCCGGGAGCCCGCCGACCCCTTCCGTCTCGCTGCGCAGTGGGGCCGCTCCGTGCTGCGGGGCTGCGGAGGACGGCTCGCTCTCCGGGAGCGGTGCTGGCGCCGGGGCTGAATTTAAAGCAGCCCGGCCATGTGGAGCAGCATGGCTGGCCATTTCGTCTGGCCACATGTACTGCAGGCTTGGAAAGGTGCCCATTCCCCCSGAAAATTGATCTGGTGTTCAATCCTCGCCATATGCCTCAATATTAACAGTCTTAATAAATCCAAAATAAGTTTCCATAGCTTTATTACTCTTATTGAATTTTCCTCCTCTCTCGTGGCTGATCTAATTATGAATTGCCCAGGTATTAAAGTCAAAAGCAGCCTCTTCAGTTGTGTCTAAACTGTGGGGTTTTGCCCGCATTATTAATAATGCCTTTTCATCATAATCTATGTCACACTCCTCAAGAAGTTTCCATACATTTATTACTGGGTGATCCTGTGTAGAAATAAAGTTTCCCATGTGTCCGGTGGGGTTTTTCTTCTATTTTCAGCTTCTCTGGTTTCCTTTTTTCACAYAGCCCTTTTGCTGGGATTTCTTGCAACCTTTGTTGCAGCTTTTATTCTTGCTTCCTATTTTTGGGCTCTTCCGGCCTCTTTCTTTCCCGCTTTTTGCTGTGGGGACAGGCTTTGCAGGCTCTGCCCTGTGTCTCTCTCCACTACCCTCAGGCTAAAACTTGGACTGGGGTCACCACGGGATACTGTGATGTTCRTAGGTCTGTGACTTAACACACAACAGACCGCCATTGCTTCATCAACCAAACAGACTGTTTTATTGTTCTGAACAGCTTTTATAGGCCATACAAAAATTCCCAATGCTACACAGACGTTGGTCTAGTCTCTACGCCTCTCAGACTCTGGACCATTCAAATGCTTGCATTTTAGGAGAGTTGTCATTGGTTTGATCCTCTGTCAGTCAGGCCAGAGGCTGGTTCTTGGAGCTGGGCTGGATTTCTTATCCGTAGCCAAATTCATGTTCAGTACATGTCAGCTTGTACTGCAACAAAGTTTCATGTGCTAAGATAAGTACAAGGAGAAACTACTCCCTAGTTCCCATTACAGGTAAAACAGACTCAAAGTGAGGATATTAATTGAATTTATTAGCCATCAGAATCAGGGCAGGTTAATGAGAAGTAAAGCAAAATTTAAAAATACCTTCCTGCCATCCCTCCCTCCTTCCCAGACTCTACCTCCTCCCAGCCAGTGGTGCAGGGAAATGGAATGGTGGTTGTAGTCTGTTCAACACATGTCCCTGCTACTGCTCAGGGAGAGGATTCCTTTCCCTGCTCCACTTTGAGTCTGTACCATGGGGTGCAGTTCAAAAACTGCTTCAGGTGGGTCCCTTTGCACAAGGTTCAGTCCTTCAAGAACAGCCTACTCCAGCTTGGGACCCCACAGGGTCACAAATCCTACCAGGGARCACTGTGGGCTCCTTTCACCACAGGTCCGCAGTTCACTGCCATAACCTTCCAGTGTGGGCTCCCCACAGRATCACAGCCTTCTTTGGTGTGGAGTCCTCTGCAGGCTGCAGGTGGATCTCTGCATCCTCATRGCCCTCCACAGGCTGCAGAGGCACAGCTGCCTCACAGTGGGCTGCACCTTGGGCTGCAGGGGAATCCTAGTTCTGGTACCCCAAGCACCTGCAGAGTTTTTCTCTCACATATTCTCAGTTTTTCTCTCACATATTCTCATTCCTGTCTTCTCTGAGCACAATTACATCTGTGTAACAATCTTTCCTTTTTAAATGTATTACAGAGGCAATACTGTCATTCTTGATTGGCTTGGCCTTGTCTAATGGTGGGTTCATCCTGGAGGCAGGTGGCATTGGCTCTGTTGGACATGGAAGAATGTTCTAACAGCTTCCCACAGAAGCCACCCCTGTAGCTGCTCCCATTCCAATACCTAGTAAAGCAAACCCAATAAATTTTCATTGCTAAGTGCTGCAAGAAAGATTGACTAAATTACTCAATTTAATAATACTGAAATATAATTACCAGTTATTATTAAAGAAAATTTATTAAAGAAAAATTAAAAAAATAAATTTATTAAAGAAAATTATTGAAGACAAATTAAATAGCTTTGTCAACTATTTTTCTGAAATTTCAGTATATATGGTTATCTACAAGTGCTAACATTTTTAGAAACATACGACAAGGTAGCAGTTGTATCAATTTAGTAAAAGTTCTTCAGTAACTATCATGAAACTGGAGATGAAATCACAGTTATTCATTAGGAATTTATACATGAACAAAATATACATTTTCTGGCTTATTTTGGAAAAAATAGCATATGCAGATAATACTTTTTTTAAATAGACCATGCATCATTTCTTCTCACAGTTTCCTCACCGTATATCCAGGTCTTTTGGACAGACACATCTTTCTGAAAGACCTCCATAAGAGTGTGCTGTAGGGAGGGGAGCCAAACATTGTCAGATGATTAGTACCACAACTTTTCCCAGGGGGCTTAGGTTCTTGGTCCTTCTGGATTAGTCTTTGTTTCTAGCCCACCATGTAGAGCATGTCGAGAAAAGGTTCTGTTTTTATGGGCTGACCCAAGTCATGGACTTGAGCCCTTGTGGTATGACTGCAGGGTAGGCCACTGAGAAAGCCACTGCAGTCCCTTGCATTTTTGGCGTATGCAAGTTGCAGATAGAGAGAGCTTGTCAGAGCCTGGGGAAGGGCCATCTCATGCTAAGTGGGGATCTCTGAATCAGGAGGTGCCAGCATGGCCAAGAAAGATGAGCAGCTGTCCCTACACACATCTTTCTGCTCTTGGTAAGGGGTGAGAGTGAAAACCTAGCCTTACTGTGGACTGAACACAGTGTCACATTCAGTCAAGGAACTGCTCATTAAATTTATACCAACTATGACACCTCTTTTATGTTCGTAATGCACACTACAACTGTTTTTGAATATTTATATGCAAAAAAAAACTTCCTGTGAAGCATGTGGTAAAATTAGTTAATCAGGTGGTTTCTTCACTACATACTCCTAAATCTGTTTTTTCATTATCACCCAGAGCACACTGGCCTAAAAAAGTGAGGAAAAATAAAATTTGAAAAAATACTGTCTTCTTAGCAGCAAAACCCATTAATAGCCCTGGGGATTAAATAAATATGTTGGGTAGCCTGGAGGAAACAGATAAACTTTATCTGTTTGGGAATGCATATGATCAATAACAGAAAGTAAGAGATGTGAGTGATTCTCTTCTATTCACTAAACCTAATGTGAATTCTGCATTTCTGTCATTGCAAAATTCACATTTTGCTTGCCCCATCAGTTAGTAGATCTGTAGATATGTGCCACCAATATACTGATAATTAGGCTTCAGTTAACAGGTCATTCATCTTAATCTAGGAAAGCAGAGCTAAACAGGATTTCCTTCCTAGACAGCAACGTGTTCTCCATTCTCAGACTAAATACAACTGTTGAAATCCTGACAATTTCTACAGATTAACTGAAAGAAGAGGGGAACAAGATGGAAAGAACTGGCTTGTTAAATTATACCATTCATAAATTAAATTGTTTTTTAAAATGTTAATTTGCAGAGCCTATAAAATAATTTTTTATTTGTTTCACTTTATTAAGTAACTTTTAGTTACTAGAATAAAAAGGGAATATTGCATGATTAAACTCCTCACAGATCTGTCAAAAGATCTTATAAATGAGTTATTCATTGTGAAATTTCCTGTGATAAGTAGTACTGATTTCAGTGAACTGTTGTTTTAATGAAATAAAATGTTCAGTCTTCATTTGTTCTGGATTTTAGATCTCTTTATTATTTGAAGTAAATATAAATGGGGTTTTTTGCAACATCTTTCTCTGCGAGTCTCTTCGTCAAATATTTTGTGTTCTAAATCTAGTTTATTCTCTTGTGAGAAATGTTCAAAATATAAACATCATGCTATTTGTTTTTGTAGGCAGATGGGGCTTTGTGCTTGCTGTTCATTTTTAGATGTTCTAAAAACATTCTAAACATGAAAGTGGCAAATTCCTACCTAAAGTACTTCATTCTCCTTACTTTCAGCAAATCCTTCTTTCTTTTTGAAAAAGTAAGGGGGGGATTTTACTGAACTTGAAATGTAAATTTATTTTTCTACTTCGTCTTGTTATTTTTCATTTTATTTCTTGACAATTTAGAAGGAAATATTGAATTAAGTTCTTCCATGCTGCCTCCAATTTTCCTTGAAAAAGTAAGTAGTAACTCAGACCATTTTTTTCATACTGCTGGTTACTAGACCTTCTGATCTAATTTTCTTGAAATTGCTAATATTCTTTTAGGTTGCTTTAACTACATGTGGATCCTAGATAAAATCTTTAAACTTTTCAGGTTACTTAGGGAAATTGGGGGTTTTTTTCACTCTAAGTGATGCCTTAGCATTTTAATTTTGGTGACAAAAATGACAATATATGTAGCACTTTCAGAAAATTAAATTCAGTCTATCATATATTAAATTTCTCACCATAAGATGTGATTTTCATTAACAACTTTATCAAACACATTGTCAGCAACTTCATTTGCAGTAACTCATGATAAAGTTACTGTCAATAATTGTATTCACAGAAAATTTGCTCAAGTATTTTAAAATTATTTATTGTATTCCCCTTAATTAGAATTTATTTGTTCTCTAATCAACTGTAATCTGCCTTGATCCACCAGTGGAAATATCTTATATAACATGTATTTAAAATTGTATTTAGATTTCACATCCTAACTTTACTTCCACCCTCTCATCTGCTCCTTTTTGTTTTCTCTGTCTCATTATTTTGTCCAATTCTTTCAATACCACATTCATTCCAGTTCTGGTCTCCTTATTTCCTCTTAAATCCCACCCAAAGCCCATAAGTCAGACATGGTAATGATTTACTTTTGAATTTTTGAACATTAATTTATGAACAGTGAATGTTAGTGGTTTTCTCTACTTCTGCGGCACTGTTTCGAAACAACCATCCTCTGCAGTTGTCAGTACATTACTGCTTCAAAACCAATATTTCATGTCAGGCCTGGTGATCTTATTTAATGAATGAGGATATGTAAGACAAACTGCAGTTCTGGCTATGTGGATGTCTTTATATCCTATTAGCAATAGACGGCCAAAACCTGTCCTGTTAAAAATCAATGTTATATTAATCTACTGTAAAATTTCTGGAATTAAATAGCATCTGCTGAGAGTTGGGCAGCACACTGTCTTTTCAGAAAGTCACTAGTTCAATAAATCAGAGACAGAGCAGTTTATCTTTACCTCAAGAGATTATTATTTAATAAAAATCTGTCCTTTCCATGAACACCACTATCAAAATGCATACAGAGATGATTTATTTTTAACAAAGAGAAAACAAAATTTTTGTTGGTTAATAATTTAAAGTTTTGTTGTAAATTATAGAGAAGCCAAGAAGAGTTTTCCTGTTATTCAGTATCGTGGTTTAATGAAGACTGGTTTTCAGTTGGGGGCGTGGTTCCCTGGGAGGACCTGGTAGAGCCAATCAGCTGCCTAGTTTTGAGGAGCTAATCAGCTGGCTAGGTCTGAAGATTGACATATGGYTAAATAAATTTAAAAAGCTGAACATAGCTCCGGGAAGACACATGTGAAAACTAATAAATCCCAAGAAAGCTCTTGGCTTCCACCTTTTGAACAGGCCAGACCCGGCCAGGCCAGGCCAGGCCCATGGGGCAGGCATGTTCCGCACTGGCCCAGTGCAGCCTGTGCAGTTGGGTCGGTGTGCAGCTTGGCTGGGATTTCTGCCACCCCTGGGCTATACGTTCATGACTATCCCAGCACCGTGGACAACTGTGCGGTCAGGATCAGTGCTGCGAGTGGCCGTGCAGCCAGGACTGCTCGGCCGGGATCCGCACGGCCAAGGCAGCACCACACAGCTGGGCAGTGCCACACGGCCGCAGCTATTTCAGCATCACTCACAAATGAACTTTGTTTACTCCAGGACCAGCACCACGAGTGGCCCCGTGGCTGGCAGTGAGGGCAAGACTGAGGCCAAGAGCGGGCGGGGCCAGGAGTGGCCGCTGCCATCCTGGTCCGGGAGCGGCCACGTGGCCCGAACCACCTGGCCAAAATCWTTTTTGTTTCTTTCAGTGCCCCGCATGAAAGAAAGGCGCAGGGGTGGTGCCAGCAGCCGGTGTGACTCACATGATGTCAGCAGGGACCATATGATCAACGCCGAGAGCCACAGCGATTCCTTGACTGCATTCCTTGACTGCGGAGCCTGGATAAAATCAGTCTATAAACATTGCAGGACTCTATAAAACCATTTTAATTAATAAAGCTTGAGTGCAGATGAACCTACAAACACTAATTCTTTACCAAGTCAGGAAAAGGAAAGGGTGAAGACATGTAGAGAAAATAACATTGGACACTGAGGTCAGTAAAGAAGGAGTCAAATTCTAGATGGGAGTGGATTGAGGAGATGCCTTAGTCTTAGGCTAAAATTCTTTTTGTAAGGCTATGGTGAAGATATATTTGATATGTCCAACTCTGGTTTTTTGCCCTATTATTCATGGAATGGGAGGATGTAGCATTCTAACTACAGCTGTGAGCAGAACCGTTGTTAAAATAAGCAGATGTTGCAGTAGCTGTGATCCAAGAAGTTTGAGAAAAGAGAAATGAGAAACTTTGCACCAGGAGAAGAAGCAGAAAACCTCTATTCCCAGAGATGGAGTTAAAGAACTTTTATTTTTATGCTAGAACAGCCCATCCCTAAAAATAGCACCCCAATTAATTGACATGGCCTATGAAAGCAGCTGTGGGAAGGCTGCAAAAAGGTGGGAGGGACTTCAAGATTGCAGATTTCCAGGTGTCTACTATTTGAGGAAGAAAAACTATTTTAGAGGTGGTGAACTGATTCAAAGTCCCAGGTTTTGACTTTTCACATTGTCAGTGGGAGAGAAAAGAGGGCTGGATGAGAAATGTTCTGAAGGTTTTATTCTGATTTCTTATTATTTTTCTTTTAATTCTGTTAATAAATTTTTCTTTATGCCCTTTAAAGTTTTGAACCTGTCTTGCCTTCCTCCTCCTCCTAATCCACATGTCACAGCACGAAATGAGTAAATAATTGTCATGGGTGAATTGGTGCTTGCCCAGCACTAAACCCACCACATTCAGTGACATATAACATTGGAGTAAAACTAATGGTTACAATTTCCAGGAGTGTTAAAATTTGGACAAAATATGCTACAATAACTGGTGTTGGTAAAATTTCATAGTTTGTAAAAAACACCACTGAATATTTGTGCCAATTAAAAGTTATGTAGAAGGCCAAATACTTTACATCTGTCATGGGGAAAACCTTTTTCTTTTCTTAGTATTTTACTATACATTTTCCCACGTTTCAACAAAATTATCCATGCATACTTACATATTCCTATCATACTTATAAATCAATGATTGGTGGATCTGTCATGTAATGGGATAAGAAGGAAAAGAGATGTTTGCGTTACTTTTATTTCCATGCTGTTTGGCTGGCTCAGATATTTTGTGTTTTGAGTTTTTATGTAAAGGAAAAAAAATCTTGACAAATATTTATGAGTTAGCCTGCATTTCTACCCTATTAAAATGGTCCCTACAAAAGGTTTTACAGACAAAACATCAAGAAAAAAAGTATGCTGGAGGGATGAAATGTCCTACAGAGTGATCTTGAAAGCCTTTGGGCCACATGAAGTTCCTCAAGTTCAACCAGGCTAAGAGCAAGGACCTACAACTGGTTTGGGTGCCATAGCTGATATAAATACAGACTGGCAAATTAATTGATTGAGAGAAGCCCTACAGATAAGGAACTGGGGTTTATGGTGGATCATTCATTATCATCCAGCAATGTACTTGCGTATCAGAAAGTCAACTACATCCTCGGCAAGACCATCATTTGAAGGGAGGAGATTCAAGAAAACACAATTTAATTTGGTCTGGAGGAGGGTTTACCACCTTTAAAAAATGATCAAAGAGGTGGAACATTTTGCCTATGAAAAAAGGCTGGAGAGATGAGGTTATTCAATTGGAGAAGAGAAGGCTGTGGTGAGACCTTATGACAGACTTTTAAAATTAGATAGATAGATAGATAGATAGATAGATAGATAGATAGATAGATAGATAAAGACTTTTTAATCAAAGTGTATAGTGTCAGGACAAGAAGCAATGATTATAAACAAAAAGAGGGTCAGTCCAGATTAAATAGAAGAAATTCTTTATTATGTGAGATGTGAGATATTGGAATAGGACCCATCATTGACAGTGATCAAGGTCAGATTGGATGGGGCTTTGGACTTGTCTAGTGACAGATGTCTCCACCTATGGCAGGTGTGTTGGACTGGATGATTTTTGAAGGCCCTTTTCAAGCCAAATCATTTTCTGATCCTATGATTATGCTTTGAAGTTGTTTTTTTTTAAATCAGCCTATAAGTAAATACCTATTTTGTCCACCATTGTTCTGGATATAATAAAATACTGAAAACACTGATGTCACAGCATTCAGCAATCACTCACTAAAAAAAATAAGACCCCCTACAATCTATTTACTTACAGAAAACAATATACGCATATAAACACAAACTATTTTTCTATCATAGTATACTGCTGTGCCAATTCTTCTTTGGTATTTTGTTAAGAGATATAAATAAAAATAGAAGAACTACTTATATATTGACATTTGAAATTTTATGTAATAGTGATAAATTTTGAAGTTTATTTTGGTGGAATTAATATGATATTTACTAAAATACACTATTAAATTCTGTATGTTAATGTGCTGCTTTTGGCTGGAGTAAAGTTACATTTCTTCACAGTGGCTGTGTTTTGGATTTGTGCTGAGCACAGGCTTGATAATTCAGAGATGTTTTTCTTATTGCTGAGCAGGAAGGAAATTGACCCAAGGCCTTTTGTACATCCATGCTGGTGAGAAGACTGGGGATGCGTGGGAGGTTGGGAGGAGACACAGATGGGACAGGTTACCCTCCAGACTGACCTCCAGATTATGTGATATGATGCTCAGTATATAACTTGGGGGAGAAGGGGGAAAGAGGGGACATTTGGTGTGATGGTTGTCTTACCAAGTCACCATTACCTGTGATGTGGCCCTGCTCTGCTGGGGATGGCTGAACACGTGCCCAACCAGGGAATTGTGTGAATTCATTCCTTGTTTTGCTTTGTTTGTGTGCACAGCTTTTGCTTTCCCTGTTAAACACTCTATAACTCAACCCATGGGCAGTGTATCTTTCACCCTTGCAATTTTCTCTTGCTGGTGCAGGAGTGCGTGAGAAGCGGTATGGGGATGGGCTTCTGGCTGGGGTTAAACCCTGAGTGTTACTTAACTGCAGAAAAAAGGCTGTTTTTCAGAAAATTATGAATCAGAATCAAATTCTCTAAGGGAAAGGGTTTTATTTTACTATTTTTCCTAGCTTCTTGTGATTTTTTTTTTATTCTGCATGTTAAAAGAACAAATCTCTATGTTATTAATTTATCTTTCAATATGGCACTTCAAGATTACCTATTTTAGAGTTAATAAGGAACATTTAAGCATATGACTCAATTAGGACACACTCTTTTCAACAAGCCATTTAATTATATTAATTAAGGACAATAATTTCAACAAATTCATGGATATGGTTAAAATAGGAATAAAACTGGACCAAGAAGAAAATACAGAAACTGTTCTGTTAGAGGTAACAAAGCCTATTGTTAAAGTCTTGGCATTGGAAAATAATTTCTGATTCTCTGACAGAATTTGTAACCCAGAATCATCTGAACACTAGAAAAACTGAACATCTCAGAACAGAACTAAACCATGAACAGAAACATCTTAGAGAGTGTTAGACTTCTGTCAATGTCTCTGAAAATTGATTCTTTTCAGGAACTTAAAATCTTTGTTCAGGATTTCTGGATATCCTATCTTTTCAACACCTGGTGCCAAGAAGAAATTTTGGTATAGGGAAACATGGGTTCTAAAGAGGTATAAAATTACTTTTTTTTTCTTAAAATTTACAAAGCTTCGTGGTTTTGCCTACTCACTTTCTTTATGGTATTATACTCTAGTGTACTCTAGTATAGCATAGATCTATGCAATTGACTTCTCTGTCTCAAGTAACTCGTATCCTCATTGTCAGTCTTCCCAAATACCTTATACAGCGAGCTGTATTTGAGGCACTTTGAGCTAAAATGCAGAGCTGTGTTTTGTGTGAAACCTGGCCGTTCCCATGCTCCTTGGGAGTTTTCAGAACAAGGACTCTGTAATTAAAATGGATTTGAAGTTACTCTCTCCCCTATTCTCTAGTCTTGTGAGACCACAGAGTAAGACAGGGGATCTGTTGAAATTAGTCCAGAGGAGAGGCAAGAAGTTGATCACCCCATTCCTTTTCTCTGGACTTGAAAGACCCAACTTACAGTGCTGAATACTGCTCTGGGGTCTCCAGAACAAGAGAAACATGAGTCAATTAGACTGTGTCCAGAGAAGGGTCACAAAAAATCATGAGTGTTATTCCAGAATCTTGCTTTGGCAATGATTATACTTTCTGTGTCTCTAGTGACATTTTCACTGGCACAAAAGTATTTAAAGCTTTTCTTCAGTTTAGCAAAGAGAGACTACATAATTACTTCCAAAGATTAAATACCTAGGTTTTTATTCTAAAAAAAAAAAAAAAGAAAATGGTAGTGGTTTGATATTGCTCTTTGTGTCTAGAGAATAACTGGTAGTGGAAAGCAACCAAATATAAACCGTTTAATATATGTTTGTTTTGGCTTTGTTATGTTTTCCCAATTATCCCTTCGTAAAGAAAACCAAACAATATTAAAGGTAGTAGCAATTCTAATTGAATAAGAAAAAGAATAAAATTGGATRCAATATAATTTGATTAAAATAAGGGATAATTTGGTTCCAATAATAGCACATAAGCAAAAGATGACCGCGGGGTACGGAGTGCAGGGCTCACAGACCCGTGCCACATCACGTACRAGCTTGCCAGGTGAAAATCACTCCTTATATGCCAGGTGTTAATACCATCTCCTCCCATTTTTGGTTCGTCGTCTCTCTATCCCCGCCCTCATTAGCACCTTTACCCCGCATGCGCCACCACTCGGTTTGGTGGTCGCACAAGTCTTTGGAGGTCGTTTTGGATGAAGATTTCGTAGTCTTCCTCTGTGTCCTTTAATTCACCTTTGGGTTACACATGCGCACCAAGCCAGTACAATGTAAGCCAAACTAACATATCACTACATCTACATATCAAGGCAATAAATCCCTTATAATTAGCATTTTCTGGGACCCAACCAGGTTTTGCTCATTTTTAGCAACTGCATCTTCAGTCTCTTCCTRTGGTCCTTGAGAACATCTGCGGGGAGTGGGGGTGGAGCCCCTCCTCTCCCTTTCTTCTTTGGCATTACAACTTTTAAYGGTTTTATTATTCCCAAGTATTAATTATGGTACCAGTATTGATTACTGTTTCAATTTTTATCAGCACGAATCATACCTATTTACCACAGCTTTTTCCTAAAAACCATTTTTGGCTTTAGTATCATTTACTGAAAACTGGCCTATAAATATCATTATTGTGTACTAAGTACCCTACTGAGAGGAAAGATTTAAAGTTGGTCAGGAAAAAAAAATCAGGAAAGTCAAAACTTTAAATTAATAACTGCTTTCAGACATTTATTTCAGGCAGGATTTAGCTAACAGCTCTTTAACTACCCCACTTTAAAAGTCACATAATCCTTGACTCCTGAATGAGGCCTGAGTTAGCACTTAGTACATATACTTAATTAAGGACCACAAGCAGTGCTTTTATTCAACAAATATGTTTGAAAAAACTGTAAGAGAGCAACAATATGGGGCGTTTTGTGCAACAGTTGCTGCATATTCTTTCTCTATGTCTTTTTTCAAGGTTCCCTTTTCCACAATCTGTTTTTGTGCATGCAAAAATGTAATTAGTAACCTGAAAGTCACATTTTCCCAAGTGCCATATACCATAAGAATTTTAGAATTCCTTTTTCAACTCTAATGTTTTTCAGTGATTATTAACTCAACACTAACATGGCAGTCCCTACATCCCTATTTAAATAATTTCAGTTTTTAGTGGTGATCAGTAAAGATTCCTCAGATGAATAAAAAATTCAGGATGGAGACATTTGTTTATTTCTTTGCCTCAGCACTATCAAAGAATTTCCCCCTTAAAGTAGACAATAATATTTATAGCTGATGGTTCAGGGGGAAAGTAGAGACCTGTGTTAAGAGCAGTTCCTGCTGARCATTGCAAAACTGAAGTCTGGTATCTCTTTCTTATTAATTTTATTTTTGAAAAAAAAATTCATAGATTCCAAAGTTGTCCAGGCCTTGCTGGATCCAAAGACAATTAAAYAGGATTTTCAGATGGCATAACCAAATTAATTTGGAGATTAAGTGCAAATATATTCAACCATAAATATAAACATCTATTTTCAGGAAAAAAGTCTTCAGAAGTTTGTGAATATGTCTGTTGTTTTCTTTTTATGTGTGGTGATTGTTGCTTGAGTAAGAACTGTTTAAGAATGAAAAATCTGGCTAAACAGGTGCCCAGATGAATATTTTCTAATTGCAGTTCCTGGATGTTACAGATGTATAATGAGATTATTAGCTCTCACAATTAAGGGATGAATACTGTATGAGTATTAAGAAAAGCTTTAGTGATACGTAGTTGTGTTATTGTAGTTTAGATGTCCTCTGTTCTCCCCATAGTTCCTTTTCCCCCTCTGTATTGTTGCTATCAGACAGCCTGGGTTGTCTAGGGCAGGTAAAAAAGACGGCATGTACATGTGTCCCTTGCATGGGGCAGTTGGGAATGGAAAAGCTTGTTGCTTAGGGGGTGCAGCATGGCAACACCTGATCTCCAATCAAGTTACAAGCAAGCAGTCTCCAGYGATAAATGGCAAAGAAGAGCTGACTGACAGGCTTTGGGAGGGGTCAGGGCTGGCTGATGCAACCCGCAGGAGTATAGAAGACGGAACATCCGTCTTGAAGATGAGCTAGTCACGAGGGCGGCTTCCAGGCTTGCTTTTCCTTATTTAGTCTTTTTGTTGTATTTTTGTTAAGGTTTAATAAACCCTCTAAATTTTTAAACTGAGCAGTCATTTCTCACACTGGAGCACTAAAGAATACTAATCTGCTTCGGAGTAGTTATGGGTAAAATTTGAGCAAGAATTATTTAATCAGTGCTTTTTTTGTTTGGTTGTTTTCAATTGTAAAACTGATTTTCACACTTTCTTATTCATTCAGCAACAAATATGTAAGATTAGAAGTTTCTTATGTGCTTCTGCAGTGTTTAGCACAGCTTGAGCTCTTGTATAATTTGGAGACTAAATTAAATAATTCTTATTAAGAACAACATTAATAATATTGTAATTGAAGTGCTAGATTTCTGTGGTACTATCCTGATACTGAAATACTCTCAGAAATGCTTCACTTAAGAAGAATCCTGCTGTATTTTATTCTTGACTGTTATCAGTCAACTTTAAATGCAAAATTAGAAGAGTTTTGAGGATTTTCATATATTTCTGGTAGCTTTTCTTGGTTAAAATGTGTATTTATTTGCACTGGGAAACCAATTGTCAATGCAGAATACAGAAGTTCAAACATCAACTTAAATACTTTTTAGTCTTCTCAGCTAGACTCTTTCGTTGTGGCAGGTTCTATACAAGTCCATCAGCATTTAGGAACTGATTCTAAAGTAATTTTAACTTCTTAATATATTCTAGAAACCCAAATTTTAGAAATATCTAGCAGTTTCACAAAATATTTCTAGAAGTATAGCCCAGAGAACAGGGGGGAATCAAGGCTAGTTCTCTGGTAAAATTAAACATTTTTATGAATTAATGAAAATAGTTAAATTTTCAGTTTCCACAGATGGCTAACATACTATCTTTTCTCTTTATCATTATACTGAGAAATATTTATTATTTAAGCCTGATGCAAAACTTCGTTAAGGCTTAACTTCTCTATTTTGCATTTTACTTTGGCCAGACACTATGTAAGGCTGCAGTACCATGATTTAGGGAAATCCATGCTTGCTTAAGTTCCCACAACTTTGCAGCTGAGCATCTCCTATCATTTGATTGAGCTGGAATTAAATTAATAAACAAGCCCTGAGAAAAAGTTATAAATGGCATTTATAACATTAGCTGTCTCATTAATCTTGTATATAACACAGCTGTATTATTAGGTGAGAGAAGCAAGTCAAACAGACTCATAAGAAAAGCCATCGAGTACAGCTACATTATCATTTATGAAGCTATGTGTATTGTGGTTCACCTATACCCTGATTATGGAATGCTGCTTTGTTTTCCTTATTTTAAAAAGCATAGGTAAACTAGCCTGGAAAGACTTCTTTTGCTAGGCAACAATGTTAATAAAATATAATATTAGAAGTGTTTCAATGAGTAGAATTTTTGAATAAGATGAATCTTACTTCTGAAAAAAGGACTTGTAAGAGATCTAAGACTACAGATTTACAAAAAATATAATCAGTATATTTAAGTGCAGTGAAGATCATAGTTTGTCCCTCTGTTAGAACTAGTTACCATCAAACAGAACTACAAAGAGGTAAGTTCACAGAGACAGAAAGAGGTAGTTATTTGTTGAGATGTACATAACTAGCAATAGTCCTTTCTAACAGAGACAATAGCATGTGCGCATCAGTACTTTTATTTCATCCTTGACATGCATTTGGGGCAATAGGTTAGAGACAGTGCACTGGTTTAAGTAGATGTTTGGCGTGACTCTCTGTGCATTCATCCATCCTGTGATCTTTTGGCAGTGAGACACTGAAAGTGAGGTGGAGAAGGAACTCTTAAGAGATTCCCTGACTACTTACAGGATTTTTTTTCAAAAATCTTTTCATCATTAGAATAAACTGAGACTCAAATAATGATTTAAATACTATCAAATGCTAGAATCTTTGACTACTATGTGCACTTGCTATATAAATTTGACTGTCACTAGTTTAACAGGTCTCAGTTCTGCTACCACTTTTTCTTTTCTTATTTATTTCATTTTTTTTTCAGAGTATTAGTGGGCCAACATGTGGAATTTTAAATCTAAAATTTCCAGGCTAGAAACTGGTACAGATGACTAAGCCACTTACAGAACCCATCATATCATATCTGTATCCTACTGATAAGTTAGTATGTGTGATGGTAATAATGACAATGAAGTGCATCATATTTGAAAAGTCATGGCAGATGGTGGTGAAGTTCCCAGTTCCTGGAAAAAGGAAGATATAACCTTCTAATTTTAAAAAAGAAAAGTAGAAGGACCTGAGGAATTACAGGCTGGTCAGTCCCACTGATGTGTTCAGCAAGATCATGGAGCAGATCCTCATGGAGCCTATGCTAGAGCACATAGGAAACAGAGAAGGGAGCAGTGCCTGCCAGCATGGCTTCTCTAGAGTATATCATGCCAGTCAAACTTGGTGGGGTTCTATGGATGATGTCATCTAGCTGGACTTGACTGGTGCCTCTAAACTGGAGAGACATGGGTTTGATAGGTGGACCATCCAGTCAGTAAGGAATGGACTGGATGGTCACACTCAAAGAGTTACTGTCAGTGTCTGGGTGGAGCCCAATGATGAGTGGTGTTCTTCTGTGGTCTGTATTGGGACCAGTAATAACTTTTCTGGGGACATGGACAGTGGAACTGTGTATACTCAACAAACCTGTGGATCACACCTTAGTAGTCTAGGTACTCCAGAGAGAAAGAATGCCAATCAGACGTAGCTAAACAGACTAGAAAGGTGGGTCCATGTCAACCTTCAACACAGCCAAATGCAAGGTCAGGGCAGCCCCAAAGATGGAGACAGCCTGGCTCATTAGATAGAGAACAGTTCTGCCAAAAAGGACATGGGGTAATGGTGGATGAAATCCTGAATATGTCCTGGCAATGTGTGCTTGCAGACCAGCCACATCCTGGACTGCACGTCAAGGGAGGTCATTTTACCCCCCTATACTGATCCTGTGAGACCCTACCTGGAGCACAGAGTCCAGCTCTGGGGTCCCCAGTGTGGGAATTCATAAAATCAGAGGGGTTTAGGAAGGTGGTAGAATAAGATTTCAGTTACAGTGGGATTGTGAACAGTGCCAAAACAGCAGAAAAAATATCTAAGCTGTAGCGAAGACATGGGAAATAGAACAATAGAGCTGTGTATTTTGGCTTTCTAAGTTGCAAAAAGTTTATTTAGTAGATATTTAGAAAGTTAAGTATGAATAGTGCTCTGTGCTTTGTTTCTTATAAACAAGCATTGCATCTGAAAATAAGCAACCATTGTTTTAACCAAACCTACGTGTGCTAATGTTGATTAGATTGAACGACTGTCAATATGCTTTTGCTTTGTGTAATTGGCTAAGACTGCTATATGAGATGTTGTAACATTGTGTTTTTTGGCCTGCTGCCTAAACAGCGAGCTGTTAGCATCACTCCATTGCCATAACCATGTAATAAGACTGATGCTGAAAAATAAATAGTTCAAGATGCTTGTCACAGTAGCCCCATCCCGTTCGTGTCTGTATATAAATTGCCGGCACACACCCAGCACAAAAAGACATAGACCTGCTCAAGTGGGCCTAGAGGAAGTCCACAGAACTTATCAGGGAATCTGGAGTACATTCTCTATGAAGAAAGACAGAGTTGGAGTTCAGCCTGGAGAAGAGACAGCTCCAGTGAGACCTTCTAGTGGCCTTTTAGTGCTTTAAAGGGGCCTACAGAAAGGTGACAATAGACTCCATCCAGGATTGTGCTTATGGGAAAAGGGGTTTCATTTTGAAACTGAAAACAGATGTAGATTAGACATTGGGAAGAGAATCGTGAAGAACTGGAGCAGATTTCCCAGGGAACCTGTGGGTGCTCCTTCCCTGGAGTTGTTCAAAAACAATGGCAGGAGTCTGAGTAATCTAGTCTAGTGGTAGTATGCCTGTACAAAGCAGGGGGATTGGAAGCAGATGATTTTTAATTCTAATTCATTCCATGATTAGTATAGCACTTAGAAACATTTGCCATCCTTAAAAAACATTTTTCACAAAAGCATTTAGTTCATTTTTTCAGTCACACATGTACGTCCTTAAAAATTCACAATTTCACTTACTAGACTAATTTATTCAAGGCAAGGTGCATTTTAGAGTGAGCTTGTTTAACAACGCCATTTTTTTCTCTCTCTTTTTTTCTCTGTGTGTGTCAAGAGGAGGAGAGAAAAACAGACCAGGAAATCATAATCTATGTTTTAATGAAAGGATGTGGCAGTAAATAAATAATAAGTAAAAATCCTTAAACTCTTGAGCATTTCACACAATAATTTGTCCCATTTACTTTGACCTTTTTCTTAGAAACACCTTAGTGAGTCAGAAACAGTTAGTGAGATTCCAATATATGTAATACTATTTTTCCCTGTGATCAGATAATTGCAAACTAGAGTATGTAAAAGCAGAGTACCTTGGCTTTCAAATGTTTCATTTAAGGTAGTGACAGGGTAAGTTTCTGCTTTCTTATCAATTTAGTAATCTCTAATTATTTTCATTTTTCTTTCCCAGATCAGATTAAAATTAACATCTCCAGTTAATAGCTTTGCAAACTTAACTGTGGCTATGAATCAATAATAGTAAATCATTATTTTCACAGGATAAACTCAGTTTTATCAAAGGTTTTTTTGCTTACAAAGCAGCGCATTCAAAATTGTATTTTTTATTTTACAAATTTAGACCTCCCTCCATCAGTTTAAACCTTCCTTTTATGCATGCCTGTTACCTGGTTTGCAGTGTTGCAAAACCGTGGCCTGGATTTGGAACAATCTTAAAGGCTGAAATTGGCTTACTTCTGAGTACAATATATCATGGAATTATACTGAAATATCTATTTGTATCTATGAGGTACCCTACAGATTCCCTGTTTTCTTTACACATTATGGACTGACCATACACAATGAACTTTCATAGGACTTATATACACTTACACTTTTTTTGAAGTGTATTCTAATTGCTCTTTGACCTGGCTGCAAGACAAGGTCAAACCTGCAAGACAGGTTTTTAAAGATATTAAAGTTCTAAGAGATAGATGACAGACATATCAGTATTAAAAAAATCACTCAAATATGCTACTACCTCTAAAAGTATATCAGATTTCTTCAAAACTCCTCAAAGTTATCTAAATTTTAAGCAAGCAACTGAGTCCCCTGAATGTCAATCCTTTGCTAGTACTAGGTGCTTTACTGAATCAATTTTTTTCCTATTGCAGAAGCCATAGATTAATTAACACTTTAAATGACAATAATTTATGTGATGTCATTATAAAAAGCTAATGAAATCAAATCAGATAACATTAAAATACCAATAGCAGTATTTCACTTCATATTTTAGCAAACAAAAATAAAAATTGAGGGTCATTTTATGCTGTAAAGCAAAATTTAGACTGTGATTTTCATGCGCTGACTCAAAGATTTTGGGCTGTTGGCAAGAATCCGGTGGTAATACTGCTTATTACAGTACATACACAAACAGTCATACATCACAGTTAAAAATAAATAAATTATAATCAGTAAAAAATGTAATCACAGCATTCAAGGGAGACTTGGAATATATTCTTCTGATTGCCAGACATGCAATTTGTGGAATACTAAGATAGGAATCTAAGTGGAGCCAGTTCTCACATTTAAYGGAAAATATTTCATCCTCTTCATTCTGCCGCTGTCCTATGTAGTCTTAGCACTGTCTTTGAACAGCCTAAAGGCTTTTAGCGTGTACTATGTTGTTACTGGAAAAGTCCTAAAAGCAGAGCCAAGAAATAGCAATATTCAGCTTTTTTCCTCCATTCCTAAGGGATTGTTATATTAATAGTTGGTGATCTGGGCAATTCACTCTAAGCTATTTTAAATTGTGTTTCTAGTATGGAGCATTTGTGTAGATGTTTCTAAACATTCCTAAAGAAGAGATTCTAAAGCTCCTTTACAATAGAATCCTTTCCAGTGGTCTTGAGTGCATTGATGGTGGGCATCAATGTGGTAGACTGAGACATTATCTGCTAAATTTCCTCCACTCTAAATATCAAAGTATTAGCCTGGGGTACAGTGCTTGCTATTCTAGAAAAACTCTACTGATCTCTGACACCTCTCATGTAGGTGAGTCAGCTAGCAGGCTTAGACACATTATGGCAGGATAAAAAACTCAGTGTCAGCTAATTAGTATCCAACAGCTATTAAGGTGGTACTGGAGGAGGAGCAAAGGGCAGGAGCAGAAATAAAAAATAATTCAGTTCATGTAGAAATCGGTTTCCTTCCCACTGTCAACGTCATCTGGACATTGTTTTTCTGGCATGTCATGGAAAGAAAAGAAAGGGATCCCCATCAGCTTCCAAAAGTCAGCAGATCCTATCCAAGTGTTCAAGGCAAATGTCGCTGAAACCTGTTTATTAGGGAAGCAGACAGCAATTGCTTGACTACTCCATTAGCCCACTTTTCAGGGAAAAAAATCAAGTCAGATCCAGATCTCATCCAGCAAACTTTGACCGTCATGCTCCTGTGGGGCAGCACCACTTCCTCAGAAACACTGCTGGGTTAAAGATCCTGCTGGGGTTTTACTGTAAACATGAATTGGATTGGTATTTTGCTTCATGATATAGATTTGCTTCTTGATTATCTTTAGGAACTGAAATAATTAGTTTAGTCTTAACTCAGATTTTGTGGTGTGATTCATTGTGATGAAAATTGTCAGACCCAAGATCTGGTAAAAGGGCATATGTATTGCTTCATTTTACCACTGAGGTTTATTTCTATGCTTGGTCTGAAAAAAGCAACTTTCTAATCAGATTGTCTTGACAGCCATTCTGTTACACTTAATTTATGTTTCTTTCTCTTACATACTGGAAAATATACACAAATATGTTCTTTAGATAAACCAGTTTCTGATGCCAGGAGAAGCTGAACTTCAGTTCAGCCAGAACTGAAGAAGATAAACTTCAACCAGAACTGCCAGAAGATAAACTTCAGTTTTTGGTGCTCCCTTATGAAACAGAAAATTTTGTATCTGCCTTCTTAAAGTCAACAAAGTGCTGCCTTAAGACTTTTAAGCACCAGATTTATTGAAAGTGACTTGTGCAATCAATATGTGAAATGGAGAAGCTCATTTCATCTTGTCCAATTTTTACATTACTCTTCATTTTCTCAGAGAACTACAAGGCTGAATCACTTTTCAGTAAAATGCTTCCTTAAAAAATGATCAGTTTTGTCTGCCTGTCATTGAGAAGGAATACATTTTCACTGCTTTAGTATCAGAATATGCATGCTTCCTTTTCTCTTAACTCACACACTGGAACCCTAATGATCAAAGCAATTTCAGAAGGTACTGTCTATTATGAGAGCCATCTCATTCACATGTGAGGGATGAGTTCTTTGTTTCCACTAAGAGAGCAGCAATAATTTCCATATCTGTTCTCTCCACTTAAATAATGTTGTGCCTTTTTCAAGAAAAGCACAACAATTTTTGAAGGGGAAAATTTGAATTCCCCTTCAATTTTTGTTACTGTTATAGTTTTATAACTTTTGAAGGTATTTTTTAAAATCATTTCATATTTTGATGCCCCAGGACAATCACAATCCACTTCTGTTTTCATCTACTTTGATTAATTTGATTGTACACAATCCTGAATTCTAGAAGGAAACTCCGCAAAATATATATTTTCCTCTGTGAAATGGATGCAGCACATTAGAAATAACAATAAAATATACTGCAAAAAAATATTTATTTAACATTTTATCAACTGGTGTGATACTATGCATCAAAAAAAATTGGAACTGCTCTTGGCTATTCTTCACATTTGTCCTCTGTGTACAGCATTCAGTTCATTTGTATTTAGATGTGCTAAAGAGAAGCAAGTCATTAGTAAATTTAGTTAGAGATATTTGCTGTCGTACATAAGGCAAGCATACTCATGGATAACTTCAGGAACCTGGGCAACTTTATTAAGTCTTGAGCATCCTAATTCTGAACTGATGAAATTTACCTTCCTCAAGATGGCAGCTGAAGCAGGCAGGATGCTGAGCAAATACTGTGTTAAACAACAGAGAGAAGAGGAAACACTGGAGACAGGGCATCTGAATTTCTGCTCTTTGGGTTGGGATTGGGAGAGGGAGCAGATAGCCATTTCCAGCCCCTTGGACTCTGCATCACCTTTTTTCCCCCAGGAAAAAAATTGTTATCCATCCATGGAGTTTATTTCTTTTTTTTTTCTGCAACCATTAGAGAGCAAGTCTGTGCTATTACTCCCCTCTAGTGGCAATCTGCGTAGTTAAATCCTTCCTACCTTGCTGGGAACATGGTGGAGTTCGTGTCAGGTTTTCTTACCAAGATTATCTTCAACCCCTCTTAAAAGAGCTCTGTTGTATTCAAAATATTTTCAAGATTCATAAAGCTGCTGGTTATACCCACCATGGAATATTTTTCTCCTTTAATGCCAAGGGTCTCTAAGATCTCTACAAATAAATTTTTACATGCCTTAGATGGCCATGTAGAGAAGACAATCTATTTTTATCCAGCAAAGGTCATGGCTACACAGTATTGCAACCCCTGTATTGCATCTTATTGTTGTCTAAAAAAATGGTTTGTATTTTAAATTTCTTTTTGCATCTTGTGTTCTTGGCATCTCAAGAGGCTTAAAGTGCTACTCTGTGAAATGCAACAAATAAAGAGATCTACAAATATAAATATTTTCACAGTAAGGAGCATGGGATTGTAATTTCAAAGGATATGCAATGGTAATACTAATCAATAGAATGCATTTAAAGAAATCAGTGTCACTAAAAATGTATCTGTAAGAATAGATTTAGCTGTGCAAATTTGTTGGCAGACAAAGTGTTTCTCAATAGTTTTAAAATAAAGCCATTTTCCCCTCACCCTCTGGCGTTGTGCATTCAAAACACATAGTAAACACTCCAGATAATTTAGCAGCCACCTCAATCACCTCTTTTCTTCTCCTTTCCTATAATGAATTTACCTCACTGCAAAGTTAAGAACTGAAGGTAACAGAACCAAAAGTAAGGCAATTCAGAAATTGTCTATCATTGTTCTTTACATTCATATTTAGATTTCTTGTGATAATGACCAAGATGTCTACTCTTTTCACCGTGTTCACTTGACAGTACACAAACTGTCCAAATGCCAGAGTTAGGAGTCCTTGTGTGATCATTCCTCTAGCACTAATTTTGAATCTATTTTTTCCAGTATTTCATTATCTGCTGCCCTTTTCCGTAGAGCACTCAACCTCATGGTATTTTATGTGAAGAAGAAAAGAAAGTAAAACTGTACAATTACCTCTACTCACTCACTTAACTTTAGTGATAACCCTTTTTTTCTCTTTAACAGTTTTAATGAGGCTCTCTTTTCTAAGACTTGATTCTGCAACTGTTGCTGTCTAAGCTACAACCATCCGTTATCTTCATTATCTTTAAAATGTGTGGCTCCAAAGTAAATAACAAATCAGTATATACATAAAGATATTATTTAGTAGCCATTAATTGCTATTTTGGGTTTTTTAAGGTCAAATTCTAGTAGCGTATTTTGAGGTTGGATCTAAAACCCACGTGCTGTATTTCTCATCTCTTCATATCTTTTCCTGAACAGATTACATGAGGATGATTTGAGGATTACTTTTTCTACCCATACCTTACTTACCCTGAGTCAGTAGCAGTGTTACAGCAATTTTTTTTTTTTAAATCAGATGCCATAATCTAGTAAATAGTTTCTACAAAACTGAAAACACCAGTCTTTGGGCCAGTTCAGGTACAATTCGCATTTGCAGTGTATTTAAATAGAATGACATTATCTGTTTTATTACTATTTTTCAACTGAGACACTGTGGATGAAAAAATATATTAATTATTTTTATTCAAGATAAGAATCTACTACTTTATATTCTTGGTAAAGTTTCATTTTGTCCCTCAGGTAACAATTGTTTTGTTGTAACCTAGATAAAAGGACAAAAGGAGTGTAGAGATGTTTGTTTAGAGTATAGAGATGAAATTTGTTAAATACCTCTTGAAAACAAATATTGTGTCATCTACAAATGCTCTTCTAGGCTTACACAAACTGAACCTAGATCTACATCACAGAAGGCATATAATCTTAATTTTTCATTGGTATTTATTCTTTATGAAATTTGGAAAGAAAATATAACTAATCCAAATTTTCACAGGTAAGAAAATACCTTGTTAGTAACTGAAGGCTCTCTATTGCCTGTAAAAAGTGTCTAAGAATGTATATGAAGTATAAATTCCTTATCATAGCTAGATCAATCTATCTTTTCTAGGTATCAACATTTTATATATATATAGATATATGTATATATAATATATATATAGCTACGAAATATATATATCTCTGTGTGTATATGTATATATATTTCTATGCAACATAGGAATTTTGAACACCTGTAAGCATAGCTTTGGCTGTTTTTCCTATTCAATGAAGAGAGTTATCCTCCTCTGCTAGGTTAGTGGCTATGTTGGCTGGCAAATGAAGTGGACAACAGAGTCCCACTCCTCCAAAATTAAAACTTTCCAGCTCTAAATTTATTTTATGGCTTTCCCACATCCAGCTCCCAAAAAATACAGTACTACTACTTCTAGCACTACTAATAAAACAAATAAGCAAACAAGTAAAAATAAAAATGTAGAGAGAAATAAGGCCTTTTCATATGTTTTTGAAATTACACTAAAGATAATATTGCAAAAACCTTTTGCTGTCTTTGACATAGTAATCATAGAGCAGGCTTATCACTTYTACGTCCTACTAACCAGAAATAGAGAAGAGGCAACCCAGTACCACAAGCTCTCAACAAAATTAAAGATGAGAAAACTAGAAGGGATATCTTACTCCTAAAATTCTTCCAAAATATTTAAGAACCACACCATGCCGTGCATGCATGCATGAATGCCACACTGCACACACTGCAGTGACAAGACAAAAGCAGAATATACATAGGGGATGTTATTTCAATTCTTATATTTATGGTGATGATTGTGGTCAGCTGTGTACTAGTTATCAGTGGCTTCCAATAAAAATCACTAAGTAATTGGATCCTCATAACAATTTAAATGGTAGCAAGCAGATCAAATTTCAGCCTGGGAAACAATAAACTAGTGAGAATTTAGGACAATTAGGCACTTTCAGATTCTGAGACAAATTAATTTTGTTCTATACTGCTTATGGGAATTTACTAAAACACTCTAAACCATAGTGGTTGTCACCACAGTCTTGTAAAAGATGAGTTACCAGCTAAAGAAGGAGTTGTATAACATTGTCTTCAATTAAGGGACTACAGCAAGCTGTATATCATCACAAGTTAAAGAAAGAAAAGCTGCTAAGGCAGAGACATTGGTTGACTTTTCCTGTTGTCCAGCAAGCAGTCTATCACTGCCCCTTCTCAGCTGCACAGGAGACAAAAAATACAGCAAAATCCTTATGGGTCAAGGTAAGTACAGAGAGAGATCACTCACCAATTACTGAGCAATGCAGGGGTTAGGGCACCATGGGTGACAGACTTCTCCAGGACACATCTGCCTGCTCATGTGTGGGCTCCTCCATAGGCTGCAGGGGGATCTCTGCTTTTCTGTAGACCTTTATGATCTTCAGGGTCACAGCTGCCTTACTGTGGTATTCACCAATGTTTTCAGAGGAACCTCAGCTGTAGCACCTGGAGCACCTCCCACCCCTCCTTCTTCACTGACCTTGATAGCTACAAGACAGTTTCTTTCCCATATTCTCATTTCTCTCCTGGATGCTTTTTTTGCAGCAGTTTTTAGTTCTTAAATACATTATCACAGAGGCAGTGCCACCACTGGTTCAGCTTTGGCCAGAAGTGGGTCTGTCTGAAGCTGGTACTGATTTAATCTAAATGCAAGGCAACCCCTGACATCATCTATCAAAGTTGTTGACTCCCTGGCACCAGAATTGTGTAGGCAAACACAGTACAGAAGAAAACTAGAAATCTAAATATAGGAATGAGTTTATGCAGAATTTGAAACTTTCATGAAAAAGTGGTTGTATTACTGTTTTACGTCATATTCAACTAAATAAAAGGTCTTTTGGACAGAGGTAATTTAGGATGAGTTTTACATTCTTTTTTTTTCACTTTTTTTTTTTTAATGAAGAATCCTCTAGATAAACCTGCCCTAAGATGAACACCAGAATTAAATACCTACTGTCCTGGGGTGACTTTATGATGCTGAATTATATCCCCACTCATCTGTTTAGCCCAGAAATATGTACTGCACCTTTGAGACTGGTTCTGAGAGTGAAGCAGAGAGAGAGAAGTGTGCAGTTTGTTTTCAGACACTGCACTCATTCCTCCACAGTCTTGTTCCTGTGTTGTCTGCATACAGTCAGCAAGAGAGAGCTCTCCTTTGCTTTTTAGTTAGTTTTCTGCTACCTAGGGCAGAGAAGTTCCCTGGATTGTGKTTTTTTTTCATTTTCTTAGAACTGTTCAAACCTGCTCTAGACTAGGGACCCAGAGAAGCACKCAAGGCTCACACTTACAGCCCACTGGGGCCTGGCCTGGGCCATGGCATTTCCCAGAGCCAGAGGGACGGATAAGAGACTGAGTGAGCCAAGCTACAACCCATGAGGGACTTTATGAGTTTATCATCTCTTTCGACTGGTGAGAGGTTTTATTTTTTAATATTGTTCATTTTTGTACTGGTAAATGCTTTACCAATTAAAAAAAMCTGGGTTTTTTCCACTTTTCTCCAAGAAAATATTTCCCCAAACCAATTAAAGAAGAGGCTACTTAAATTTGCATTCTAGAAGAACCCCAATTCAGAGGTTTCTTCCTAAATTTGCCCTAAACCAAGACATCTACATATTTTCACAAATGCTGATTACATCTACTGGGAAGGAACTAAGTTGGTAAAGAGGCTTAAAATCGACCTATCTTTTTATAAAATTGAGAAATTAGCAAAGAAAATAAATTGTACAAAGATAGCTGTTTTTTTCAAAATGATAAATACTTATCAGGAGCTTTGGGAAAGGTTGGGGGAAAAAAGACTGTAAGAGTTTTGCAAAAAGCTGTGTGGAAAGTATAAAAGAGTAAATCATCAATGTAGACCATGCTACAGGGGAAAGGGAAAAAACAAACTTCAAACAAACCCAGCTACAATAGTTTGTGTGTACTAAGGGAAAACATACCTGAAGCATGAATAGCATGCTGCTTAAAAGGCTCTGCCCTGTAAAAAAGACATGGCAGTGAAGACAGTCCAGTGAAGGGAAATGAGAATGATCAGAGGATCACMAAAAAAATGCAAGATTAAAAAAATAGATTTGATCTTTCTTTAAAACTAAAGTGAAGATCAAATTTCAACTAAATCACTTTTAAGGAAATCTTTCCTTAGCCAGATACTAACTAAAAATTATCTTTTAAGATCTTCTGCAATGCAAATTGGTCTTATGTTGAGACAAGCCTAATTCCCGTTTGCTGCTTTCTTCTGACTGAAGAAAGAAATAATTTTAATTGAAAAAGAAATTGCTCTGAAGAACTAACTGTGACATTTCCTTCACTTTTTAGGGTAAGTAAATAGTCCTTACAAGTACCAAGTGGCTCAAAGCATTAGACTCTTACTCGACTCCTCTTTGAACACAGTTAAATGAAGAGCTTCCTTTTCTTTTAATTTCCAGTATATTTTTCTGTTTTCACTTTGCTGGGAAGCTTTAATCTTTCTCCTGCACAGAGACTCCCACCATGCCCAGATTGTTAGATGGTAGGTCAGTGCCTCTGAGTCTCTGTGCTAAGGTTATGCACAAATTCCAGCTGGTACACATGGTATCTATGACCTTCTCCACTTCCAGCAATCATAAATTTATCAGGTTCTATACCCTTCAACTAAGAACAGGATTTTTTCACCAATAAAAGGCCTAATTTTGAAAATTATTAATCAATTATTCTGGCTATTTTAGGATGAATCTCTGACTTCTAAACTGCTTCAACCAGTGCATTTTTTTCAGTCTGAGACAGTGAAGGTCACTAATCCAGAATGATGCATGTAACAGACACACGTGGAAGGTTTTCCAAGTTTACATATAGGAGGGGGGAAACCACTAAGAGATAGTCAGGAAAGATCATCTAAGTCATTTATAGGGAACTACCTGCATGTCTTCTCTTGTGTTTCCTCCCCAAATTCCCTGCCATAAATAAGGATACATAGTAATAGAGGAAAATGAGGGTCAGGTGTGACTATGGAGAGACTTTATTTCTTGTATGAAATTCTTGTGTAAAGGATAATCTGCTGGGCAGTAGACACATCACTATATGGAATTCCCTTTGTTTCTTGAGCATTGCAACAAATTCTAGGCACAGGAACTTCAATGAACTGGATTATAATCTCCACATATTTACTTTATGTGTTAACAGCACATAACATGTACCATTATTAATCCTCCATTCAACAGCATGATTCAGCGTACAAGCTACATGTGTAACAGGAATAAAGAACAGGCACTTTGGTAAATTGAATTCAAGCCAGTAAAAAAGGAAGGGAGCAATAAATTGTGCATTCCATTTATATTCCATGTATGTCAAATCAAAAGTAAAGAAAAAAAATTATTAAATCTCATAATTTCCTTCCACTGACAACATGCATTGTTGAAAAAATCATACACTTCATTGTGTGATTGCAGCCATTCACCTTACTTCTTGCACCTACTGCTGCAAAGCAGGAACAACAAACTAAATCTGCTGTGTGCATTTTATTTGTTCTGTAGTATTGACTATAAACTCAGTAAACTAAGTTTCTCTCAGGCATAAAATATGTCCTCATTATTGTGAAGAAACTGAGAGAAGTTGGAGTTGTTCCATGGTAACTGAGAGCAGAATTTAATTTTCTGTCTTTTCAGTCCTTAAAAATAAGATTCCAAGGGGGACAAAATTTATGACAATAGAATGGCAGTCATGACAGTCTGGCTGCTTTTCTGGTTGTTTGTTGTTCTGAGTCATTGCTCTGTAGACTCCTCAATTCCATAGGGAATAATAGAATATGTTTTATTGTTTTCTTTCTCTCTGCACCCTAACATTTCAAGACAAAGTCTAAAATGAATTTGAAAAATTTTCAAAATAGCTGAAAGAGCTGATATTCACTTTTAAGCACAGCATGTGTATGTATATTTGGTGAAATGAAGAAGCAAACCTATTAATTTTTATCTTTAAAAATATTTATTGAAAGACATGAATATACCAAATTGTTTATYGAGAAGAATTCTAGAAATTGGAGATTGATACTGTGTAAGGGGAGAGTATCTAAGGCTAAAGTTATATTCTGTTTCCATAGTTCATTCAGCGGGTTATTTTCAACAGGAAAAGTTTCATAGTTAATTTTGCTTAATAGTGCAAGCATTCGTCTCATTGGGGCAATATCCTCATTTCTGGAAACTGGTTAAGATGCTTGCCYCACCTTTCTTAGGTCCTTTTGTGATGTTTCAGGATGGGTTTAGTAAGGGAGCAGTTAATACACTGCTGGCTGAGATTAGATTAGGGGTCTGTACGAGAAGAGGTTTGGATAGACGTTTGATCAGAAGAGGACTAACATGACCAGCTTTTGTAGGAAAGGCATATGTTGTCCATTCTGATGTTGTTATATGAGTATATCACCTCTTTCTGATTTATGATTTCTGTAGCCAAGCCACAGGGAGGAAACAGGTTACAGTGCTAAAGAGTTCCATTTTGGGATATAACRTGTGGCTCACTAGCTTCATGATGGAAACTTAGAAATTTTTCCCATAAAAGCTAAATATGTGCACTGTGTCAACATCTCTATCACATTTTCCAAACTTCCCACTGTATTCATATGTTGTAACCTAGCTGTCCCCTAGAAAAAACCATGGGTGACCAGCACACATATTTGAGATTTGCAACAATCCTCTATTGCTATGGTTTTGATCCATGGTAGGCAATGCTATAGACTGTTTTTGAGGACCATATAGGTCAAATGCCATTCCCATTACAATGTGTAAAAGACATCACACTGATGTGGCTGGAGGAAGGATTTTAATTACATTGCAACTGTAATAGATAATSCTGTTTGTGTATATAGGGGACAGATCAAACAATCTCCAAAACCATTCCTCAGTTTAGTCTCAGAGATAACAACTTAGTCTTATGCAGATACAGCCCTGGGCAAACTAACATATAAATCACATGACTGAACAGAAGATATTTATGCTTAGAATTATGTTCACTGCCCTCACAGGGACTCAGACATGTCATATGGATAGATGAATGGACATGTCAGAGGATATGGTAGAAGTGATCAAATGAATCTATAAAAGACCAGACTGACATGCTAACAGCATTTTTTAGGGACTGTAGCACCAAAGTTCTTGTTACAGGTGGATGCTTGGCATACATTTCTCTAGAACACTTCGGAAATGAGAGTTAGGCCACAATGAAAATCTAACTGTGATTCGGGGAGGAGTTTCTGTTCATATTAAAAAATACTCTGAGCACTTAAGATGACAGCCACATAAATTATTTACCTTCAGAAATTAAGTTTTCAATAATCTCAGTCATTATGATTGCTGAATTAGAAATTGTTTCCTGACAACTTCTTCCTTCATTTTAAGTGTAATTACCTGAGAACCCTAAGTAATCCAAAAGAATTTGGGCAATCTTCTCCCTTATTTAAGGGAGTTAAAATTCCCCTTTAAGACAAAACTATCTAACTACACTAGGATATAAAGAGGGTCCATATTCTAGCCTTTTCTGTTTTGTACATGTCTCCATAATGAAAATCAAGTCTGACCAGGAGAAGACTTCCCTCTAGCCTAGTAATAAACCACTTATTTAAAAAAAAAAGAGCACTGTCTCTTCTTTGTACTTTCAGGCATAATTTTTATTTTGCTCAACAGCAATTTATATTAAAATATGGTATGATGAATATTGTAGTGAACCTGCTTGAAGACTGCTCAGATAATTCTGATAGGCTCATTTGTATATTGTTTATGTATGAGTGCAAGACTGATGTTTACTTTATCCAGGAGAGTAGCCGATCTAGACATGAGTGGAAATGCAGATCTAGGCCCACAGCCAAAGTATAGTACCTTAGGTGCATGTGTCTTTTTATGAACTGCAGTTCATTTATGGATAAATCTTTGTTAATGAGATAATCCTAATACTTGCATCAGGTGTGTTTATATGATATAAGAAATTATCTTATACAAGGAAGTCCTAGCATTACATTTATCTTTACTTATAGATAGTCTTATTTTATGAGTAATATATATTTACATATCTGTCACAACACTAGACATAACCACTCTGTTATCGAATTTTTCCTGCTTATGTATCTCACAGCTGGAGAAACTTTAATTAAAAACACATCTAAATTCTTGAAAATCAATTAAATCTGTGTATCATACATACATTTGAATTCTCGATTGGATCTTCGCAATATATAAAATATTTAACCAACTGAAAGACTCTAAAAGAAGGTGAAAGAAGCGAATGGACATGAGACATTCTACCTAGACGGAAAACTGGAATTCAAGTCATGCTTTTCTCCAAATTCATAAGAAGCAGTTAAACCCAGTATTATTTTCTTTTTTCTATTCAGGACAATGACATGTCTGTGCATATGACCAAAGGCAGAAAAGAATATTTTCTGATGCCTCTTCAGCTGACAGCACAGCTGAAGAGTGTGTTACTTAGTTACTGAGTGTGGCTGTGTTCCAAATAATGTGTGTTGCACACACTTTATTTCAATCCAAAAGTATATGCAGCTCAATTATTATTTATTACCAAAAACTAGCTAAGAAATGCTTAATGCACACAAGTGTGGAATACAATGGAAATCCCAATAGGCACATAAAATAAATCATGTTTTGGAAACAGAAACTGATTGGCTGATACTGACATAATAATCAGGGGAAATGATTGTTCAGAGAAAAAATAAGCAGACTTATGTTGTCCCTTTATAATTACATTGTTAGCAATGTTAGGGTTCTATTTTGTAGCAGTCAACTAAAGCCTATTGAATAAAGTATTGGAAGCTTTCATAATAGAAATTTCCAGCTGAATATAACTTGCTAATTAACTATTTCCACTCAGAGGGCCATATTGAAATTTCATGTTTTCTATTACTTACTTTAGAGAGACTTTTTATATGTTTATGTATTTTTTAAAATTTTATTTTTTATCCTCTTTTATTTCTTTTCTCTTTCTTCAAGAATTGAAGTATTATATAATAGCAAGACCTGTCAGTAAAATTTGAGTACTGTCCCCTAATTTTGTCAGTTTCTGCTGCAACAGAATGACCTAGTTTCCTTTAGAAAGATTTTGGTGGTAATTGTTTCAAGTAAAGCATCATGCCAGCAGTAAATACACAGAGTATTTAACTATTCTTAGTGTTTTGGTGACAAAATTAAACCCACACCTACTGTGKGAAGTTTAGTTTTCTAAGTATGCATGGCTGCTTTATACAGTGGAGCAGCAAAGATCAAAGCCCCAAAGATGACAAACTCTCAGAAGTTTCATATACACCCCAAACCACAGCTAAGAGAGTTCAACCACTGAGCATCTGGATGTAAAAAAAGGACTGATTTGCTCTTTAATACTAGAAATATTTAGATCACGAAGAATTATTTTATCTGGTGAAAAAGTTGTCGATGCATTTCCAGCATCACTAGGCTTCCATATAACTCAGACAAAACAAGAACCATTCAAAACAGACATATAGACATGCAAAGTTGAAGGATAAAGTAACATTTTGTTACTTTTTAAAAGAGGTTTGAATCTGCAATCAAAAATGCATAGTATTCTCTTATAGACTTTTTTTTTTTTTAATCTGGCCACTAGGTATTGGTGAAGAAGTGCTTTATTAGTTGCCCCCAGTATGATCTTTCAGGAAAAAGGTTTTAATTTCACCTACCTTCTAGCTGAAGATTACATAATCTGCTGAAAATTAATGTCCTTGTCCATCATATAAATGATATAATAGGAGTTTACGATATATCAATGAGAAAGAAAAGAGCTGGCATTTTTCTATGAATAATTCTATCCTTCACATTTGTGATTACTCCTGTGCTTCTTTGCTTACTGTCCTTGTTCAGCCGCTGCACATTTCACCTCTGTACTAGATTCAATATGAGCTGCAACTGCTACGTTATTTCTTCTATGCCAGAAATGTGTCACATGAGGACTGTCAAGAATGCAAGAATGTTTGCAGAAAATCTAAAACCTATATAGTGGAAAATTTTTGCAAGAATTTCTTTTGTTTCCCTCTTAATTTCTTTATAAGTACAACATTTAGAAGTATGTCAATGATTTGATGCTTTCTGGGGAAGGTGCAGCACATGATTTGCTTAGTAATACTAAAAATCAAGCCACTCATATATAAAAAATGGGACTCTAGATGTCAATCTGATGAGCTAAGAATCTGATTATTTATCAACTGTATCTGTATATGTGTTCAGGCTAGACTCTGTATCTTGATTTATTCAAAGGATTTTGTTCATGTATTTGAAGTGTTATGAAAAATGTGGGGCTTTTCATTCCAGCAATACAACAAAAGTCTGAGAAGTGTTGCCACAAGTGACAGTCAACATAACACTCTTTTTTCCTTTTAATGGTTTTACAGAATCCAGGCTACCTTACACTAATTTTAGACACCTCAGAAGAGCTCAATTTAGTGAAGCTGAATGCTAATCATTTAGAAAATGAATTTCGTTTATTTTAGTCAAGTCATCCAAAACCCAGATTCCCCAGGCATTTTTGAAAATGTGAGTATGCTTTGTTTCCATCAGCCTTTCCTCAGTATTCCTCTTCTGTGTTATTGTTACCATAGAGACTGGAGGAACAACAGCACACAGAGTTTTTAATACACAAAAATCACTGCTTTCTTGCCAAATAAAGTTCTATAATTTGATCATCCCCTTTTGTTGTAGTGCATTTTTATACTTTGTAATACTTCGAAGTAGTTTTGTCTTGCATCCCCTTATTTTTCCCAAATGGTTTATCCCAGACTCTACTCCCCTCCCTTTACCTGTGTTATCCTTCTCCCTGGATGAGATCATCCCCAAACCCCCACCCTGGCTCTCTGTCAATCACTCAGCATCCCATCCCCTCCATCTAGAAACTTTGGTCCAGGTCATCGAGTGATTAGCCAGAGGCTAGGGGTCAGCCCCCCAAGCCTTGCCCCATACGCTGTCCTAAATGTCTATCCCCCAGTATCCATCCCTTAGAGTTACTTATTGGTTAGTAAAATGTTATCTACTTTTGGTTTCCACCTCCCTTTAAATGTAACCTTGGCACATCTCCTGGGGCTTTCGGCAGGAGGCCCCCTGAGGTGCAGGAGCTCCTTTGGGACTCCTAGAATAAAACCTTGGGTTAACCCCTGCTAAGAGTTGACCCTTTATCTTCTGCCGATGTCTCTGGTGTCTCTTCTGCTGCAAAGGCGACCAGCCCAGGTGCCCTCAGTACCCTCGGGGCACAGAGAGTGTCTCCCCGCTGTTGGCTGTGTCAGGGTTGCCACCCCGGTGTCTGCCAACTCAGGACTGGCCGAGGGTTCCTGAGAGGCTCACAGAGGGACCTAGACACCTTTTTTTGCCTCTAAAGTCTTTCAAGCTTCTGTTTCATTCTTCCCTCTTCTTTCCCCATGTTTTTTCAATAGGAGGGACAAATACATTCTTTCTATACTTTCTCTTCGTGCAGCGTTCATCGTTAGCTCTTTCAGCTCAAACCACAATTTTCAATCAAAACATCCTAAGCCACTTGACTAAGCAACAACAATAAGAAAAGATGAAAAGGAGGGGTGGGACAAGAGGAAGGAGGGAAGGAAGGCAGAAAAGAGGGAAGGAGGGAGAGGGTTTTGTTCAACTATTGGGAACTGTAAGAAGTTCTTTTGAAAATAGATGTCCTAGGATGAAATTAAATCAAATGAGACAATATTGTATCTGTGAACCATGTATTGGTACTGGAAACTAAAAAAAAAAAAAAAAGGAGTTGCCCTACTAGAGAGGATTAAAAAAGAATGAAAATCGGGAAAGAAAATGGAAAAGGGTGGGGAGGGAGAGAGACTAAGAAGAGAGGGAGAGAGAAAGGAGGAAAGAAGGAAAGAAAGAAGGAAAGAAAGAAGGAAAGAAAGAAGGAAAGAAAGAAGGAAAGAAAGAAAGAAAGAAAAAGAAAGAAAGAAAGAAAGAAAGAAAGAAAGAAAGAAAGAAAGAAAGAAAGAAAGAAAGAAAGAAAGAAAGAAAGAANAGAAAGAAAGAAAGAAAGAAAGAAAGAAAGAAAGAAAGAAAGAAAGAAAGAAAGAAAGAAAGAAAGAAAGAAAGAAAGAAAGAAAGAAAGAAAGATTGATTAGGATGAAAACTTCCCCCCTCCGTGCATGCCAACATCATCCCGTTGATAGTCTCCATCAGATCTCCTTCTGTGCTGAGGGTCCCCCGAGAACATTGAGTTCAGCACATGGACAGACACTGGGGTCAGGGGAACACCTGGGTACCTGCCCTGGCTGGGGGAAGTTTGCTGCAGTCTCCTGCAGCAGACTCTGCCTCCGTTGCATCACTTTGCATCCCATGCAGTGCTCTGCTGCATGGCCTCAGCACTGAGCCTGGGGAGAGCTTTGGAGCTCTCGGAGGGATTATGACTCATCCTCACTGCCTCTGCTTCTTGTTCTTCTTGGTTTTGTTTTATTTTTTCTTGTACTTCTTGTTCCTCATTTTCTTATTGGTCTTCTTGGTTTTGTTCTCATTTTCCTGTTCTTTTTCATGTTCTTGTTATACTTCTTATTCTTCTTGTCCTTCTTTCTTTTTTCAATACTTCTTGTTCTTCTTCTTCTTGATCTTGTTATAATACTTGTTCTTCTTCTCGGTCTTGTTACACTTCTTGTTGTTTTTGTTCTTCTTTTTATACTTTTTGTTCCTGTTCTTGTTCTACTTCATTTTCTTCTTCTTTCAATTCTTATTCTTTATCTTGTTTCTTTTTCTTACTCTTATTCTTTTCCACATTTCTATTCTTATTTTGATTATTTTCTTATTCTTATTTCTATTATTATTATTGTATTATAATTACTATTATTATTGTAATAATATCCTTATTTTTAATATAATAATTATTCTTATTCCTTATTCTTTATTTTAACAATATCCTTATTCTTTTTTTAGTATCACTACTTCTTCATCTGCTTCAGCTTCTTCTTACTTTTTTTTTTCTTACTCTTTTTGTGGTTTTCGGGGGGCGGTTGTGCTTTTTTTGATGTGGGTTTTGGAGGGTTCTTTTTTGCTATTATTATATCTGTCATGGTTTGAGAGGAAGTGAGKTTTTTGGGATGCTGTGGTCAAACCAATGTGTGCTCAAATTTGAATACTAGCACCTGGCGTGGCCACTGAGGACATGGATACACCTCTGAGAACACAGGAGGTTAAAAGCAGAGAACTAAACCCAACTTTCTTTTGTTTTGTAAGAATTGTGTGTGTGACAGTCTGGTAGGGTGCAGTCATGTCCTGGGAGCAACACCTCCTGTCTGCCCAATCCTCATGGACAAAGTGCCAAAGGATCAGCATGGAATCCTTTCCAGATTGGAAAGGAAATGGCCTATGATTACAGCAGGGGAGGTGCAGATATAATATCAGAAACAATTGTTCCCTGGCAGGGTGATGAGGCCTTGGAAGAAGTTCTAGCAGGGAGGTGCTGGAGTTGGTGTCTCTGGAAGGGGGCAAGAGCCATGTGAATGTGGCCCCTGGGGACATGGTTCAGCGGTGACAATGGTGATGCCAGGCTGCCAGTGGGAGCAGATGACTTTCAAGGTCTGTTGCCAGCTGGATGATTGGCTGGGCTGCAGCGCTGAGCCTCTGGCACCAAGCATCCCCCATGACATTTGCCTTTGGGGGGAGGCACTGGGGGTGGTCCAAAGCAGCTGGGGATGGCTCAGCCTGCAGGCACACATGCAGGCTAAGGCAGCCCGTGCAGCTCCCTCAGGGTGCCAGGCAGGCCACGGGCCAGCCAACACCTCCAGGCCTGGTGCCACTGGCAGCGGGCGCTAATCCTCGGGCCGTGCTGCCAGGCAGGGCAGCGGAACAGCCCCCGCAGCTCCTGCAGCACCTGCCTGAAGAGCGAGCAGCATTTCTTGCAGGGCACCAGCTGCCCAGGAGAAGATGCATGTCCCACACTGGCTGCCACAGGGCCCCCACTGGGCCAGGCCTGGCACGCTGCCACTCTTGGCAATGTGGCTCAAGTGCCTGCTTGCCTTGCCGTGGGACAGGCAAGGGGAGGCCATCTCGGGCAAAAGCTGCCAGTCTGCTGCTTGGCCTCTTCATCTTCTTCGTGCAGCTCCAGGACACTGGCTGCATCCCAGTCATTGTCCTCCTGCAGCCAGGCCTTGAGCCAGGCACTCAGAATTCCACTGTATTCCCATCTGTGCTGTGACAGGTCCTGGTCACTGTCGTATTCCCAGCTGGACTGCTCAGAGGATCTTTTCTTACCTTTGCCTTTGGACACTTCCTGGCCAATGCACTCTTCCCAGTCCGAATGTTCTTTGTAACTAACGGCCTCTCTGACGGACAGCCCTTGCTGGTCTGTTTTTCCCAGTCCGACACTTTGGGGAAGTTAGGCAATTCTTCTCCAAAAAGTCCTTGCTCCATGCCTTCTTCCCATTAAGAAATTTCTTGTTGGCTCCTGGCTTCTTCCTGAGACAGCTCTTGCTTGCTGCAAGCATCTCTCTCAGAGAGTCGGCAGTGGCTTGTACCTTTCCCTGGGGACAGCTGCTGCTCAGGAGATTCTTCCCTGTTGCTATAGTGCACAACACAGCACAAAGTACCAAGACTCCACCCAAAGGGTGCAAAAGAGAGGGATTTATTATAGCATTTACATTTACTTAACAGACACATTCACTGCCCATTGGTCATAAGAAAGTTCTCAGTGGGTGACCAAGGGGCCACGTCATTCTGTGAGCCACCTAGAGTCCATATCTTTTGACTTTCTCTCCTTCATCACGTTGCCATGGTGACAACCTTGGCGTCTTCCTCAGGAGAGATACAGGGCTTTACTTATCTTCATGGAGCTTTTGCTGGCTCACAAGAACAGCACAAAATGTCTTTCCTACACTTCCCAGTCCAAGAATTCTTAGCAGAGATCTTTGTCTCCCTGGGACAGCTCTTGTTCCCTGCCTTCTTCCTAGTCTGAGAAACCCAGTAGCTCCCAGATTCCTCCTGGGAGAGCCCTGGCTCATGGCCTTCATCCTAATCCAAGAGCTCCTGGGAGCTACAAGCATCTTCTGGGGACAGCTGTGGTTCAGAACAGCCTTCCCCTGGAGTCCCCTGCTGGTTCTCATTCATTTCCCCTCAGAACTCTGGCTCCTCCTCAATGAGAAACTGGACAAAGAGAAGGTCTCCATCCGAGGCCCCCCTCCTCCCTCTTCTTGGCCCGACTGAGCTCCTCTTGGCCTCCTCCTGCGGCTCACTCAAGGCATGGGCTCTCTGCAGGCCAGGCAAGGGCCTAGGTGGCTGGGAGTTGGGGTTTGCCTTGCCCTTCTCCATGTCTGACATCCTCTAGCACAGACAGGTCCCGTGACACAGCCACGTAGCTGCTGTCCTGCAACTGGCCAGCCGAGGGAGGGAGGGAGAGAGGGAGGGAGGAAGGAAGGAAGGAAGGAAGGAATAGGAAAAAGGGGAGAAAAAAAAGCTGAATGAGAGAAAGAAGAAAATGAGATAAAGGTCTTGTAATTTTAAGATCTTTTTCACAACGTGAAAATCTCCAAATGAGACAAATAAAAACATAATCTCCTGACATACTAGTTAAATTGTTCACTTATGGAAAAAAAAATTGTAGTTGCCATCCAAATATTTAGATTCAGAAGTTGGTTTGGCCTCCAAAAACCATGGTTGCTAGTTACCAATACTATCTGTTTTTTAAGTAGAGAAGTTGGCTTTATGTAGCCAATTTTTCTTGCAGAAAAAAAAAGTAAATTTAACTGTAATATTGTCTTTCTTTAACCTAGAATAAATGTTGCAAATTCAAACCTACAGAAACATGACTTTGCAGAAGAGAAGCTGGTTTGTGAAATAATGGTTTGCAAAAAACCCCCAACCCATAAGGAACTTCAACAGTAAAATAAATCCACATAATACTGAAGAAGTGGGTTTGTAATGATATCTGTGTTCCTCTTTCACATCACCTGTAAATAAAAATACTTTTCTATTCATTGTCTTCTTACTCGTATTGTGTCTCCAATTCAACAATACATTATATTCTGCTTCTATTGTTTCCATTTACATGACAATAAAATAGCAACAGAACAGAATTATTACCATACATCAACCCTTTGTGTCTCTGAAAACTTTTTCTCATCACATTTTTCTGTAAGYAAAAGGTGTTGGCATGTTCTCACTTTACCTCCTTCACTGAAGACTGATACTACTGAGTGTTTCACCTCCCCTTCTTCTTGATCTATTGGGTGATTTCAATAACTTTCAAGTCTAACAGTTTAGTTTTRTTTCTTTCTGCACAGAAATTCTTGTCTAGGATTCTTGTCTAAGATGCTTTTCATAGATCCTATGGATATGGTGATCAATAATACATAGATAGTCTATTTCAGTTATTCACATCAGGGATTAAGAGGAATAACCATAATTAGCAAAGATAACAGCAAAGAGCCTAAGACTATATGATGGCCAAAACCAGTTCTGCTACCAGCTGGGGAAGTTATTACGGGAAGTGCTTTCATCAATACCTCCATGAGCCTGTGTGAATTCTTTATCTGCATGACATCCACATTTACAGTTCACAGATTCTTATGTATGCCAGTAATTTTCATACAAACAACTTATCTGTGCCAAGTGCACAGCCAAAAACCAGGACAACAAGCAATATATTTTGTATTCAAAAAGCTCATCATAGTGACAGCTGCAAATGATTCTTCAGGTTCCTATTTCATTCCATTCTCCTCACAATATTAAAACAGAAACAGTTTGTTGCCCTCTATTATCCCCATCTTCCTCTTCTGTCCTACCTACCACCCCTCACCTAATCGATCCTTTTCATATCCCTGAGTGCACATACAGTTTCTGCATCCTAGTGATTTTTCCCATTTTCTCATGTAGCTGCTCTATCACCCTATCTCACCTCCTGATCCATTCATCACTTTCCCCTTTGTCAAGAAAGTTTTTTTATTTTCATCCAAAACCATATTGGTCAAATTGATTCAGGTCTGAAAAAACTGAAAAAGAACCACATAGAACTACAATAATAGTAATAATAAAATTGTTTTTCTGTGCTTTTATAATCTTGCTCAGCAAGAAAGATAATGTTCAGCTCCAACTTCCAGATGTGGTTTAAAACCAATAAATTAGTAGAGCATCTCCTTTGTTAGTACAATCATATTGTGAACTAAATACACAAAATATCCCTGTATAGCTGAAATGTTAATACCTTCTACTCAGATAAAAGCCTACAGCAAGGGAAAAGCTGATTTGCATAAGTCATTTGCATTACATCATATGGTCTAGCCAGCCTGATCTTAGTAGAACACTTTGGTTTACAGGGTGAACACATAAGTCAAAAATATTTCCGGGCAGAAGGGGATCCTTAGTCTCAGAAGAAGAAGCATCATAATTTTTATCATTCACCTATGTACTGGGCTGTGATGCTGAAATTAGCACAAAGCCTTATTTACTATACTTCCCTACAATAATAATAGATAGAGTTATGTAGGAKCAATGGGGTCCGCACGGTCGGGAGGGATGGAGATGAGAGATCTCTGGAGCCAGGTCGCGGAACTTGTGGTTTATTGCAAAGGGCCTGGGTGCAGGGCCCTGCTGAGAGCTGCCAGCCGCAGCTCAGAGGAGGCCCGAGAGAAGAGAGGGGTAGAGCGTAAGAGAGTAAAAGGCAAGAGCTAAGAGGCAAGACTAAGAGTATGGAAAGTAAGGGGAAGAGAAGTGAAGTGAAGTGAAGTGAAGTGAAGTGAAGTGAAGTGAAGTGAAGTGAAGTGCCCGAAGTTCCCGTTACAATACAATAAATCATCTTCTGTGTTGAATATTCTGATTCTCACTAACCAATCTAATACAACATACAAATCCTATAGCATTTCCATACAACCTATAAGAATCACTACATTACCATACTGTGCTACATTTTAAACCCTAAAAACTACTCTTTCGACCCCTTCTGCCAAGCTGGCAGGGTCTGCTGGACCCTTGGCCCTGCCTGCTTGCAGAGGGTATTGTTTCATCAAAAGGGGATCACCTTCAGCTGGCCATGCCATTGTTTTCCCATTGTTCAGTAACTAAGGGATCTCAAAGGTTGCTTTCATTTCAATCTCGCTTATAGTTTCCATATTCTCAAAATCTTTTGCCAGGCAATCATATTTATAAGGCTTTCTTGTTTCATCCATCCCAACAGAGTTATATGGCATATGTCTTGAGAATAAATGCTTCAATTATTTTATTCTGAGGAACAACGAGAATCACATTGATGATACTCAGGCAATAAGAACAACATCATTATTTTACTCTTTAGATAATATTATCTGTGATTCAGAAGTCTTTATACATGTAAAATTTGCCTACTTACTTCAGGCATTTAACATCTGCCCTTAGACAGCAAACTCTATTCACCTTCATTAAATGCAAAGCCTTAAAAACAAAGACACAACCCATCTAAATGGATAGTGCATTTATGGGCACTTTCTGTCAATGCTACTTTAAGAAAGACAAGTGAAGATATATTATACCAAGTCTTTATTACTCACCAAGTGAAATAAGATTTCTATTTTATATAAACATAAAGTGAAAGCTTCTAAAGAAAACAGAACACAAGAGATGTACGAGACAGATTTTTGTGGGCAGTGTCTCACAAAAACTGAGGACACTTCAAAACAAAAATATTATATTGAGTACCACTGGAACTCCCAAATACCTGTGAATATCACTGTAGTTTAGCAAGAGCAAACCTACTCCACTGGCCAGCGGAACACATTCCTACTAGCATATGTGTACAGTCATACTGTGAATAGACCTTTGGATTGCCCTTATAAGATCTAATTTCTAGGCTGACCTTTATTATGCCTCAAGAGCAAGAGATCTGTATTCCTGAGAATCATAGGCATTGGCCCATAAAATATCCAAGTCAACGGCAGAAGTGGAAACCATCAGATAAAGTTGAATCTTTGAAATGGAGTGCAAGGTTTAAAAATACAGTAGCATGGGTCTAGTTTGATAGAAGGTCAGGGACAGATCGTGATCATTCTCATGAAAAAAAAAATCTCAGAAAGCTATGTTTATTACTTGACATAGCAATAAAACATGCCAGTTACTTTGCTTATGTAGTGTTTTTTCAATTATCATTACAGGCTGCTCTACCTTTTAAAACTCTCAGCTCACAGACACATTTAATTGTCAATATATTAGCTTAGCTACAAAAGATATACAGAAACAATAGCTTACTGTGTTTCAGAAAGAAGAATGACATTAAGATAGAAAATGGTTTGACAGATCTAAGATCTCCCTCTAATGAAAACTGTTTAAAAAAATCATTCATGATTTCTTTTTTTTTTTAATAGAAAAAACAAAGGACTAAATATGGATATCATTAGACTAAAAACCAGAGAAATATGTCATAACAAAATTAAGATAGAACAGAGAAATATGTCATAACAAAATTAAGATAGAACAGAGAAATAATGAATATGAGAAATAATCAAACATAAGTGACTGGATTTATTTTTGTTGCCCAAAGGCCTACCTTAAAGGCTGAGCTGAGAAGACTAATGTCTGATTATCTGCTCCATCGAGAGCCTTGCAGTACAGGACTCTGCATTCATTGCTGCAAAGCTGGCCACTGGACCACCTTATGATTAAATAGCTTTAGCCTGAGTCTGGTGTTATAAAAAGTAAGTRGAAAGAATAGCCTGCTTTTTTATCTGTTTTTGACTGCTTATTCTGTGATAATGTAGGAACAGAAGATAGTCAGTAATAGACAAATTCCTTTGTAAGAGTTTGTCTCTAACAGTCGTATCAAGAGAAAGAGCCATTTTTCTCCTGTTCAGTCAATTTCTTCAATAAGATGAATTTGTTTTAGAAGAATGATATTTAAAGTACAAATGTTCGTTGTTTTCCAGGGTAAGAAAGTTTGTGGAGTTTTTTTTCATACCTCTTAGACTAATAAGGCTTGTTGGTCCATTGCTAGTTTCAAGTACAAGCAAATTTAAAAAGGTATTAATGACCTCCATTTTAGACCCTGAAAAAAAATGCAATGTAGTTTCAATGTAGATTATACATTCAGTAAAAATTGCATCACAAGGATAATTTTACACCTGAAGAATCAGGAGACTGGAGGACAAGGACAGACTGAACTGTTATTTTTTTTTTTTAAATTGAGATATACTGACAGTATTTAGTATTTATTGATTCACTCATGTGTGTCCAATAACCAGAAATGTAATCTCCATGTCTAATCATATGATAGGTTATTTCACCCACAAAGGGCAAATAGACCATATGTTTGACTTCAAAATTAATTCATTATGATATGAATTAATGCCAGGTTTAGTTTCTGGACATAATATTCAGCAAGAGAGAAAAAACATTGACATTGGACACCTATTTTACTGGAAAGTTAATAGCAGTCTTTGCCCAAATGGTAGGATGTTTAGATTTAATTCCAAAAGAAATTAGCGGTTTGAATTTGCTTTACTAAATTCAAGTAACTGTTCAGGAAGACATATCAGCATTTACCTTTTACCATGTCTCTTGCGTAGCTTAACACATGACCAGTATCAGTTTTTTTAATACTATTTACATAACAAAGTAGTTATAATATACTTAAATACCACTACCAAAAATAACAAAATTGTATTAAAATTGAGGCAAGCATTGGAATAGTTCTAGTTGTCCTTAAGAGAGATTTTAACAATATATATCAGCATCGAATTTCCATTCTTTTTGAGGCAAAACACTGTGCTACTTGTATACTTGCAATCCCTTGCATGTGTTAGTAATTAGCATTAAACCTGAAGTTATGATAACTGTCTTAAACTCCTAAATTATGGAAAAACAAAATGTACTGTTGGAATACTTGTATTACATTCTGTGAGAATTCAAGTATTTCGGGCCAGCAAAGTTGTGAAAATGTCAACCAGATCACTAGTTAATTTTCCTTGAGATCTGGGCTCAGAGTGGAGTTGCCTCAGATTTTAAGGACTCTACTTTTTTATGAGTTTGGTCTATGAAGACAGAACAGAATTTACTCAAAGATGACTGGATCAGAGCTAAGGAAAAGGCTGAACAATAGTGAGTGACTGGAGCCAGAAGGTGATGAAACAGGAATTAATAGGCTTTGAATTTAATCATAATCCTGGTAAAACTCTAGTATTGATCAGGAAAAAGACACCTTTGAGCTTTCATGACACTTTTCTGTTAGTGTAAGTAAGCACTCAATGAGTTTCTTCAGAAAGCACAAACAATCTGGAACAAATCCCCAGACACGTCTCCCTTCTTTGCTGAACCTCCATGTCTTAACTAGTTAACACCTCAAATCATGCTCAGGTGAGCCACCTCAGTGGAGTAGCTACTGAAGAAACTTAAATGATATTGTGAGATGTAAAGCTGACTAGGAAGCAGGTACATTTTTTTTTTATTATTAATAAAAGAGAAAGAAAATCCTCAGGAGAAGAAAATAGTGCATTACTAGTAGTGAACATGCCAAGATTGATCCGTTAGGATCCTCTGAGACAGAACGCATTCATGTATTGCTCTATGTAAATGCACTCTTGATTTGTAAGACTGGACCATACATTTTTACTTTCCCTACATATCTGACTAATGTCATTTGTAGCCTTTTAAGGGATCACACAGAGTACTCATATTCTTAGTGTTTTATGAAATTACTGGTATTAAGCTGAGTTGCTGCTCTCTCAGCAGAGGTACTGCAATCAACAGTGTGAGCTGGTTAAAATTGGGCAAATGCTTACAATTCACTCGGTCCACTGCTGCTTCCCTGTCCTCTGCTCAGAGTGATTGCTCCCTCTGATGTGATTTAAACTGACTTGTGTAATTCTGAAACAGACAGGCTGTGCTCATGTGGTTGATGCTGCACACTAAGGTGTGGAAATCAGGTGGAGCCCCTCTGGAGATTAACCAAATGTAACAGGTGGTGGCTTCCTAAGCATTTTCAAGTGTACCACTGAAAAAACTATCTGACTAGAGGAACCTCAACTCTTATGAAATCATTGAGTTTTGCAGCTGAGAGTAGCAAAGACTTACCTAGACATGCTATTTTGCAGCCACTTCAGTAATTAAAATATAAAGGTCCCCTCAGAGAACTAATCCAACCATGTGTAACTTTTACTTAAAACTATTAATTGAGATGAGACGGCAAAACTATTAAGTTACAATTTAAAGCTGGAATCCAATTTTAATTATACATTAGTACCTGTAGATTAAAAAGATGAAAATAATCTGATGTGTTCAGGTGGATGTTGAATTTTTATTTTTCACAAAGTCTGTTGGAATGAAATAAGCCTCACAAAATTAAGCATAGACAAGACTTTTTATTCCTTCTTTGTCTTTTCTTACTTCTCTCAGTCTCTAATATTTCATAGTAGTTTCAGGAGCTATAGGATAATATAACACTTCGTTATTCCTTCACACAGAAAGCACAGTGAAATACGAAGGTAAAAAGAATCATAGTTTTATATAGGGTTTTCTTCTTTTTTCTGAAAAATTCACAAAAGTATTTTCAAATTATTTCAAATTATTTTRAGACAGCAATTTAAATTCTAAATCACCATTTTATTCAAGAAAAGCTGTACAGACCCCTACCTATTCATTTGTGCATGAACTGTAAGGACAGTTCTTCCAGAAAGTTTGTTTCCCTTGTACCTGGTGGTACATATTTGCAATGATACTGTATGCAATCTGGTATCACATTTATGTACCAGCAGTAAGCTTGGCATCTGAGCTAAAATAAAAAATTTCTTTTTTGGCTACAATTTAGCTATAACTGAGAGTAGATTGGTGTCCCCAGTAAGAGTTTGTCTATCATTCATCTGAAAAGAAAGCAGCATTTTTTTTTTCTGCTGTTCCAGTAGGAACAGCTGGTCCATTGTTTTGGCTTTGACTCCTTTAACTTTCAGAATTGAAGTTTGCTCAGTCAGTGCCTTTGGCACTAGCACTGAATTTTCTTGGAGCTCACACCAACAGCAACTAGGAGGTGTGAGACACCACAGGATGTGAGGAATTTACTCATAACCCTTGAAGTAAGAAAATGTGATCAAAGTCACTTAATGGAATAGATAATTTGGGATGTTTGCAGGGCAGCTCCAATAGCACAACCAGCACCATTAAGGTGAGAGAATCAGAGAACACCATTGAATGAGCAGCTTTTGAGGAGGAGTAATTAACAGGGAGAAAGATGAATGAGACATGTTCAGCCTCAGCTGCATTTCCCACACATCACTCTACTTTGTGTTCCTCTCTCTGCCACGGTCCAAAACTCATACCAATAGCATGGTCCAAATTTCCCTCTTAGTTACACCAGTGCTCCTGTGTTAGCTCCATCTGGCTTTCCCCATGCTAACTGAAGCTGCGTGACTAAGGGGAGAAAATGGGCCTGTAGCTGGCTAGATCAGATTCTGACTTCCCACTGCTGCCAGCTGAACAGAGGGGGAAAAATAAAGAGAAAAGGCTAAAGTTTCTTTGTTATCAAGGTTGCTTTCCCATTCTAGAATTACATAAATAGAAACTGCCATGGTTCTTCAGTTGTCTTTTTGAAATGAGCAACGCTATTGTGGCTTTTGTGGTGTTAGAGAGTGAGCGTGTATTTCTGTATCAATTTTCTTTGTTGCCACCCCTCTTACTTTTTTCCATTGTTTCTGCTCTTGACTCAGTTACTCAGAGACCCCAAAATCTCCTATCTTCTGCAAAACTAAATGTACTGAAACAATGTTTTCTTCTCCAGTGGACAGGAAAAGCAGACAGCAAAAGAGCAACTTAGGGCCCTGGGTTAACAGAGGGTATTAAATGCTTCTATGGTGCTGGAGACTGTGAAACAAAACTGAAATGAGCATGTGGAAAAGTGAGTTAACTGACTGGGAAGAAATAAAAAGATGGTGAGGATCAGAAAGGCAGAAGGAGGTTTACTAAATAGGTCTGTGATTGTATAGTCTTCACATCTTATTTGTATACACATACCATTGAAAACTCATGTTTTGAAAGGTAAATAAATGTTTGTATATAAATAATAATTAAAGAATGAACCAATGAATTTATGAGAGAGCAAAATAATTTGTAATCCAATCAGTTCTTTTTTAAATAGATGAAGAAAATTTGCAGCTCTTCACTGCTTAAAGCCCACAAGATCTGATTATATACACATATAGTACTGAAAATAGAGAAGAGATATGAAACTTGAAAATCAAATAATCAATTCAGTGAAAACAATTACTTAGGACTGAAAGATACAGAAAATGACAGTGTCATTTATTTTCCTTTTTGGTTTTGTTTTGCTATCAACTTACCTGTAGTTTAGCAATAGTTCACTTACCCAGTTCAGATGTGCCAAAATTTTAATTAAATTTTTATTAAAAACAATACTTTAGTATCAAAGAAATGTAATAAATTAATTCCTGACAAATAATAATCCAGCTGCTCTATATAGTATTACTGAGGATTTTGCAGTATGGTTTTGGAGCAGTGAATTCTTTATGTCAGCAAAATATCAATGTGGGAAAAAAAAAGAGAGAAAGGGAAAGCACTCAGTGTTTATTTTGTTTATTTGGTTGAGGTATTGTTTTTGCATGGCCTGGTTTTTGGTGACAGGGGGGTTGTGGGCAGGGGTGGGGGCTGCAGAGGTGGCTTTTGTGAGAAGCTGCTGGAAGCTTCCAGTATGTCCAGCAGGGCCAATTCCTCATGGCTCTAAAGATGGACATCTTGCTGGCCCAGAGGTTGATAATGCCTCTGTGATGACATATTTTCAAAGAAAAACAAAACAAAGCTGACACAGTTTTTCATCTAGCCAGAAAAGAGAAGGAGGTGAGAACATGTGAGGGAAAACAGCACAGAGACACCAAGGTCAGAGGAGAAGGAGGGGGAGGAAGTGCTCAGGCACTGGAGCTGAGATTGCTCTGCAGGCTGTGGTGAAGACCATGGTGAAGCAGCTGTGCCCTGCAGCCCATGGGTGCACGGGGAATGCAGAGATCCACCTGCAGCCCGTGGGGGAGGTGCCCATGCTGGAGCGGATGGATGCCTGGAGGAGGCTGTGATCATGTGGGAGACCCAGTGGGGAGGGGGCCCTTGCTTCCAGGCTGGAGCAGCCTGTCCTTGGAGGATCACTCCAAATGCCATGGCACAGCAGTTTTGGCAGGAGTGTCTGCCCATGGTGGGAGTTCATGCTGCAGTATGTGCGGTATGGCTGCTGCTCATGAGAGCAGACCCACACAGGATAAGTTCATGGAGAGCTCTCTCCTATGGGAAGAACCCCACGGCCTCACAGGGGAAGGACTCCTCTCCTGGAGCAGTGGAAGAAAATTTCTGGTGATGAGCTGACCAAAAACCCCCACACCCTGTCTCCCTACACCGTCAATGGGAAGGAGAAAGGGGTTGGGGGGAAAAGGTGTTTTAAGGGCTTATTTTACTTCTCSTTATCCTCTTCTGTGGCATTCACATTCTCTGAAAAATCCCTTCGCCCAGGATTTTTCTCCTGGGAAGTTGAGAAGCCTGAGATAAAACTGAAAACAATTATTATCTCATTTGCTTCTCCTGCATTTTGCTCCTTTGGAATGTGTTTGGAGATTGCTTACCACAGGTGATTGTTTCATTGGGTTCTGGTGAGTTGTTTTCACTCACTGGCCAATCAGAGCCAAGCTGTGTCGAGACTCTGGAAAGAGTCACGAGTTTTTACTATTATCTTTTTAGCGTTGGGTAAGCATCCTTTCTGTATTCTTTAGTATAGCTTAGCATAGCATTCTTTAATATAATACAGTATCATAAAATAAATTAGCCTTCTGAGAACATGGAGTCAGATTCATCATTCTTTCCTTCTTCTGGGGGCAACCCAAGTACAATACTCTTCTGATTCTGCTGGTAATAAATTCACTTTACAACTTTAAGTTGAGCACGTTTTGCCCTTGAAGTGTTTTTGCTCAGCCCTTATCTCAATTCATTAACCCTTTAAATTTTTTTTTTTCTCTCTTCTCTTCCCAGCTGTGGCAGGGGAGGGTGAGCAAACGACTCATGGGTGCCTGGCCCTGGGCCAGTGTTTCTTTATTTGCTTGGGTTTTTTTTTCCTCTGCATGCATTCTAGGTTTATGGCTTATATATAAATACAAAGAACAATGTCTTAAGTGTTATTTGCTGTGAACTGYCTTCCACTTCTCTCAACTGAGAATTTCTGTTGTTTTGAAGGTTATTTTTAAGGTCTCTATATACACATTCTTTTGCTCCTGCCCAAGTTATTCAGGTATTTCAACATCTCATCACTAAATGAAATTCAAATACATTTTTGGCAAATTTAATTTTCTGCTGCCTTGTTACCCTTGCCCAAGTGGTCTCCTTTATCTACTTCATGGATGCAAGCCATTTTAGAATTATTTTGTAATACATCTGGCAAATTAGCTGCTCCTTGGATAGCTAAGCATTTATTATCTAACACTAAGTTTGCTTTATGTGATTTTGGGTATCTGTGTGGACTTGTAATTGCTTGTCAGAGATGGCAGTTGACTCCTTGAAGCTACACTCAAACTTGATGTATTTGTTTTTAAGYCCTTACCCAATTTTCCTGATAGCTCCCATAATCTGAACTGTTATTGAAACTCATTATCRCTTACACTTTCTCTGCACACAGATAAGCTTAAAAAAGTGTAGCCAAGGCTTGTTCTGATTTTCAGATCATTTGCCACTGTATTTGAAAATTATGTCTAGAGTATGTTCTGTGAGAAGAATAAGCTTGGAACATGAAGCACTGCCATCTGGAACCTACCATAGGAGAGTATGTAGTTACAGTTGTTATTTTTTGTTTACTAAGTTGGGCTAACTAAAATGATAAAAAGTAAATATATTTACTAAAAAGTAAAATATAAAAAGCTACCCAGTCTAATCATGGGCCGATTTTTTTGGTTGGTTGATTAATTTTGATTTGGGTGTTTCTTTTGCAGTTAAAGATGAAATTGAGTGAATTGCAACTAATATTTTAATTATATACAGCCTAATAAGATGACAGCTAAAAACYTGAAAAAAACCTGTTGATATAGAAAACATCTAAAGGGAACTATTTCCATCTTTGATGTATGTGTCTTGGGAAATTCAGAGAAGAAAAAAAAACTAAAACTAAAAAGCATTTATATAAGACTTTTATTTTGCGGAAATAAAAGTATTAAGTAAACCCCTTAAAGCATTATTGTTAACTGCATTGGCAATAACAGTCTAAATTAATTTATCTATATAAGTAAGCTATTTGTAATTTTTAGTTTGCTTTCCATCCACATTATATTCAGTCCTATTATAGGCCTCTTTCTTTCTGGCACACCATTTATAATATTCTTACCTTCTAAAATATGCATATATGAGTGTTGCCATCCATTCTCTAAGCAGTTTATGATATTTTTACCATAAGAATCTATTAGTAAATTTCCTCCTCTAGTAGTCAAAATGTGTATAAAGGTTAACTTGTTAGAGAGCAAATGGATGCAGTTAAGAGCTTATAAAAATACCTTACATCAGCAAATGTGCTTATTTTGAAGTTTTTTCTTACCAGAAGTTTAAAGAAATTATATCCTGGATATAGCATGACTAGGCTTTAATTCTTTTTGAAGTAAATGTGGAGTTTAACAATCACTGATATCATTATTGTGAATTTTATCTCATGTAAAAGGAGTGCTTATATATGTTATGCATCTGTGCTGCATTTTATTTATTTTAAAATTCCACCAAAGAATTTAATGACAGACAGTATAAATTTTAGTTACTGGAAAAATGATTTAAAAAATAAACCAAGTAAACTAAAAATACATGTTTTTAAATAATTGCAAAATCAAACATATGTGAGAAATGCAAGCAAAATAGTTGTTCTGGTTTAGGGCAAATTTGGGAGGGAACCTCCAAAGGGGTTCCTCTAGAAAACAAACTCAAGTGGCCCCTCCCTCAGCCAGTTCTAGAAAAGATTTCCTTGGAGAAAAGTGGAAAAAATTGTTTATTTAACAGGCAAAGCATTCACCAGAAGAGATGACAAACTCAGAAAGTTCCTTGGTGGGCTGTAGCTCGGCTCACTCAGTTTCTTATCAGCCCCTCCTGTGCTGGAAATGCCACGGCCCAGGCCCAGCCCAGTGGGCCACAGGTAGCAGTTCCTGGGATTTCAGTCCAGAGCAGGTTTAAACAGATCCAAGAAAAGAAAAACCACAGTCCAGGGAACTTCCCCCTAAGCTTCTTTTAGCTAGCTAAAAACAAAGGAGAGCTCTGTCCTGTTGTCTGTCTGTCCATAGACAACACAGTCCAGGAGCAGGAATGTGGAGGAATGAGTGCAGCGTCTGAAAACAAACTGCACATCTCTAGTCTCCCCCGCTTTGCTCCTAGAACCAATCTTAAAGGTGCAAAACTTATTTCTGGGCTAAACAGACAAMTGGGGATTGCGAGCATCATAAAGTCACCCCAGACTTTTTCTTAAGTGTGCTCTTGTCAATCTGTTTTCAAATTTAGAGAGGCACTAGACCAATTCAATTAAAATGAGAGATATTGTCCACAGTATGATGTAAATGTTGAGATTGATAAAGACATATTAGCGAGGAGTGAGTTATTCAACATGAATTTTTTAAAGGAGAAAGTAAAACTGAATCCAGTTACTGATTAATATTACAAAGGTACACTGTCCCTGTAGAGAAGGACATAAAAGAGAACTTTTTCAGATAAAAGTAATATAGCTTCTCTTCCAATAACTGGCAACTGATATTTTGCAAAGTTTATATAAGATGGGGAAAAAAAAGTCAAGGCTGATGGCTCATGCAACATCCTTCTTTCAACCCTATGTAGAATTGAAAAAGCAATTGATAGCAAATCAAGGTCAGTGGGTCCTATGCTATATATGAAAACAGTTCTTCAAATTGAAAGTAGCTGTCACACAGTGAATGTTGTCCTRGTAAACAAATGTTTAATAAAAACTTTTCTGAATGTTAAAATATATAGCTGCATTCATTAAAGCAGCAGTGGAAGAACACATATGTAACACCTAATTCCCTATCATATACAGAAAATTGTTAGGTGAAAAATATAAATTTCAGGGTTAAAACTTTGTGCCTGCATCAACCCATATAAGTACCAACTACACAGAGTTTTGGGCATTTCTTATTCCATTAGAGRAGATAGATATTTCTTTTTATGGCTGCATTTTTCTTCTAATCAAAGTGCATAATCATGATGTTAATTTCATTTTTATCCATATCTTAAGAGCAATATCAACTTTTCTGTTTGTTTTTCTAGAATGCTTTATTATAAAGTAATAATATTACTCTATCAGAACTCACTAGACAGACATATTTCTCAACATTCCTCTTTTAATTAACTTGCCTTACAAACAAAGGCTACTATATGAACACAGTTCATCCACACTATGTATTTTCAGTTAGGAGGGAGATAATTATTGCTCACTGCAGAAATAATGTTATTCTACTTGTTCATGTAAAACAAAATTTAAATGTAATTTTCCAGAGATAATAATTACACACTAGAGTGCCATCTTAAGATACAGCAATTAGACAGAGGAACTTTTATTAACACAAAGGTCAGAGGTGAGAGATGATCACAAGTTCTTTCTAGTACAAACTTAAATTGGTTTAAGCTAAATGTAATGATCTAATAATCATGAAAATGGGGGCTGTAAAAGCTATTGTGGTACATTTCCAAACAGAACCATGCAATCCATAAACATAAGAAGAGTGTTACTTTCAGCTCCCATTCTCTCTTGCTCTTGGGTATTTCTTCTTGTATATTGCAGGAAGAAACAGCACAAAGCAGCTTTTATCCCTCTTACAGGATAAAATTACCTTTTTAAATAAACTAGTGACAGCTTTGGAACATTAAAATGTATTGTTTCAATTAAAAGAAATAACCTCAAAATAATCTTGAAACATTAAGAGAAAATTACATTTTCAGTGCAAATGTTGTAATAGTTCTAAACGTATTTACTTCTGAACATTTAGCAATGTACAGAATGCAGCAGGAAAAGAAGACAACAGTTGAGTAATTTTAAATTAGACACTAAAAAAAAGCTGTTCCTAAAGTTTCAAATATCCTYTTCAGTGCAATTCAATTAAGGTCTCTTAAATCACTTGCTGAATTATCTATTTTTCATTCTTTCCTCCCTACTTTTTCTTCCATAAATTTGTAGATTTCATGTATTTTCTGCTTATTCAAATCAAGCATTTGACTGATGGACCTATGTTCATTGACAAACAGCTTAGATTTGAATGGACATACTGGAAAACAAATATAGACCAAAGGCAAAGGCAAAAACATAGTTATACTTCCTAGGAGAAAGTTGTGTACAAGTTTCCTTTCAATATATCAGACATGAAAGAATCAGACAAAATCTTTAGGAACTTTGTGTATGCTGTGTTATTACTCAAAAGGCAAATSCAGGGAAGCAAGTTTTTAAGATAAATTTCTTAAGAAAAGCTAGCTAAAGAGAAAGTAGTTATGGAAAACAGCATTTATTTTCTGCATAATTTAAGCAGCACCGTAACAGAACTACTGAGCTTAAGCTGCACCTTTTCAATAAATCCTAGGTATGTGCCAGAAAATTATTTCAGCAATAAATTAGGCAATAAATTAAGGAGGCACAATGCACCTAAAAAATACTTCCAACACATACACATCACTGTTCCTCTCTGCAACTTGCCATCCATGTCACACCAGATTTTACAGGGAGGAAGAAGAGCAAAGCCTTTCTTTTAATTTATCTGGCTGTTTTCTGGCTTCATCTGCTGTGACAAAGTATGTCTTTATTTAATAGAAAACTTTTTCACTATGGGTAGCTGGGATCAACCACAAGGGACTGTGCTACCAAGCATGCAATGGTTTGCATGAATATCAACAAACTGCTTCTGCTGCATCAGGTGGCAGCTCACAAAGCAAGGCACTGCTGTGCTCTCTTGCGCAGACAGAGACTTTGTATGCTTTGTCTCACCTGCATACCCAATGAGGATGATTAATTACTTCATGACATGGATCATAATCATAAAAACATAAGCATGTGTTTTCAAAGYTTCCTGTATTGTATTCTCAGTTAAAATTCAATACATTGTAACTTGATTATCTAATTCCAAGTGAATTACTCTCATTTGAATTCAATCTTAAGATAAAATGGTTTTTTTGTTGAAGTTTTAATTTTGATGCCATATATGAAGCATTTTAAAACTCATAAAGAAGTTTGCATAGGGGAATCTGACTGTTTGCTTAGCTTTGGCAAAACATTTTTGTAGGAGCTGAAGTCCACCTTAACCTTCTATCTTTTAATGCCTGCACTTCTGAGGGGGCCTATTTTCTCACAGAACTCACTAATTTATTTGAGAATCACCCCTAAGGTTCAATAAAATAGTTCTCTATAATAAACAGAGCAGAAGACCTCTTCAAACTCACAGAAGTTAATTCTGTTGGCATGTGGAGATTATCTATGGTTTGAAAGTGCTTTTTTGTGGGGAAGGGAGTGGTCTGCCTTTCCTCTGTAGGTATCAGTTGTTCCAAGCTGCATGTACGAAAAAATTTAGTAAGATGAATCAGCAAATCCAAATCCTTAGTATTACATCAAGTTGTCAGGTTTATGAGCTGCAGGGGAAGATGACTAATGTACTGCCCAAGACTCTATAGATACATATAGTTGATAGTTCTCATAAGATTTTACATCAGGACATAGGCTTTGCACAGACCTTTGTTCCCCATTACCTTCTAGGGAAAGAGTTCCTCTTTGACAACAGTCAGTAAACAATCTCCTTCCCCATGCTTCTTCTAGTCCTGTGTTCTTTGCCAAAATTTATGAAAACATGTTATAGACATAACTGATTTTCTTAMTCTTACTGCAGTTTTCCACTGGACATTTGAAACTCTCTTGCTTTGAAATCAAGTCACTCATGTCACAAATRAGTCATTATTATAGGATGGGATCTCCTATCTCATTTTTAATATGCTTTGAAATGAGCATCCAAAACATGATTACTTCCTTGAAGATATAAGAAATGAGTGAAAATAATACAAATTAGGCCATAGGGAATGAGAAGTGTAAGTATTTAGAGAACATCTTAAGACCTGGAAAGGTTTATTTTTTTTTATGAGTATAATGCATATATATATATATATATATATATATATATTCTCAAGGCGGTAGAAAACTGTGTTCTACCTAGTAGCCGCTTGCATACTTGAAGATTCATTGTTCACAGTTTCATTTACCCTGGAGCCGCACACTTTTCTTTTTGTAGTAGGCTTTAATGTCTAAAGCAGCAAGAGAATGTATAAACATCTGCTATTACATAAGCCCTGTAATTCAGTGGATGTCCAAAATACTCAGGAAAAAAGCTATGTGCAATGATCAAAGATGTCTGAATTAAACCTCAGAAATTCTAGCAAGCATGGAAGTTACTATCCTGAAAGGAGAGGAAGAATAGTATCAAAATAGAACAAAAAACAATGGCTGTGCAGGCACAACTGCAGGAGAATATTTTAGTTTGAAGACCAGAGTTTCTTCTCCAAAGCAAATAAAACAGACAATCGTCCTAAACAGACAGATGAAACACATTTAGCAATATTGAAACTTCTGAGCAGCTTATATCTTTAAACAATTTACGAAAAAATAAAATTTGAGAATATTTATGATAATTAATAAATAATCAATATGTTAATAAAAATTGTTTGGGAAAAACCCCACAATTATAAACCCTTCAAAAGTCACTGAAGACAATAAAGAAAAAATTAAGGCTCTTCACCTTTTAACAATTAACAAAAGGTGAATTACCCCAGAGGCATGACATCCAGAAGTCCAGAACTTATTTGGGAGAACAACTGAGGCTCTGAATCTGCTTCAGTGAAAAATATTTCCGCTAATTCTGGTATGTCAGATTCTAAATATCTGTGATAAAGGCTTTAATATAACAAACCATGAGTGACCTCTTGTATTTTTTTCTTGTGTGCTTCTGGTTTTCTCTTTAAAACTAATCATTCAGAAATACAAATCTTGTGTTATTTGTAACTCAGTTTAGCTTCCCCTCAAAAATAGCTGGAAATCTTCCTTTAAGATTTTGTCTTTTTTTGTTTGTTTGAAAAGAAATTTTCTGAGTTGTAACAAACAGAAGATGATATGTATATAACGGATATGGTACATATATGATATGTACTACTGCAGCATCTACCACAAATTAGTAGATTTATATGTTAAAAAATAATACTTCCAGAACACGTGGTTTAATTGCATACAGTATTCTTCCCTAAATTAAGAACTCARTAGGAACTGATCATTTGTTAAGATGTAGCACTGTGGATTATGAATGGGAACGATTCCTGGATAGCAGTTATTGTTTCACATTAGGTTAATTTGATTTCTTTGCAATGTACAGTGTTTTCTCATTGATGATCTACCTCAATAACATTAACCGATACCAAATGAAATGTTGTATAAATAAAGAAATACAAATAGGAAATAGATTCAGAATCAAAACTGCAACAAAGCTTTAATAAATGATTAGATGGCACAATTTCTGCCCCTAAGTTCATGTATACCTACCTTTCACTTAGGTGATTGTAGCAGCTTTCGTTCACCAATTTAAGATTTCCCCAATTTTGAGATTTTCCTGGCCAATGCAACAGTAATGTGGCAGGTTTGGCGCTGGCCAACCACCACTACACTCACTTCCTGCTATAAGATAGGATCAGGAGAAAAGCAAAGCAAGCTAAAAACTTTAAAAGGGTATAAAGAAGATTTTATTAAAAGTAACTAGAAGGAAATAAAAGTAGTAAGAATCAAAACAAAGCCTCCAGAACACTTCTCCTCCCCCCACAACCTTTTCTTTCCCACTGACAATATAAAGAAACCACACCCAAGATTTTCAGTCAGTTCACCACCTCTAAAATAGCCTTTCTTCAATTCACTGAGGGAGAGAAGTCCCTCTTGTTAAGGTTATGGTGACTTCTCCACCAGAGGAAAAAACAGTTCTCTCATGGTTCTCAATTTCGTAATGAGTAGCAGCTGCTTGGGGAACCCTGCTGTGGGATTCACATTCTCTGAACAGAGASAGACAATTCTTTCCCTCATTTTTTCCTGAGAAGCACAGAGGGAAAACAATTCTTCTTTCATTTGCTGCTCCTGTTGTTTTGTGAACATGTGGAATGYATTGGAAGATTATTTACCTGAAGGAATTTGGTAACTGGATTCTGGTGCAAGTGTTTTGTTTTCTTGAACAACCTCTGYAACCTGTGTCCTGAYGGTCGGTCAGGAGACAGTCACAAGACTTTATTGGAGTTCTTGCTCAGTTTCAGTTCAGATGTAGCATAMTATAGTACAGAATAATATAGTATAATAAAGTAATTAATAAACCTTCTGATATCATGGAGTCCTCCTCATCATTCCTCCCACCAAGCAGGCAAAATTTCACCAATACCCTACCATTGTGAAATCCTTCGCATTTCCCCAAGCCTTCCCAGGCTTGTCAATGGGCCATGTCGACTTACAGGGTATTGTTTTAAAGATGTGCTGTTCAAAGGCAAAAGTTCTCACTGTCTATTTCTAAAATCATCTTTATCCCTGGGAACAGAGATCTYCTCCTGGAAGCACAGGACTACTCTTCTCTCTTCCTCTCTTCAAACTTCTCATAGGATCACAGCTATTTAAACATAGATGCTTTTGCTCTATATCAGTTTGAACACTTTCATCTCTCCATAGTTTCATGTGTTATAGGGAAAAAGAGTTCTTTCTTCATAGATTACAAGAGGATTTCAGCTCCAAAAACAAGGCATCTCCTCCCCCTCCTATCTGGGACTTAACTTCTTCCTCACTAACCTTCATGTTGTTCCTTTACATACTTGCACCTTGTTCCTTTCTCTCACTCGAGGGAGGACTGAAGCACTGAAAAGGTTAACACCACGCCTGAGGCCTACCTGGCCTGCCGGTAACTTGTGRCGGGGAGCTGCAGCTGGGCTGTGTCGGGATCTGCTCCATGCTTGATCTTCGCTTTTGTCTCTGGTCTCCCAGCCGCGCTGTGGGCAGAGGATTTGATGATAAGATCTTCGCAGCCGAGGCCAGCCCAGCTCCGGCCAGGGCTCGGCAGCCCCTCCCGCCTTCCTGCCCGGCAGCTGCCGGAGCCCGGCCCGGCCAGACCAGGGCCGATGCGGGCGGGGGGAAAGTTTCCAGGGCTTTTCGYCTTTAACATGTGTGTTTCACAGAGGCGTGTCCAGCTTCTCAGTGGTTCAACAGACTGTCAGTTACACAAAGCTTTCTTCCTCACTTCCCTGAATTTCCTCCCATTCCAGACCAGGAGAGTGATTTATTTTCTAATGGAGAAAAGCARTCATACACTTTCAGTATTTGTGGATTTTCTTCCAGATGGAAGAAAACAGCAAATAAAAAGCAGCAGGTAGTAGAAAAAATAGAAAGTGTGGTGTTGCTTCCTGTTGGCTCTAAGAAATAACACAAAAGATGGGTAGACAATGTAACATTAAAATTTTGTAATTCTGCCATACTTATCATGAGTAGCGGTCAAGTGCCTTATTATCGCCACACTTATGTAAATAGTTACCTAGAAATACGACTGATATTAATTGGTTTGATGTTCAATACCTGGTGTGTGGTGAACATGGAGCTAAGTCTGTCTCTGCAGAGTTGTTTTTGTACCAAGGTTGTTGTACAGAGGATGTCAATTATCCAGCTCACCTACTTCTGCAATGCTATGTACTGCATGTCATCAACAGTCACAAGAGGTTCCTACAATAATGCWGGGGTTTATCTCATGCAATGAATGACAGGGGTTTGTGTTTGCTCTAAAATGTTGTTTATCTATCCAATTTGCTTAAAGATCTAATAGAATAAGAATGGTGTTTGTTAGAAAATTGGTTTATTCAGTACCTATTCATGTTGTTAAACCTAAATAACTTCTGCCATTTCTGATTATTTGTAAAGTGATTAAGCAATTATAAAAATTAATTGGACCACAGTTTTGTAGTTCAGCAGCACTTACAAAAACTGGAAGAGATAAAAGAGAAGAAACCACATTTGCTTAATATACAAACAGGTAAAACTGAATTTGTGCAAAACAAGCATAAAACACAACAGGGTAACACCATCCAGTGGTTAGCCTCTGCTGGTCATATACATAACAGTCTCAAATGCCTTGTTTTGGTGACATCTTTTCCATTCTACAGTGAAAAATGGGGGGGGGAGGGGGGGGTGTGATAGAATGTAAGAGAATAGTGCAGAAGGCAATCTCACCCCTGAGGAGTTGCAGCTGTACTAAGATTAGGAACAGGCCTGCTGTGGCCACAGCTGTGTCCAATAAGATGACGAGTGCTACAAAAGAGTGGGATAGCTGGTGGAGGAGAGAGTTGGAGTTTGTTGGCTGTGTTGTGAAGATAAAGAAGGAGTCAGTACTGCAAGGAGCTGCCCATGAGAAATCACCAAGAAGGTATGGGAGCTTTTGCAATATGATGACAACAAAAAATATGTGAAAAAAGTCTACAAGGTATATTTTTCCTCATTTTTATAAAACAGGCATGTTTCTAGCTACAGGACAGCCTGACATCATTGCAGAAAAACGTGACCTAAAATAGGCAGACAGACAGATTAGACAGATGCTTGTAATTGCTACAATTTGTATTATTAATACAGAATATATTAATAGTATGTGTTAAATGCATTATTTAATACAAAATGTATTAATAGTATGACATGTTATGTTTTAGTATATAATTCTCTCTTCCTTGAAATGAATTCCGTTCATCTTGCTCAAGAGCAACAGCATCCCACAGTAAACTCTAATTTCATTTTAAACCTGACAGCCTGATTAGTCTTTCATATGAAATAGTTATTGGAAGCAGAGATGTTACCATAATTTCTTTTCCATATACTTAAATAATGGAACTGATCAAAGACCAGACACTTAGAAGAGAGGTAAGGGTTCTTTTCTGATTTCTCTTGACAAAAACAATTAATAGCATCTGTCCYGAGAAGCCGCATTCATAAAAATCCAGTATATTTTAGATGGACAGTGTTAGAAATGTGCCCCTATTATTGCTAAAGATCCTAAATGTACTATATGTTAATTCTCTGTTCTCACAAACTTTAGCAAATTTTTCTTTCTCATTTATCATTTAGTTTAGTCACAACCATCAACTGTGAATTGAACTGACAACAGAAATTTTGGTGTAGTCTAAGATTTTGTAAGTGATTTTATTTTTCTTTGATGACAGAAAAATTATCTATAATTTATTTTAAGACATTATTTGCTGTTTAGGCCTTCTAAGCTTTAGTCTAAATATTTTCCCAAATGCTCTCCATGCACTGCTAGAGTATGCCTGGTATTGCCCTTACCTTGCAGGATCATAAGGAGGTGTCTTCATAATAAAGTGTATTGAAGTTCAGATTGTCTGGGCACAAGTGAAAATGGATTTAATTTCATTTTACTACATGATAGGCTACCAACACAATTGTCTCTATTTAATCTGCCCCACATTTTCTATATCTCAATAACATCACAGTTCTTTAACCCAATGACATGGACTACTAGCCTGAAAAAACACAAAATATAAATGCAGACCAAAGGGGATCAAATAAAATAAGAAACGTTGAAACGAGAGAAGACAATAACAATACCCATAGGAGATACTAACTATATAGCTTGTAAGCTCTCTGAATTCATGTAAACAAGCTTCAATTTTTTTCAGCAGCTTCCTGCTCATAGTACAGATTTGTCCTACTTATTTTTCCATCTGCATTGTAGAGAGGGAAGGGAAATATTAATTGGGGGGGGGGCACATGTTTTGTGGTTGGAGACAGGGACAACACACACACTTCAGAGCTTCATGTGACAGCAGCAAGATTTATTGTTCAAATTTAGTTTATGTAGGGGGTTTGACACTCCCCAGTCTAAACTGCTGATTGATCTGATTCCCATGCAGCCCAGCTTCCTGAGCAGTGTGATGTCTACTGCTTAGGATGGAATGTGATTGGTGAAGTCCTTGTGTAGATTTGAATCCACCCTATCCCTGCCTCATCTGAGAAGCTGTTTTACCTCTAGGCTGGCCGAGGTTGAAGGTCTGATATGACCAGATTTATTTGGCAAGCTAGCTGCACCCGCAACAGAAAAGAAGAAAGCAAGAAAACAAGAAAGCAAACAAGCAAGAAAAAAATGTATAACAATGCTTCTTTCAGTAAATAGGACCTCTTTTATGCAAGTACATCGTATTCCATGCTGCCATTAGGCTTCCGTCTGTGATTTGTTAACCACTACTGTAGTGTTATCCATGTGGCTTTTRTGACTGTTTCTAAAACTGCTTTGAAGTACAAGTTGAAGCAATAATGAATATTTTTCAGTTCTAGTGGAAATTACTTTACATTTACCTAAATATGTGTTTTAGACTGTTTTTACAGTGTGTGTGAAAGAATTGCAATGAGAGAGTCTACACCAGAAGAATGTATGAGGATTGCAGGGTGGGTATCATTCTCCTTACAGACACATTTTCACCTGCTCATACGGTATGCGTCTGTGCCTTGATGGCAGTACAACTGGCATTTTGCCACATATCAAATTATTCTTTCAACAGATGAAGTATGTTTTTGTCAGTTTGCCTTTTAGATGATGCTGAGTGTTTTCTAGTGGATTCTTTCAAATTTTACACTTCAAAATTGCTCTGGCTTTCACTGACATAATTTAGCTTGACTAGTTTGAGTCCACATGTCATGGATATTGCAGACATAATCCTATTTGTTGCATCTAACAAGAAGATTTGTGGTGAATGGAATGATTTGCCCAGTGAGACTGAATTCAAACTAGTTAGCTGCAGTTACTCTCCACTAGACAAGCAGTTTGCAAAAACAAGARGTGAGTCTATATCACTTCCAATCTACATTGCACATATTCCAAGGGAGGTGCTACTCGATGATGCATAGCAGTAGCTCAAAACAGATGATGTCTWGGTTTTCATTTTTACTTCTGCTTTGTTACTTAGCTTGAAGGATTCATTATAAATATTCTGTACAGTTGTTTAAAGCTTTGATTTTAATAACAGCAGTCATTAATTTAATTYCACCTTTTTGTATATTCATTGTCTGTTTTCTACTTCTGTAGATTCTTTTCTGTTAGCTAGAGTGAAGCCTGAGGTTTGTTCTCCATTCAGGCTCTGAATATGTGTCTTCTATCTGATGTATCCTAATTTTTCAGCTGCAGTATTATGTAATTTACAAATAAGTAATTGGACCTAAGTGTGGAAGTTTGAGATTTACAGTTGAAAAACACTGAAAGCAAACTTATGAATTAGTGCATATAGTTATTTAAACTAACTGAAAAATAAAGACATAAAGTGACTACTTAAGTGGGTAAATATATTCATGTAAGTACAAAATAATTTTTATACTCTTGAGGCAGATAATTTCCAGTTGCAGTTAACTATCTATTTACATATTTGTATGTCCCACAAAGGTACAAATTTTCCAGTAACAAGGAGAAGACAGTAGAAAATCATAAACATCTATAACTATGTCTTAAAATAGCACCTTACTGCTTTTGGCTTTTCATTTCATTGGGAGATGTCCCCATCTAGCCAAGGGAAATTCTCCTTTGAGGTGGCAAGTGTGGGATTAAACATTCTGGTCTGTATAATGTGTGTACACTGTCAAAATCCAACTCCTCAAACATAAGGCTTATAACCAGGCAGGTGTTTTAAAAGCTAGCCAGAAGAATAAATAGTAGTGTTGGTGCCTCCTTGTGTATAGCCTCTGTAATTTGGTTATCAAATAAGAAGCTCTCTCTCTTCTCATGATAAACTGATCTTTAAAGTTCCCAGAAGTGTCACAACCACTAAAATATTTGAAAGTATGTCAGTGTCTACTGGATTTTTAAAGTTTGAATCACAGAAATAGGCACCTTCTTTTAAAGCAGCTTGCTTGTAGTGGATGAAGACAAGCTGAAATTAGAAAATCTGAGATCTAGGAACCTTGGCCTCCACGTTTTATTATGTGATAGTTATTTAGATGCATTGTTTTTCAATGTATTAATGGGATTGTTTTGGCACCCTAGAAAAAGTGTTTGCAACTTTGAATTTAATTTTGGGACTTGATGTCCTATGCACTGTAAAGAGGGTACTGATAACACAATGTCATGGATTTTGCTTTAAGCTAGAGGACTTGAAAGTTAGGTGTTATGGAACCTATGCTAAAGGTTTGTAGGTCCTTCCAAACCTAACCTGAACTACTTTTAATTGCATTGAAATTACTGCTGTGACAACAACTGATCTATAGAAGTATCTTGCAAAGCACAGTAGTACAAAGATTTGGCACTGAGCAAAAGAATTCCACTAAAATCTTGTAAACATGCTGATAGAGAGGTTACACTGAGAATACATGCTATGAGTTATTTCAAAGGTACCATTTATCCCTGCTCATTTGTTTGTAAAATGGCACTAAGCTGAAAGTACTTCTGCTACTTCCTATACTGATTTCTGAGATGCCTCTCCAACTATTATTTTTCTGAAGGGGCTTAACTCAGCATTTCTCAGGTTTCAGTCAGAATGAAACACTGAAGCAGGGTCCATAAATCAAATCTGTGATTGGCCCCTTCATTTCTTGTTCTGGCTGATAGATAGGTGACACACTGTTTCTGAATTTTGCTGCTGTCTATAAAGCTTCCTTTCTCCRTTACATGTTGGTGGATTTCTGTTGTCTGGGGATGGGGAGATGCTGCACAGCTTGTTGTTTTAACCAAAGAGAGTTTCTAGGGCCCACTGGCATCCTCATTCATCCTGGAAAGGATGTTTTTGCTTGTATTTTAGAATTTGAGTGGCTGTTTYCTTATTTAACACAGATTTTGAGAAGCTTAGATCAGATACTCTGTATTACAGAGGTAATCACTTGACACATCTCTTCTCGTAAACATTACACAGCAGCATTCATTGTACCCTGTTAGCATAGGGATTACTAAATTAGGGCACTTTTCTCAGTGTTAATAAAATGTTTAGTTGATGACATAATGTTTCACTTTCTTCTTTCCCTCTGAGTCCCACTATGCTGGATGTTTATTTTTTACTTACAGATTTGGGTTTTTATTGCAGAATACATATGTGTAGAAATGAAAATATTTAAAAGCTAATTACCAGTTTTCATGCCTCTTCTATCTCAAAATAATAATAACAATAACAACAGCAACTCCTACGCCACCAGTTTTGATATAGACAGAATCTACTTTTAACATGCTGAATAATAATCAGAACTAAACTAGCTCGGTTAGTCCAATATAAATGCTCCTTCCACCCTTGTGTTTCAATTTAACATCAATGATATTCTCACTCATTCTTTATGTTTTTTTTCTTGGCACTTGGGAGAAACTTGTCGTAGAGAAGAACAACATTCAAGTCTCTTCTTTACAGTGGCATCAGTCCTCTCAAAGAGAACCATGACAGAGAACATCTGCTGTTACCAAAAATCATGTGCTTATACTTTTAAACTTCTGGGATGCCATGTGTTTTGCTTTACTAGTCAGCATTCTTACAGGTACTTGAGGCTAGTCTTCAAAAGTTAGCATAATCTAGGACCCATTCCAGCATGTTTGCACATAGTCTCCCTGCACTGAAAGCTTGGAGGGTTGTTTTGATGATATGCACTTTAGCTATTATGTGCCAGTTGTCCTAAAGTCAGAGGACACTTGCAGACAATTTTAGTTTAATTGTATTTTAACAGGTCGAWTTTATTACACAAATATTTCTGTTAGCACACAGAAGTTTGTGTGCCTTATTTAAAGGTTTAGTGTTCAACAATTTTCTGAGTGAGGGCTCCTGAAGGCCAAACAATTTCTGACTCAAAATGGTTTAAAATGTAATGTAAAGAAGAATATGGAGTGGGGGGGGGGGGAGGAGATGATGTTGGAAATCATTAACAGCATTCCAGCTCTTTTTAAAAAAATATTACAGGAATCCCTAAATCAATAGGTAGTTTCCGACAAAACAAAAGATGAAGTGAGTCATGAAGAATATAACATGATACCACTGCTGCTCCACGTTTTCTGGCAAGCTTTTGACTTTCCCATCAAAGACATTTAGAGTCCTTTTAACTGATTATGAGGTAATAAAACTTTTGGGGATTCAGTAGTTATTTTACAAGGGACCTATTCAGATGTCTCTGTGGTAGTCAGTGTTCTGCTGGCAGAAGTCTACTAGAAAAAAAGAGCAAAGGAACAAACTGTTTATGAATGCTACTAAATCTAACATCCTTTCGGAATGGTATTCTGTGTTTTAAAGCAGAACTAAGAAGAAATGTCATAGTAATTAAATTTAATCTAGTCTAAAAAATATTTCTTTAAACTTCTGTATGCATTTCTTTAAGTCTTTAAGGTCAATTTTTTCCTATCACTTACTTTCTGTGGCAAGTAATTTTTTTAGTCATTTACTTCTGTCGTGATAACTCTTTGAGAAGTGTTTGTTCCTAAATTAAAAATTTTGCCATTAACTTATGAAAAGTAATTACATTATGGTTGGCAGAACACACTTAGGAGCCAATTGAATTTTTCCAGCCCAAGAAAGGAAAGTGCTATCAACTCTGCTTACATATACTTTATTATGAAAAGTTACTGCTTGAAGATAGGTTGCATGTGTGGTGCATTAGTACTGGAAAGCACTAGATCTCCTGTATTTCCTCTGAAGCAGTGAATATGTTCATATTCACAGGAAAAAGTATCAGATCTTGTTTTCCCAGAGCTCAGACAAAGCTGACATGGAGTTAGTACAGGAAAGATCTTGTCCACTTTGCTCTCAGAGTCACTGTCTTGGTGCAGAGTAACTATGATTAGAAAAATAGATCAATGGATTTCAGTCCATATCTCTAGTGGCAGGGTAGATATTTTTTGCATGGAATTTGGATGTATCTTTTTGTTAGCAAGTGTTCTAGATATTGATAGCTGATGCATGAGAGAGTTTTTGGAGCTCATTTTCAGTAGTATCACGTAAGATTTTTAGAAAATGAGGATTGATTGATTGGTTGATACATCCTAATACGAAAAGATACGTGCATTTGCTAAATGCAGTTCTCTTGTGTGGAAAATATCTTTAATTGTTCCTGTAATTTACTAGAAAGAATAGCTTCACATTTGGAATCTTCAGAGACTTAATTTAGGGTATGTATGAGATAAGGCAGTGTTGTGTGAGGCAATTAACTTTTGGTCAGGATTTGTTGTCACCACAGCAGTCAAAGTATTGAAGAAATTAGGAAAAATTAAAAGATTAAGTAAAATTAAGTGACTGTATTTGATATTAGTCATAGTTAAAATTATATAAATACCTCAGTTTTGCTAGTACTGATCAAGAAAGGGAGGTTCAGCTGCTGACTCTGTTGTTTTTGTCAGACAGCTTGGGTAAAAACTCAAGCTCACTGGTGTTCTCTGAACAATTGCAGCTGAATTTTCTCAAAGTAAGAAATTCTTAGCTGCACAATTTAAAAGTGAAACACAACTAAGGCCAGGAAAGCTCTTCAACAACTCTTTGTATTTTCCCACCAGAAAACCCACTCCTCTGTTCACTTTTCTCCATGGGCCACTGCTCCTCACAAGAACATGCTGGTGGTGGACTCTCCGCAGACTAGAGGTTCCTTCATGGCATCTTCACCCACTCTGGCATGGCATCCTCCACAGGTCCAGTGTGGATATCAGCTCCATTGCAGTTCTCCATGAGCACATAGACAGTCTGCTTCACCCTGGTCTTCACCACAGGCCTGTGAGGGAATCTGCTCTGATGCCTGGACCACCTGCTCCCCCACCTTCTTCAGCATATTGGTGTCTGTGAGGCTGCTTCTTATATATTGTTTTCTTTATTCCTCTCTCATCCTCTGCTGGCATTTTTATGCTTTATATAAAATACTGTCTTGGACCTGCAATCACCTTGAACAGGTGTGTTGGAGTCTAGAACTGTTTCTGGTACAAAGCTTCTCCTCACAAAGGCAACCCCTGCAGTTGACCACACTGCCAGGACCTGAGCACTTGTACACAGTAAAGCTAAATAAAGTGATCTTCCAGTGGGCAAGTGTAGTAGTTTAATGAAAGTCTCATTTTCAGTTGTGGGGGGAGGGTGGTTCCCTGTGGGGACCTGCTGGAGCCCATGAACTGTCTGGTTTTGAAGGGGCAATCAGCTGGCTAAGCATGGGGATTGGCACCTGGTTGGACCACTTGAAGGAGTTAAGCACGCCCCTGTGGAAAAGCACATTTGAAAACAAAGAAAGCCCAGGAAAATGCTCTCTTGGCTTCTGGCTTTTGAACAGTCTGGACTGGGCCATATGCAATGGGGCCCAGCCATGCTGGCCCCACGCGGCCCACTCAACCAGGTCAGTGCCCAGCTTGGCTGGGATTTCTACTCCTGCTGGGCTATGCCCCCGGGACTATCCCAGCACCACAGGCAACTGCACGGCTGGGGCAGTGTGGAGAGTGGCCTGTGGCCAGGATCCACGCATGGCCTGGGCAGCATGTGCAGCTGGGCAGCGTGGTGTGGCCACAGCTGTTTCAGCATGACTTGCAATGGACTTTGTTTGCTTGGCTGCTTTTAACCGTCTATGCTGCAGGCACAGGACAAAAGCAGAGGCAGCAGGTTTTTTTCCTTCTTCCAGCATCCTGCATGAAGGAAAAGTGCGGGGTGACACTGGCAGCCAGCACGTCTTGCACAGTGACGGCGGGGCCCACATGATAAGCAGCAAAAGACACAGCGATTCCTCAATTGCAGAGCCTAGACATGATCAACCTTTCAACAATGAAAGACTCTATAAAAACTGTTTAAATTGAGAACATATAAACGTACAAACACCAGTTCTCTCCTGAATCAGAAAAAGGAAAGGTGAGGACACTTAGAGACAACAACATGGACCCTGAGGTCAGTAAAGAAGGAGTCAAATTCTAAATAGGCAGGGAGAAGATTGAGGAGATGCCCGAGTCTTAGGCTGAAATTTGCTTGTAAACCATAGTGATGGACTGTGATACATCAGACTCTTGTTTCTCTGTGACTTATGAAAATGCACTGGAGGGCTATAGCATTTTAGCCACAACCATGAGCAGATGCACCAGTGCTAAAGTAAGCAGATGTTGAAGTAGTTTTGATTCAGTGAGAAATTTGAACAGAGAGAGTTGAGAAACCTTGCCCCAATGATAGTAATAGAAGACCCTCTGTTCGCAGAGAYAGATGAAGATAACTTTTGTTTTATGCTAGAACAGCTCATCCTTAAAATAGCACCCCAATAGGTTGACWTGGCCCATGAAAGCAGTTGTGAGATAGCTGCAAGGTATGGGAGGGACTTTTCACACTGTGAGCAGATTTTCCTTTCCCAGGCAGCTGATTTGCTGTGACATTAAAGCCATAAGAGAGTTGTTTCTTGTGGAAAAGTCTTCATAGCATGACAAGAGAGACTCCTCTCCCTAAGKGRACTTGAGACTATTCTAGAGGTGATAAACTGACTGAAAGGTGCCAATTTTGTCTTCTAACATTGTCAGTGGGAAGGAAAAGAAGGTGTAGGGGAAAGAAAACTGTTCTGAAGGTTTTATTTTGATTTTTCTTACTATTTTTCTCTTAATTCTGTTAATGAAGTTTTCTTTATACCCTTTAAAGTTTGTGCCTGTTTTGCCATCCCCCTCCTAATGCTTATCTCACAACTGGAAAATGAGTAAATACATACTAGTAAGTGCACTGGCACTTGCCCAGCACTAGACCTACTACATAATTGATGCATTGGCCAGGAAATGAAAAAAATTGGCAAACCCAAACCACCACAAGATATTGTCAAGAGAGATCACCTCTGGAAATTACATTASTGAGCCTTTTTACAGCTGGTTTCAGTGCAGAAGGCAAAGACTTAATGGGAATATTTATTTACTTACCTGTCCTTGAACTGAATCCTAAAGGTACTTTTTGTATGTCAGGGGAAATTGTTGGTAAAGCTGAATACACGCAAAGGCAGTATCTGAGTCGTGTCACCTCACTCTCTAGGGAAGAATGGTCATACAAGATATTAGGGTTTTTCACATGAAAAGTCACATAAAACAATAACATCTGTTAGATAATTATGTTATCTCAAAGTGTCAAAGCAGACTTGGATCTTGTTCCTATTGAGGGTGAAATATGCTGACTGCAAGTTGGGCCTTTAATCTTAAGGCAGTCATCTTGCTGCATGAAAAAGAGACTCCTTCAAGGGTCTTTCATTCTGTCACAGGGTAGAAATCTTATAGGTGATATGGCAGGTAATGATTAATTTAGATTATATCCACTAAGCTTTTGTGATTTAAAATCAGATGAGGAAAAACTTGTACTGAACAACCATTTGGAATATGCCAGATGCACAGAATCCATCGGTTATCATGGTATTTAAGAACTCTGAGAGAAAGGCTTATTCTGAAGACTGTGATAATGTTGAAGACATGGATATAGTCCTTCAGGACCTCAGCTAGTGTCCCAGAGACCATAACAAATGCTACTTCAAATTTTGGTGGTTTTTAATGTGTGCAAACCAGTACAGCATCTGGCTTCTTTCAGTTTTTCCAGTCATATGATGAAGTCTGGATAAACTTTCTAATTGTTTCTACCACTTCAGCAAACAGAGAGTAATCAAAGTTAAGCCTTATCTGGGACAGATTAATGTCWATATAAACAACATCACTCCCCCATCTTGCTTTCCCTACTTCTTTTGAGCTTCKTTGTGCTTTGATTGATTTTAAAAACATGACCTCACACTTGGTGTGTAGAGCATTTGTGGTCTGCATTGATGCAATGCAGACATCAGTATACAGTTTTATGGCTTTTCAGGGGCATCATGGCTGGCATTCATGCAAATTTCACCACTGTTTGATGCTGTGGCTTTGTCTCTCTAAAGATGTCTTATGGCTGTCACCTTTCCTCATCTATTCCCTAATTAATTTCTGTAATAAAATGTTGAAGGGTATTCTATTGAACTTTTCTGTCCATACAGACTGACTATAAATACTTATGATTAATAATGGAAAAAACATACAGTTTCATCATTAAATTACATTTTTAAAAGAATTTATAATTGTGCACAGTATTTAGTATGCTTTTGTATGAAGCAGTGATCCCAAATAAGCTAGATAAGCATTATATAATCTGTTTAACATATGACACGGAAGTGATTTTGAGCAATTTTCCATGCTCTAGAAAGACCAAGATTCTTATAATGTAATTGAGATGTTTACAGGGTTAAATTTATGTGATTCTTTCAATCACTTTGTATCATGTACCACACACATAAGTGCGTGTATACATGTGAAAATGCRTGTGTGAAAATGAGCTGTGGCAAATTCTCAACTCTCTTATAGGGAAAACAATTTAAATTAGTTTCCAGAGCAGAAACTGTCGTAGAAGAGTTAGGTAATTAATTAGATGGATAGCTTTTACTCTGTAGACAAAACTATCTCAAAAAGTTTAGAATGTCTACTGTTAAAAAACATGAGTTTCAGAGCCTGAAAAAGAAATAGCAAAGTCCTATTTCTTCCTTATTTCAATAATTACAAAGTGTGCCTAATTAAACGTTTAAATCAAATCCTGGTTTTGTGGTTTCTCAGTTTTTAAACTGTTCTTAACACGTTTTTTTACTTTTTTTTTATTTACACTTGGGGTCTGGGGGGAGGTGGATGAGTGTCTGCATGGTACTTAGTTGTTGGCGTGGGACAAGGATAAAATTAGTGTTTACTGAATGGGCAAAGTAATCTGCAATAAGAAAAAATAGAAATACACTTTAAAAAATTAAACTATAATAATGCTTTACACACAGACTCCACATTTTGTACCTTATTTTATAAATACAAACACACTTGGAACCCAAATCCCCCCTCTCTTCTGTCAAAGTTTTCTTAACAATGCAATAATTTTATCATGTGATTTAAACATTTCCATTCCTCATGAGACTATCTGAGCATTCTTAATATTGCAGAAATATTAAAGCAATGCCTTTCCCGGTATTCCCAGATTATCTTCCACAATTGTTTTTCCTATTTTTGKTTTTTTAGATCCTCCACAAAATTTTTGGTGCTAAGCAAAAAATACTTTGTTTTGTTTCCATTTGGCTGCATGAGCTTGTTAGGATGCATTCACCTCTCTGCAATGCAAATATATGTATACAGGAGAGATGTTACAAAATGTGGGTGTTGAAATCATGGTGAAGTTGTGATCTTCTAAGTCACACTGTTTTACAATTTTTTAATTGCATTTTAAGTAAAGGGGGAAAATACTGTTCAGATTTGAACTTCAATGAAAGTGAATAGCCTGATATTGAACGCATTAAATCCAATCTCAAATAATTTTGAGCTCAATGGAACAGCTGTTTCTTTCGGTGAAAGCCAACACTGAATTTAATTTTCTAATGCAAAAGAACCCTTCTTATTTAACTAAAGGGAACACTGCTTGTCTTTAGGGAAACTGGGTGGTCTGTCTTAAATTATGATATAGACRCGTTACCTGGAGTACTGTGACATCCACAGGAATATGAATCCAATACACCCTGTCTTCTTATGCCTTTTTCAGTCTGTGCAGTATTTATAGCCCCTGCTGTGAGAAACATGACTGCATTCAAACAGGAATTTTGAAAACAGTGCATTCATTGTCAGATAAGACCTTAACACAGAAAGTTGTSATGGGAAAGATGGGAACCATGAAAGAATAAGCTGCTCTAGAATGTCCTACAAAGTGAAGAAAATAGAAAAAAGGCAAAATAATTAGCATTGGTCAAAATGGCAGGGGAGGTGTCCTTTTTCATGACTTCTAATTTAATTCTCTATTCTTGAGGAACACATTCAATGCAGATAGCTTGGAGTACAGCTACAGTGGAACTGCAGATGGAGCTCTAGGTGGCAGAACCTGAGACAAGGGGCTGTGAACAGGCACTGACCCTTTGCACAACAAACGGGACAGGGACCTGTGGCACAGGTCACAGCCAGGTGAGAGACGCTCAGATACACAGCAGGAGATGAGGACTCAAGCAGTAAAAGCCAAAACTTCCGTGTGTTTGGACTGTGAGGGTATAAACACCCAGGATTTCCTTCCTCCAAGAGGCATCAACTCCAGATATTGCRGCACCATGATTAAATTAATTTGACAGTGCAGAGGTTTGATACTTAAAAATGGAAAACAGAGTCAAATCAGGGAGGAAAGCTGGTCTGACTGTGTGAGTGGTGTGAAYAGGGAGTCAAATGGGGTGCCCATCTGGCTTACTGGAGCCACCCATTGTGAAAAGTCTTCAGTTCCAGTTACAGTCTTGGGTGGCAGGAATGTGACTGACAGAGTGGCTCCCAAATGGTCAGACCAGGAAGTTTCCTTAACACATACATCTCTTTAAGGTAACAGGGTGGATTATTTATCCTGGAKAAACTGAATAAACTGAACATATTCTGAGATGGTCACATGGTCAGCTTGGTATCAATCATTAGATTAGATCTACCATGTTGGATTCTCTTTGCTCAATGGAAGAGGAGTAAAAGAAGAAAGATTATGTCCAAGGCCTAAACAGTTCTGGTGCTCCTGTGACTAGCTCAGCTTCAGTGAACTTAGTTAAACTGTGCCTATGTGCTGCTGTTTAGAATCTTGTCCTCAATATCAGTTAAGAAATTAGACCGGAATCACTGATAATATCAAACCATAATTTGACCTGTTAAATGACCCTGCAGTCTGGAACCCGAAAATGTATCAAGAGGAAGGCTGAGGGGGAGCAAATTATGAACCAGATTGAGCAAATGATTTAATTATGCCACCAAACATTCAGCAAAATTGAAGTCAGACTTTTAAAAGTAGATCTAACATTAATTCAAATAACATTTGCTGCTCCAAATAGCATGACAGATTTAGGGATGATTTTTTAATAACRTTTTCTTGGTTTCTTTGGGGGCTGGAGGACTGGCAAAGGGAAAGCTTGCTGCACTCCTCTGGAGGGCCAACCCCTGAGCTACAAACCTGCAGTCAGAGAGAGCAAGAAAATTGCCTCAGAGTCCTTTGCTACTGTACGTTGATTTCTTCTACCCCATTGGCCCTTCCCGTTTGCTCTGTCCCTGCACCTCATCCCATTCACTCCCATGTTTTCTCCTGCCCCATGTCTTTCCCATATAAACCCCTTATTTCCCCTGCCTCCTTGGAGCTGATGTCACTGGCCTCCTTTGCAGAGTGCCCTCCTTTTAATAAAGGCTTATTCTCTGTGGAACGCCATACAAGGTCCTGGTCTCTTCCCTCTCTGTTGCCTGGAAGTAYTGAACAGCTAGCCGGTGTGAGGGAAGGATGTGCCTGTGCCCCTGAGCCGTCCTTCTCAGGACACTTCTTCAGGAAGATCGTGGCACCCTTACCACCGCTCCGTCTGTCGTGGCAGTTTCAAATTAATTTCTTCACCTCTTTTTTCTAAGCAGYAGAAATGCTGAACTTGTAGGGCTATAAAGATCTTTTGAAATGGTTATTGTTAATTTCCCAAGGTATCAGATGGCTGATGTCCATATACTGTGAGGATAAGGAGTCCATATACCATAAAGATTTTCTTTAGTCCAAATGGTATTTTGATAGAGCATCTCTATAAATTCTTTATTAAACATAATTAATATCATTTCCATACAGTATTTAAGGTATCAGAGTGACATTTGTTKGATAAAGATGTAGGTCTAAACTGAGTGATGATGATGTTCCACATAGTAAAAAAGTTATGCTAGCAAACAAAAGCCTTAAAAGTTAATCAGGCTCTAGCCAAGAATTGTTATATGAAAGAGAAAAAAAGAGGAGAGGACTGTAGGTGGGCCTGTGCTTTGTGAAGAATTTTGAGATTTCCGTATTTGGTTTAATTTCAGCTGGGACCTGAGGCATAATAGACTGAAAATCTATCTGCAATCTGAGAGATCATATCACTTAAGGAGACAAAAATATTTTGTAAGGGCATGCTGCTTTCCAGTATTTGAGACTCCATGAACAGGCACATTACTTGGTCTCCTTTTTGATATAAAGACAAAATTGCTGAATGCCTTTATGGTAATCCTGGAGGTATTCTGAGAAGCTCTGTGTCTAAAGCTCGAGAAGATCCTGGACTTCTAGACCATGTCACCAGCGTCTGGAAATTGGATTGCTTCAGGAGTCAGCTACCTCTAAAGACAGGAGGCTCATATGGCASTTAGGGGGCTGTGTAATCCCTGTGTTTGAGGCAACTGCCAGGTTTCTGGTGATCAAACAGCAGATTGCTTTGGAAAATTGCTCTAGATTAAGGAATTTGGATGCTATGGAGGTATGAAGATTACTGTGGGCTTCCTGACTAATACCATACCACCCAATCACTTTATAGGCTCCAGTACAGTAAATAGCCAAAGGCCTTGCCAGTGATGAGTRAATATGAAGACAAGTAGAGAGTTTGCTTTGGAAAATCTACTTATACTCTGTCTGATGCAAAATATAAGCGTCTTTATCAAGGATGATTTTATGGGGAAGAGGTATCTCAGTAGGTGGGTAAATGCCAATATGCTTTTARGATTTTTCTTAATCAACTTTAGAAAAAAAACAATCGGGGCCAGTGTAGAAAAAGTTCAAACTCCCCTAAGAATTACAAAAATGGTCTGATTAAAGATGAAGACCTGTTAAAACTACATTGTGTCTATTTAGGGCTCTGAGTAACCTCAATTCATCACTCCCTTGCAGAGGTTTTGAAATAGATTAGCTTTCAGCCCAAACTATCCTATGATTTTATTATAGGATTGAAAGTAGAATCCTATGCTTCAGGGTTTTACAAAGTATTTGGTCATTATTGTGCTCACATCCTGTTAAAATATTTTCCTGTACTTCTTTTATGTAACTAGTATCTAGCTCCTGTTGACCTCAGGGTACTAAATGAGATGAGATGAAGACATGACCATTTGTAGTACTGCCATGAAGTCAGGAAAAAATWAAATGTAGAACTTAGTTGGAAGCCAATAAAACCCTTGTCTGTCTTTTCCCTCAAGATGTGATTCATTAAGAACAAAATGCCATTCAGGCATATATCAGTAGATTATTGATTTGGCTGAAATTAGTAGGATTCATGTTTAAAGTTAAACACATAGTTGGTTCTAGTTTTGCCTTTTTATTATTTTAATCATTCTAATATGATTCAAAAAAGCCTTCTGTGTATCAAAATTCTGCTTTGTATGTCTTTTGCATCTACAGATGCRCGTGCGAAAAGGTCTTTAATGTGATAAAATTCCAAGTAATTTCTGTTTCCCCTCTACTGTCATTGTTTGTTAAGATTCAATGCCTTAATGATTTCTTGAAGTAATGCTCCTTTTTAACAAGGTTAGTTGTCTTATGAAAGAAGTCATACTGTATTTACAAACARTATGAATAAGAAAGCTTAAATAGTGCATAAAAATATTTGTAGATAGGCTGACAATAAGGGTCTAATGTATGCTTACTGAGAAATGAATGATCTGCAAAGAGAGAGAACCCCCCTACTTCTGCTAATGTCATGTGGGATTTCAAGGTGTTCCAATTTACTTTAGAATATGCTCCTCACTGATCTCAACACCAGTAAAAAAAATCTTAAATACATTCTACGTTCAGTAACACAGTATGGTGTTCCAAGAGAGACCAGTCTGCTGAGTCTAGTTGTGTTTCTTTCCACAGTAAATATTGGTGTCATGCTATCATTTGTCTGGTCTTGGTTATGATTGTGCATATGTTCATTTCAGAGAATTGCTGATAATGCTGGTCTCCTGCTCCAAGACCTGAGTAAACCTATAGTTAAAAAAAGCACCATAAAGGACGAAAAAACTTCCTACCTGAGATATTGGTTAGGTTCACTTTCCCATTTCTATTAACAAGAGTTTTCAGGCTGACTTGCTTAAGAGAAATGTAATCAGGATAAATATTCTAAGGACAAATGTGATTCCATTGTACATAGGTTTTTAAAGACCCTAGTGTTTAAAAACAAACAAAACCAAACAATTGTTCTGGAAAGTAAGGAAGGCAATGAAATATCAGGKAAATTTTTTCTGCTAAAAGTAAATCATTTCTTGATAGGGCAGTTGTTAAATGCTTAAGAACACTGGAACCTTTAAAGAACACATATTATCAATTCAATGTTCAGCTCTTAGAACTTGAAACAACTTATATGGAAAGATCATTGTTTCTTATATGTGTTATGTGCACAAAATAACTTGTAGATACTGTGCTGTTCTGACTTTATTAATCAAGGCTTATTGCAAATTCTCTTAGTGTTAATTATCATGACTTGAAATTCAAATTGTTTAATCATCTACCTTTTGACATAATTCCATGACTGCAGTGATAGAAGGGCTTGTCAAACATAATATTGCATGATACACTTCTGTGTTTTTCTGGCTGACCACTGCAGTGATGTCCTTCAAGTAATAGATTCAAAACTGTTAATAAAGTTATGAGATTTATATAAATACGTTAACTTTAGGGGGGAAAGGGGGAAAAATGCATTAAAATTAAAATTATTTCCAGAAATCAGGATCTTCTCCATACTTCCTAAATTAGTGGCAGATGTAAAACCCATAGCATAACTACAGTCTTGCAGAGCTTGCATTTTAAAGAAAGCTTTTTGGAAAATGCTTTTGGGAAAATAATTGTCAGATAGAAGGTTTTTTATTGAAAAGAAGAATTTACACCAAAGTCTATATTAACATCTTTAACTGAGCCAATACATTATTTGTAAATGCTTGAAATGGAAAAGTTACTTCTGAGATGACACATCAAGATCTTTGAAATTGCTTTACCTGTTGACTGAGCTGTAAGCTTCAGCATCCATGCCTGCATAGTGGCCTCTACTAACAGTTTTAATCAATGGCATGTGACAGCAATAAGGATTTAAAGGTATTCCTGACAACAGGAGAGATGTGCAGATGAGACACTAGATATAAGATAGTCTGTCTCTTTCTAGACTGCTTCTATCATTAATTCTAAGCAGAATTGATGAATATTCAATATATTACCTAATTGTGACATCTTCACAAAAATTAAACAGTAATAAAACAGATGTRAGATTTGTGTGTGAATTTCTTCAGCAACATCTCCTATGTAACCTGTCAACTTCTACAGCTGTCAAGTGGGATTCAAAATGTGGCAGGTAGTTCTTTTTAAGACACTGGAAACTGGCTTAAGATTTCTTAATGACAACATAAATGACTAATAAATGACTGGCAGCTTTACCTGCATCAACAAAAGATAAATAAATGCATTTGCAACAACAGGAGACTTGTAAGTGCTATAGTTTTTCCAGTCCTCTGAAAAAGCAAGACAAATGCATCTATCATGATATAATTTCTTGCTCTTTCTGTGTATTGTAAGCATGTCTACAGAAGCAGAAGATTTCAAGAAAAAAAGGGTAATTACTTAAAAGAAGCAATTTTTATTGCATAGACTGGTTTGATTTTTTAAAAATGTGTGTTTAGTTATCTTATTTTTTTTTAGTAATCGCTATGAGGATAAAAATTTTTTCTGGATAGACTGTGCTTTTGAAATTAGCATGAAAAGGATAAAGTTTCACTGAAGAGTTAATGGAAGCAGAGGTATGAGATCCATGGAACCAGTGGGATATGGTTCACATATTAAGACACCATCTTTTCCATTGGTGCACTCAATCCCTATTTTGAAAACTGTGAACTGTTTACCATGTTTAAATGTCTGATTCAGAAGTGGTGGTCAGTGCCTTAGAAATAAGTTTGCTTTGCTGTGCACAAACCTGGRAACTACACATTCACAGGAGAGACTGTTCCATTTGCTTCTGCATGCCTACTCTTTTGTGGATAGGAAGAGACGCTGGGAATAAGATTTTCTATTCGTTGACTAGGTTCAGAAGAGTAAGACAGACTAGCTTCTCCTGTTAGCTCCACTGCTGTACCTGCCAAAGGACTGAGATTCTTAGAACTGCTGCTGACCTGGTGAAATTGGGGGTCAGGGATGGGCAAAAGGAAATAATGGGGCTTCCTGCATTCCTGTTCATTTTATCAAATGGCAGCATGTTACTTTTGTGGTTCAAGCAGATTTGGCAAGTAGGAAATTTACTTCAGATGCTGCCCAGTAGCAGTATATTGAAGCATGGGTCTGAAAAAGCTGAGCTGCTCTCAGTATGAATGATTGAGCAATGCCTGTGTGAGGCAATGAGTACAGCAGGGAACTGAACACAGGCTAATCTAAACAGGGTACCTGTGCTGTGAGGTACATTAGCCATAAAGAGTGCAGGAGGGTGGGAGGGTGTAAAGACTAGGGAATRCATACGTAAGGCCTTCAAATGCAGGCTTTTAGTAATGTTTGGAGCCTGAGAATATGCTTAGATGAGTTTATTAGCTAGCTAGATAGTACGTGCTGGACACTCAGTAGAAGTTTGACAGCTGATAAGATTAAATTATAATATGGTTTGGGAAATAATAAATGCATATAAGGAAAAATTGCATGTAAGTGTGATACAGTTTAAAGAGTATAACTGCATTAGGACTGCACATGTATACGGTACTTGATTTTCAGTGTGAGTATTGCTGTGTGTCATTGTGCCATTAAGAAATTCAAACATTTCAGCAGTAAGTCTGACTGYGAATTGAGCTTTGAAGCTAGGCATATCTAGCTGAATCAAGTCAAATTGGAAGCATATTCTGGAGTAACTGAAAGTAGATGATTAATGAGCATTTACATGCTGGCATACTAGCAGCTCAGGAAGCAGCAGCTAATGTGCTTTGGCTTAGGCATTACAGTTCTGAGCTACCTTTTGGATGAAGTGAGGGAATCCCTTTAATTGTGTGGGGGTGACCCTTGCTAACATAACAGTCTCCACTGAGAGTAATGACACCCACTTGAAACTGTGACATTCACAAATACTTTGTGATAAAAAAGGACTGAATTAAATGACAGGGAATATTATTAATTAAATGCAAGGGAAATATTATTTTGTGTATACCTGATTTAGAGAAGCAAACTGTAAAGAATCCAGCATATATGACATCCAGGCATCTTTTCATCCATCAAAACAAGCCTATGAAGAGAACAGAAGGATGGTTTCCTACTAAATGTTGATCATATACAAAATTAAAGAATATATTGAAAAATACTTTTTAAAAACCGTTAATAGATATGAAAGAAAAAAAACAATTTTGAAAAACTTCATGAAAAATATAACTTTTCAGCATTCAAGCAAGCTGCATTACAGTGAGAACCAAAAATATAAGAATCTGTACATATTCCTTGTGAACATGTGTTTTTCATTATGACTATATTCATGGGGAGAGCAAGATTCATCTATACTTACACTAGATGATTTGATCTATTGATATGGATGTGGTGAGAAAAAGGTCAGGAAACAGGTCTTCAGGGTATAAGTCTGACTGTGAAAAAAGAAAAAGATTTTTCTAATTTGTTAACTGCACCTATTAGATATAAAGTTAGACTTATACGGTTCAGTGTCAGAAAATTTATGGATGTCAAAAAAGACTGTAGATTCTGCATAAAGATGAAAAACCTGAAATTGATAACAATATGGTTACAACCACCTCACAATATGAAAGAGGAAGATTTGTAATATGAGCAAGAGACATTACTAGCCTACGTTGGAGGGAAATTCTGTTGAGACAGTTATCTAAAAGTATACCCTGTACATTTATGTGTGCTGTGTGCTACGTGCGCAGAGCAGACAATCATGTAAGAAAATCAGTCAGTTACCTACAGACCATAAAATGAAACTTTTATGAGTTGCCTTAATAATGTACTGAAATGCTTTCTGTCATCTACATCCGGCGTTTGTGACCTGGGGCTGAATCTGCATGATCCTTCTGATAGCTGATGGGGAAATTGGTAGAGGCAAACCCTATGCAGAGAAGCTTGGATTATCTTTTCAGGCTTTAATAACAGAAAGCCTCTCACAAGTGTCATCTCACATGTTATAATGGATTCTGTTGTTTTACGTCATGGTGAAAAAAAAAAGGGAAAATAACTACACTGAATAAAGAGCTACCTGCTGGTAACCAATAAAAATAATATTTTTTACCTCCTAAACTGAAAGAATTAAATGAGCCTAAGGGAAACTGAGTATTGTTAATCGTAACAGGAGTTATGTCAGCCAGAGATATGGTCTTGTATATTTTTGAAGACTTTCTTTCCAGTGACTTGCAATTCCTGTCATATAATATATAACTGGTTTGCTCTCACAGTAATATGTATAATATTGGAAGAATCTAAAGTTGGTTGGTTGGTTGGTTGGGGTTTTTTTTTGTGTATAAGTGCTTCTTATTTTACAAATGAAATAAGAGAATTGAGAGAAAACCTAGTTAGGAAAATTCACTGCATTTCATTTTATCCAGTAAGATGTTCTCCTTTAGTAACTTCTGAAAAACTGATTTATCAGTCTACATTATTTCTATCAGTGGAATAATTCAGAAAAAAACATATTCTTTAGCTTGGAAGCTCAAGAACTTTACCATGACATACCTCAAAATTTTTTAGTGGATATTCTTGTTTTTAATGGAGGAAGAGTGGAGTCACAAATGAGAAATTACATGGGTATGAATCAGAGAGCATTTATTTTCTTATAAATTTAGTGCAGAAATAAGTGTATAAATCTGTTAAGTAGGATGTCAAATAACCAAACTAAATCTGAATTTGTCCAAAAAAGAAATGGAATTTTCACTTCCTTGCTTCGCAGAAGTATTCCTTGCCACCGGTACAATTAGATACATGCAAATATACAGCATGTATTAATAATTTGCATTAGAATCTGTGAGATTTATAATCAAAATCAGAGTAAAGCATGGTGGAAGAGCCACTTGACTGAAATTTTGGGAAAGGCTGTTTTAAAGAAGGCAAAAGTAAAAAGATCACAGAAGGTTTAAGGCTGGGAGAGACATAGGTCAATGACACAGTGGGTTGTCTTATCCAGCCTCCCTGCTTGGGTAGGGTCTTCCTAGAGCTCATGACACAGAATTGCACCCAGACTGTTCCTGAATATCTGAAAATGATACACAGAAGTAATAGGACTAGTGAAATTCTCCCTAGTTTCATGTAAAATTGAAACATTGTTCAGCTGAACTGCAATTTGAAAATTACTCTGGAAAGTGGAAATTGTTCAGAAGATATATCCAAGTTAGAAGATTAAGATACTGAAATAACTGTTTTCTCTGTTACCATAAATATGATTCAGAATGTCTCTATTTGAACCTAGGGATTTAGCTAATAAATTCTGTCCTTATAGAATAAAAAACTAAATCGTTTCTCTGGGCGATAAAAAACCCATGTTATTTTATTTGATTTACAAAACTCTTTGCTGCTTATGGCACTAAATCCCACTCTGTTTTTTGAGGTAAAACTCTTACTGGATTCTATAGCAAACATATTTTCATTTGAAGTTACAACCTCTGGCAGAGAAACTCCTTTCCTTATTTTTTTTCCAGGACAATTAAAGACACAATACTATCATAGTTTCATAACAAAATTTCTTTCCTTTCTCTCCTAGTGAGAGTTGTAGTAAAAAGATGGCAAAATAAGGTCTACAGTTAATTAAAAAAAACCCCAAACAATCCTCCCCAAAAATCAGGTTCAGTTTTCTTTAGATTTTGCTTGGTGCATTAAGCTCTTTAAATTATTTAATTCTGGTGGCATCTGTATTGTGATGGGCTCTCTGGAACTATAAGAGATGCATCCAGAAGAAAAACACAAACCTCAAACAGGAAAAAACCCCAGAAATTATAATAAATAAAGAGTATGTCTCCAAGCTGCATGGTGATCAACTGTCTCATGATAATTCAGAATCAAAAGATAAATAAACCATCTTCAGGAATTCCCACATATCAAAACAAGTTATGAGTATTTATTTTGGAGGATTTCTGTAGAAATGTGGAGAAGGTGCAGAGCACATAACAGTCATGTCCACCAAGTCATGAAAATAGCTGACATATGTGACCCCATCAAAACAAGTACAGAGATACTTTCTGGAGACACATAGAGGCTGTCAAGTCTGTCACCATTCCCCATTCCTTGTCTTTCAGTAAAGTAAGATAAAATAGTTTAAAGCAGAAGGAGACATAGGTTGCATTGTAAAGAAGAGAAACAAAAAGTCAAACTGGAAGCACTGACAGAAAAGTCAGTGCTGGGGGCTTTTAATAACTTTAACTCACAGRAAAATAATCTTTTTTGTGCTTTTTTGACTGCCTAACATGTAACTTGGCTGGTTTTGAGAACAGAGGTTTTAGAATTTAGAATTTTAAAATTTAAAATATTTGCAAATATTTTTTTGAGACATATCATCCTGTAGAATCTTTTATACTATGTACATCATCATTAYCAAATCCTAGATGGACCATTATCATTTTTGTAAAGGGTAAAGAAAGAAACACTCTCCCTTGGTCAAAGAGGATTGAGTGAGAGAACACCTGGGAAAACTTGACATCCACAAGTCAATGGGTTCTGATTCTCAGCGTGAATGCTGAGAATGGTGGCTGAAACAATGAGACAACTCATAATATCTTTGAAAGGTTGTGGCCATCAGTAGAGGTGCCTGAGGACTGGGCAGAAGCAAACACCACCCCTGTCTTAAAAAGGGCAAGAAGATCCAGGGAACAAGTGGCCAGTCAGCTCATCTCAGTCCCTGAAAAGGTGATGGAGTGCCTCATTCTGGAGGGCATCTCATCCATGCAGATGACAAGAGGGTGATCAGGAATGGTCAGCATGGATTCACTGAAGGTAAATCATGCTCAACCAAACTGATTGCCTTCTACAATGAGACAACCACCTGGATGGATGAAGGCAGAGTAGTGGACATTGTCTACCTCATCTTTAGCAAGGTTACAGACATTGTCTCTCACAACTTCCTCATAGACAAACTCAGGAAGTATGGGCTGGATGAGTGAACAGTGAGGTAGATTGAGAACTGGCTGAATGGCAGATTCCAGAAGATTCTAGTATGTGGCACAGGGTCTAGTCAGAGGCCTGTCAATAGTGGTGGTTCCCAAGGACCCAGTATTGTTTAACTTATTCATCAATAACTTGGATGAAGGGGCAGGTTCCTTCTCAGCCTGTTCACTGATGACACAAAGCTGGGAGAAGTGGCTGATACTCCAGACAGTTGTGCAGCCCTTCAGGAGGACCTCAAAAGGCTGGAGATATGGGCACAGAAGAACTAGTTAAATTTTAACAAAGACAAGTGCAGGGTCCTGTACCTGGAGAAGGACAATCCCAGGCGCCAGGACAGGCTGGGGACTCACCTACTGGAAAGGTAGCTCTGCAGAGAAGGATTTTGAAGTCGTGGTGGACAACAAGCTGTCCATGAGTCAGCAGTGCCCTTGGGGCCAAGAAGGACARTAGTATCCTAGCGTGCTGTAGGAAGAGCTTTGACAGCAGGTCGAGGGAGGTGTTCCTGCCCCTCTGCTCAGTCCCGGTGAGGCAGATCTGGAATGCTGTGTTCAGTTCTGGGCTTCTTAGTACAAAAGACATGGAACTTCAGAGACTATCCAGCAAAGGCCTATGAATTTATATTAAGGGACTGGAGCGTCTCTTTTGGAAAGAAACACCAAGACAGTTGGGCCTATTAAGTTAAAAAGGCTCAGTTTTCTGATATTTGTAAATCTTTCCAAAGATGCCAGGACCTCTCCAGCTATTGTATGAAGATCTAGGTACTTAAATTGGAATTGTGCTGGGGCTGTATGCTTTTCTTGATAAAATTTTATGAGGCTCGAGATATGAGTTGTACTATACTAAAAGCCTGGGCATACTGGAAGATGCTGAGATGTTCAGAAGATCTTGGTTATGTAAATTCTTTAGTCTGAAAATTTCAATGTAGTCAGTCAGCCAGCCAGTATAAATTGCCCTAAAGTTATTAATAAAACCCATATTTTTTTATAATCTCAGTGGTTTTTTCCCACCTTTTTGTTACAGCACATTCTCAAGATAAAGTAGACTAAAGAGGTTGCCAACACAGTTTTTATATAAAGCACTAATATCTGTTTGAGGTAGCTGTGGGTAGACCTTATGCGCACAACAGACTGTATATGTGGAAAGTGCTAGGTAAACATGAAAAATTTATTTTGCAAACAAATTTTTCCCGTATCAACTTCAGTTTTCTTTTGTAGGAGTTCTCTTGATAGCATCTTTCAAATTGCAAAGGACTTGAAAATGTTTAAATTTTGAAAGTTCTTTTCTCCTCTGTTTTTATGTATTCTTGAAGCATCAAGTGCACTACAAAGCTATTGTGGTGAATAATGCTTATTTAACTACGATGAATAACACCAAAGACAATATTTTATTCACCTTTTACTTAAAATATGAAAAAAAAAAATCAGAGGCAACAGAGGAGCTTTTCAAATTATTTTAAAAATCCATTAAAAACCCTTGCTTTTACAAAAAATCTCTTTTCACTGCCATGGGAGTGGAATTTACTTTTTTCATTCCACACTTTCCATAGCTTACTCTTAATGGTCTTCCATTTTCCCCCCTACAGCTTTAGTAATCATATTGGTTCTATAGTCTTCACTTCTCTGCAAAGCTATTAAATGATCAGGATAAAACACAGTTATCCTCGAGATTTTCTTGAACTTTGCATCATTGCTTGATCCCAAATTCAGCCAGCAAATGATTACTTGAGAAATGCTAATATTGGCAGTCCAGCTTTCCCCAAAAATATGCTGAGGAAACATGAAAAATTAGAAGTTAACTGCAGTTCAAATGATCTGCATTTATCATGCCTAAGTGCATAAAAAGTCATGTCCTCAAGCCCAGAAAACCAGTCACATCACGACCATATAACATTTTTTAAATAAAATTTTTGTCATGCACAGTGTGCAATATTTCAATACTTGTGTTTCTACACTGTGTCCTGCATTGATGGGTAAAAAAGGAGACATTTTATTTATAATATAATTACAAAGGGATATTTTGATTTTTAAAAAAAGTGAAGGTGAAGTGACCTAATTCCACAGAAATTTCTGCTTATTATAGTCCAGAATGAGTCACAGAATCTAAATTATTCTAAAAAGAATAGTGCGGAATCAAAGGAATTAGGAATCAAAACAGATTAAAAGGAGATTCATGTGCTTTTCCCAGAAAACCCCTAAATAGTTTGAATTTCTTTTGTTCTTATTTGCTGAATATGACAATATGGAAGACTGTGCATCTGTAAAAGATGATAAAACAGAGACAAATAAAAATGCCTTGTTTGACTTCCTTTTTCTTCCACCTTAATTTACAGAATTAAATGAAATTTTCTCAATTGAAGGAGGAAACCAATGATGGTTTAATAAAGAGCAATAAAAAGTAGTTCTGCAAAGTAGAGTAGTAGTTGAGTACTCTGCACAGTTCTGGGCTTCTCAGTGCAACAGAGAAATTAAACTCCTGGAGTGGGTCCAGAGCAGAGAAGGGCAAAGATGATTAAGGGACTGAAGCATCTCTCTTGCAAGGAAAGGCTGAGGGAGCTAGGGGTGTGCAAGCTGGAGAACAGATGAGTGAGAGGAGACCTCATCAATATATGAAGGGATTATCTGAAGGGATAATCACAGAGTGTGATGGTGTAAGAGTATGGACAAGGCTCTGTGTGGTGGTACCCAAGAAYAGAACAAAAGGCAATGGGCAAAAACTGATGCACTGGAAGTTCCCCATTTTACTGCGAAGTGACTGAGCACTGGAACAGATTGTCCAGAGAGGCTTTGCAGTCTCCCTTACTGGAGACATTCCAGAACTGTCTGGATACAATTCACATGTGCCATGTGCTCTGGGATGATCCTGCTGGAGCAGGGAGGTTGTACCAAATAACCCACTCTAGTCTCTTCCAAAATTCCGCAGTCTGTGATTCTGCAAATCACATTCCAGCATCTGTATAACTATGAAAAACTATGAAGTTACCCATCCCTTACCATGAAAATTTCTGACAGCTGTGATTCTGGTTGTAGATATATAATAAAATTCCAGAAGCTAGAGGCAACTGTCTGCACAGGGACTACTGTCTATGTGCAAGGACAGCTACACATAATGTTTTTTGATTGAGGAAAGGAGGAAGTAGACTTTCTCATTTCCTGTGCTGTGTTTATATAATTTTCCTCCATTCTTTGTCAGAGAGGATCAATTAGACAATGTTTAGATAGGCAGGAATCCTTTTTATGATATTTCCTCTATTCTTGTTTTGGTTTGAAAGAAAAACCAGCAAGAGACTGCAAGTCAGAAATATAATTTATTAGAAGGAGGAAAAAAACCGAAATACATGCAATAATACAAAAGAAAAACCACTGACAGAGTCAGAATACAACCTGACACCCTGCTAGCTAGGGTGGTGGTTGCAGTCCAGATGAAATGGTCTTGTTAACGTGGTGATCCCATAGAAAAGATGTGGTAGCTCTTGGCCTCTGGAAGCCAGTGGGTAAGGGCTGCCTGTTCTGTCCCAAAGCCCAGATTACATCCAGGTGGGGATGCTTAGCTTCTCCCCCCTGGGTGGAGCATCTCACAATAGGTTGATATCATTCTGAGTCATGCAGTGGGTCCTTGATTACCCATTAAATGGACATGGGTCCCGGAGGGAGTTATCTCTGAGTCATGTGGCAAGGCATTAATGGGCCCAGGAGATGAGGAAAAACAATGCCTCTCCTGGTTTCAGCAGCTCTTGAGGATGGGAATAAATACATCGTTATATTGTAACCTAGGACATAATCCACCCCTTATTCTATTACCATCTACACCCAAACCAATACCCTCTTAGAGGTATTTATATATAAAATACACAATGAAACGTTACACACAGTGCTCACTTACCTGCTTGTGGTACACAACAGGTTTCCCTGTCCTTCCTTCTGCGTTACCCACCAAGTGTAACCAGGTCATTGAGCAAAACAATCCCACGGATGGGTTTGCCCCTTCCTGTAGTGGGATTAATCCAAACAGTCTTTCCTAAAATACTTTTCACGTGTATCACAGGAACTTTGTCTCCATCCCCTGTGTGCAGGGGTTCAGACTGGGCAGGACCAGCTCAATTGATGGACCTTGGGYGTTGACCATCCAGGTTGCTTTTGCTAATTTCCCAGTTTCTGAGGGTTCCCCTGCCAAGTGCCTTCAGGGTAGTCTTAAGTAGTCCATTGCATCGTTCAACTTTCCTGGCAGCTGGTGCATGATAAGGGATATGATATATCCATTCAATACCACGTTCTCTTGCCCAGGTATTTATAAGGCCATTCTTGAAATGGGTTTCATTGTCCGACTCAGTTCTCTCAGAGTTGCCATATCTCCACAGGACTTGCTTTTCTAGAAAAAGATAGTGTCCTGGGCAGTAGCATGAGGCACAGGGTAGGTCTCCAACCATCCTGTGGTTGCTTCCACCATGGTGAGCACATGGCGCTTGCCTTGGCAGGTTTGGGGAGGCAKGATGTAGTCAATTTGTCAGGCTTCCCCATACCTGTACTTCAGCCATTGCCCACCATACCACAGAGGCTTCACCTGCTTGGCCTGTTTGATTGCAGTGCAGGTCTCACAGTTGTGGATGACCTGTGAGATGTTGTCCATAGTAAGGTTCACCCCTCGGTCACAGGTCCATCAATATGTTGCATCTCTCCCCTGATGACCAGAGGCATCATGGGCCCAGCGAGCTAGGAATAATTCTCCCCTGTGCTGCAAGTCTAGATYCACCTGTGATACTTTCACCCTGGCAGCTCAGTCCACCTGCTTGTTGTGATGSTCTTCATTAGCCCGACTCTTGGGTATGCGCACATCCACGTTTTCAATCTTCATGGTCAGCCTCTCTACTCGGGTGGCAATGTCCTCTCTACTCGGGTGCCAAATCTTGGCGGCCCAGATGGGTTTTCCTCTGCACTGCTAGTTGGCCTTTTTCCAGTGATCCAGCCATCCCCACAGAGCATTAGCTACCACCCATGAGTTGGTGTAGAGATAGAGCCTTAGTCACTTCTCTCATTCAGCAACATCCAAAGCCAGTTGGACAACTTTACACTCTGCAACCTGACTCAATCTACCTTTTCCCTTGATAGCTTGTGCAACTCATCATGTGGGGCACCATACTGCAGCTTTCCATTTCCAGTTAGGTGCCTACAATTCATCAGGAACCATCAGTGAAGAGGGCATATTGTCTTTCAGTCTCCAGTAGCTCGTTATATAGTGGGGCTTCCTCGGCATGTGCCACTTGCTCCTCTTCTTCTTCAGAAGATAATCCAAAAGTCTCCCTTTCAGGCCAGTTTCTTCTAATTTCCAGAATCCCAGGGTGATTCRGATTTCCCATACGGGCACCCAGGGTGCAATCCATTTGCTCCATGTGGTGTCAGTGGCGTGATGTGTGGAAGGAGCCTTTCCTTTAAATATCCATCCCAGCACTGATAGCCAGGGTGCAAGAAGCAGCTGCATTTCGATGCCAGTTACTTCTGAGGCAGCTTGAACTCCTTCATAGGTGGCCAAGATTTCCTTCTTTGTGGGAGTGTAATTCGCTTCAGAGCCTTTGTAGCTTCGGCTCCAGAATCCCAGTGGTTGACCCTGAGTCTCCCCAGGAACCTTCTGCCAAAGGCTCCAGGACAGACCATGGTTCCCAGATGCACAGTAGAGCATGTTCTTCACCTCTGGTCCCGTCCTGACTAGGCCAAGGGCTACCACATGAGCAATTTCCTGCTTGATCTGGGTGAAGGCTTGTTGCTGTTCAGGGCCCCAGTAGAAATCATTCTTCTTGTGGGTGACCAGGTAAAGAGGGCTCAGGAATGTGCATTCCCCAAAAATCTATGGGACCTAGGAAAGCTTGTGTTTCCTTCTTTTTGGTTGGTGGAGACATAGCGGTGATCTTGTTGATTACCTCTGTCGGGATCTGATAACGTCCATCTCACCACTTGACTCCTGGAAGCTGAATTTCTTGAGCTCGTCCCTTAACCTTGCTTTGCTTAATGGCAAAACCAGCTTTCAGCAGAATCTGGATAATCTCTCCTTTTTTGAAGACTTCCCCTGCTGTGCTTCCCCATACAATGATGTCATCAATATGCTATAGATGTTCAGGAGCCTCACCCTTTTCCAGTGCGGTCTGGATCAGTCCATGGCAGATGGTGGGACTGTGCTTCCACCCCTGGGGCAGTTAGTTCCAGGGGTACCGCACTCCCCTGCAGGTGAAGGCAAACTCAAGTCTGCATTCTGCTGCCAAAGGAATGGAGAAGGCATTGGCAATATCGATTTGCTGCCTTGGACTCCAGCTCGTACTGAAGCTCCAACATGTCTGGCACGGCAGCGCTCAGTGGTGGTGTGACCTTATTCAGGCCACAGTAATCTACCGTCAGTTTCCATTCTCCACTGGACTTACACACTGCCCATATAGGGCTGTTGAAAGGTGAACGAGCTTTGCTGACCACCCCTTGGCTCTCCAGTTTATGAATCATCTCATTGATGGGAATCACAGATTCTCTGTTGGTCCAATATTGCCAACGGTGTACTGTTGCTCTGGTGATTAGTGCCTGTTGTTCTTCAACTCTCAGCAGTCCCACAGCAGAGGGGTCATCTGAGAGACCAGGCAAGGTATTCAGTTTTCTAATGTCTTCTCCCTCTACAGCAGCTATCCCAAAAGCCCAATGATGTCCTTTTGGGTCTTTGAAATATCCATTTCTGAGACATTCTGCACCAAGGATGCATGGGGCCACTGGGCCAGTCATGATGGGTTGTTTCTGCCACCCAGTTAAACTCACTTCAGCCTCCAACACAGTCAGCTGCTAGGATCCTCCTGTTAACCCAGAAATAGAAATAGATTCTGCTCCTATGTACCTTGATGGCATCAGGGTACCTTGGGAACCGGTGTCAACCAAGGCTGTATATTTTTGTGGATCAGATGTGCCAGGCCATCAGCTCCACACAGTCCAATAGATCTGATTGTCCCTGTCCTCTACCTGGCTAGAGGCAGGGCCCCTTTATTCCTGGTTGTGGGACACATTGCTCCCTTCCTGTAAATAGGTTCCTGAGGTTCCTTCAGGAGGATTAGTCATATCATCATTCCTATATGGTCTGGAATTCTGTTTACAAGAGCAGCATTGACTCTAGATGTGAGCTTCTTGTGTTAGGTGGTCCTCTTTTCAGTTCACGTACCCAGGCTGCTAAGGAGGAGGTAAGTTTTTCATCCCACTTCCTCATGTCTTCTCCATGCTCTTGAAGGAAAAATCAGTTACCTCTTGGAGTGTATCCTCTCTCCTTGGCTGGGGGATGCTGGCTCCTAATGGCAGAGACTCTTGTTGGTTCTGGCAAGATATGGTAGACTTCTTCCTAAATTTCCTTTTTTAGTTTCTGATGGCCCTCTTCAATCAAGCTCCGGACTTGCTCAGCCAGCAAGTACATGGGTACAATATGGGGCGATGACAGTGTCCTCATAAATTCTTAGTTTATTTACCAAGGCGCCCTCCACGTCCTCGCCTTCCCTCCATTGTGTGGTGCCAGRTAATGGGAGTACATCTCTGGTCCAAGCTGTGCAAATCTCAACCACATTTGCGATATGCGCTGGACACAATCCGGGCTTTTAGGAAACCTCTTGTCTTCTGAGAAAATTATCTCTAGCACAGCCAATTCCCTCAGGCATGAGATACCTTGTTCCATTGTGCTTAATTTTCCTTGGTGCACCTGGAAGTCTTCTTTACAAAGGTATCTGTCCCTCACACTTGTCAGCAGTCACCGCCAGAGGCTGAGAGTTTCTTGGGTTCTCTCGATCCCTTGGTCAATGACCACATCGCAGGACAGCGATCCCAGTTGCCTTGCCTCACTTCCATCCAGAATGGTGTCATTGGCTGCAGCATCCCAAATAGGAGCAGCCAGGTCAGGACAGACTCATTCATCTGGCAGGTGAATTCCCTCTGTAGGTCACACAGCTCACCCAGGGATAGAGAGCAAGTGATGATTTCTGGCTCTGTCTCTTCTGCTGGGTGCGAAGGTCCTGCCACATCCTCATCAGTCACTGATTTTCTCTTTGATTTCTTCTTCGGAACAGGGGCAACTGCTACTGGTTCAGGCTGTTCTGGTTCAGTGACAGTTTGTGTGGAGATGCTGATGGCGCTTTTGGTTTCGCCCTCCTCTGTGACAGTCTGTGTAGACACGGATAATGTTGTTTTCCATTTGGTTCTTTCCTTCTCTGTGGCATTCTGCGCGGACACGGACATTGTTGCTTTGCTTCTCTTTTCCTCAAGAAGACACTGCACCACACCATGTACACCTTTGTTTTAGCCCAGCATGTTGCAGGCTGTGCAGAGAAGACAAAGCAGAACTAACAACAACACTATGCTGTCCTTGGCATCCAGAGAGAACTCAACACTTTCAAAAAGTGCTGAGTCAAGCCTGAAAGGCTGGAAAAAGTAATTCTTTACCCCTCCCTCCAGGGGCTGGATGCAATTGTTGAGGCCCCAGACGTAGAAGCCTAGGACATGCAAACAAAATTGAGTACATATTCTGAATTATGCTAATTGCCTCGAAGGTTATCATGCAATAGACATAATAGACGAATAAAGCAATTTTTATACCATACACTGGTTTACACAGGAGCATTATAATTGGCAGATCATTCCCCACGTGAGGAAAAATATAGAGAGCTAGGTATAAGACCATATAAGCATATTGAGCGTCATAGCAAATAAGTGGCTTCTACAATAAAAAATTGTAATTCTGACTTTTTTCGGTACCTCCCACCCCACACTGGGTGCCAAAATTTATGTTCTGGTTTAAAAGCAAAACCAGTGAAAGACTCCAAGTCAGAAATATAATTTATTAGAAGGAGGAAAAAAACCGAAATACATGCAATAATACAAAAGAAAAACCACTGACAGAGTCAGAATACAACCTGACACCCTGCTAGCTAGGGTGGTGGTTGCAGTCCAGATGAAATGGTCTTGTTAACGTGGTGATCCCATAGAAAAGATGTGGTAGCTCTTGGCCTCTGGAAGCCAGTGGGTAAGGGCTGCCTGTTCTGTCCCAAAGCCCAGATTACATCCAGGCGGGGATGCTTAGCTCCTCCCCCCTGGGTGGAGCATCTCACAATAGGTTGATATCATTCTGAGTCATGCAGTGGGTCCTTGATTACCCATTAAATGGACATGGGTCCCGGAGGGAGTTATCTCTGAGTCATGTGGCAAGGCATTGATGGGCCCAGGAGATGAGGAAAAACAATGCCTCTCCTGGTTTCAGCAGCTCTTGAGGATGGGATAGAATACATCTTGATATTGTAACCTAATAGAATTCTAAATGTCCAAAATGGGATTACCAGACTTTTTTAGTGGAAAATTTTTTAGTATTATTTTCCTCGATCTCTCAATACTTATTGTCTGTTTAGATCATATGCCATTCTTTATTCTCATTCCAGTGCTAAAATTCTCCACCTTATAAGAATAATGAATTGTAGATTGGTAGTTGGCTAAGTGATTTTTACGTTATTTATTGACAATTATTATTTTTAAAGGAATTTTTATTCCCAAATATGTCAAAGGTATGTCAGTAAAAAATACTGATTTAAATTACTCTATGAAAACATTAGTTCATTCTGTTCACTACTGATTGAAAATGTRGATCTAAATCTCTGTGAGAGAATCCTAATAGTTCTCTTGGGAGATTACACTCATGAAACATGTGAAACATGGTGGAGGTATGCAGTTTTTATACACATATAATGTACAGAGATGTCCACTATGCTACATTAATATGTGAAGAATAAAAATATAGAAAAGTACAATTCATGGGTAAGTACTTGTTAAAGTGGGCTAAATTATCTACAAGTAACTGGCTATCACCACTGGAATTTGTTTTAATGTGATCCCTTCAGAACTGTCTTCTATGTGACAGAAGTTTGCAGGGAAGTTCAATGATGTCTCTGAAAAATTGTGCCATCTGAATCACAGATTCAAACAGTGCTACCTTTTACATGACCATAGAAAATGAAATGGTTTTTGATTTATAGATATTTTATTCCGATGTATATTCCTCCATTATTGTTCACCTCAAACTAGGCAATATATATACATATTTTCCACATTTTCCTTTGAATCCTCCAGCAAACTATAATTAAAATTAAATGGCACCACTGCTTAAGTGAAATATGAGATAAAGCTATTATTTCTGAACTAGCAAAATGACTCATAATAGCTGCTACTAAGAAAAGAGCCTGGACACCAATACAAGGTTTGACTGTCAGGAACTGAAATGGTKTATCCTTTAAATACGGTTATGAAGGAATTTTGCCCATTATAGCAAAAATTGTATAAAGAAGCTGTGGCAGAGAAGCCCACTCCTCCTTGTAAGATGTCCAACTGGAACTTTGGACTACAAGTTAAGCCACCTAGATTAGATGAAGTGGACACTGATGTTCAGTCATCTCAAGCTGAGGGAAAAGAATGCATCCACAAGACAACCAAACCCAGTATCTGCACTGAGAATAATCCCTGACTGTGTTTGGAGTGGGGAACACCACAGCCCACAAAGTCCAGGTATACACAGACTCGCCCCAAAAACGAGGTGGGGGCAAGAGGTTTCAGGTGTGTGGTGTAACTTCTGGTCAGAGGCACTGAAGACCCATCCTCCCTCACACAAACCAGCTCAGCTGTGAAACCCCAACCCAAGGAACACCACATCCATTGGGTCATTCAAGTGGGTGGCAGCTGAGGGGGTGTCATAATCCATCAAAGACACCTGAAATGCTCCTCAAAGTCATTCCTGAGGCCTTGCACCACAGGACTGCATGTGATGCAAAAGGATGAACAAGTCCAGGGTGTGCTGCAAGAGACTGTCAAACTGCACCAACTTCCCTGGGGGAGGTACCTGGGCATTCCCACCTGGCCTGAACGTATTAATCCAACAGGTTCTGTGCTTTTGGGGGACCCTCTCCACCAAGAAGACCAGCTGGAGAGGATCATTGGGACAGTGGTGGCATCCACAGAATGGTGATACTGTCACTCTCTTTCTGTCCCCCCACCTCTTTTCCAGTTCTTACTCTTACTTCCTCTCTCTCTCTCATATTTACTCTTAAATAAAACCCATACTATTGTCTTTGGCATATGGTCTTGTTCGCACCTTAATTCAAATTAAGATAGAAATGCACAGAAATGCAGAGACATTTCTAATAACTTTCCAAACCAGACCATAACATTTGCATGGAAAATGCTGAATTTTCAGTTGTTTATTGGAATGCTTTTCAAGAATTCAAGGCCCTTTTTGGGTGATATTTAATGTAGAATAGATATAGCTAGCTCTGCACACATTATTTATTGTAACAATCCAGTTATGAAAGTTGAATCTATAAAGACTTTTATTGTTTTTTATTTTGGCTGCTGTAGAAGATACCACAGGTTTTTTGGTTTTCATTTTACTAGTTAGATCAGGTTATAAAACTCATTCAAGTTTCTTCCTATATTTCACTATTATACAGAGATTAGTAATTGTGATTCTGCTGTACTTTCTCTGTGGTGACAACCACATTACATCTGTTGTTTTACCATGTATTTCTCTAAGAGTGTTAGACATTGTCTGCTAAAAAAAATACAGCAAGCCAAACTTTCTATTGTATCATTGCCCCTGCTCTGAGGTTCACCTGATAAAAACTGCTAATTGGGCACTGTAGCATCATAAAGTAGGCATGGTTTACCTGTGGGTAGCAGATAACAAAAATACATAGCTGCTTGTCCAAAGAGATTTTATCTCTTCTTAAATGAGTCAGACGAAAGAAGATGGAGATAGACTGGGCCATTCCCACTGGAACTTTACAAAGCTCTCTAAAATGTTATCTTTTTTCTGTCTTCATGGTTGCATTCAGCACCAGCAGAGTGCAACCATGGTAGCTTTGTACCCTGTACAAATTTGTCACAACATGTGGAAAGGCACAATTTGTTTATTTTTAAAGTATTTTAAAATTTAATTTTAGCTCATTTTTTGTAACAAACATTTATGGGCATTACAGTGTTCAGTCTTTGTTAGTTTGTGCAGAAGCTAGCAGGGGTAATTGTTTTGCCTTTTCCAAAACTAGCATGGACAGGCAACTCAAGTAGAAAAGGGACACAAAGGAGGTAGTTGTACATTTGGACAGCACTTGTCATTTCATGTCTTTGCCTTTATTTAAGAAATAAAGATTCTTGTCTGTTACAATTATTCTGATAATGAAAAGCTATTGGTTCATCTTAAAAAAAATAAAATTCCTAATCTTTCATGACATTGTGTGCATCTTCTTGCACCTTTGCATTGTTGCAGATTTTCTTTTGGGATCCTTAACAGCCAACAGACTTTAGAGGTGCCACAGGGAGAGGGAGAATTTTCTCTCCAGCTCTCCCCAAAGTACTGCTCTGTACAATACTTTTCTCAATCATACAAGTCTGAGGGGTTTTTTTTCTTTACCCTAGACTAGCTCATTTTGGAAGAACCTCATATTTTTTAGCCTTTCATATCTTCCTTAAGTGGGTTGGATGTCTTGGTGATAATGCTGAGCCTGAAATTCTTATACTTACACAAGGAATACATATGTGTAGGTGGGCACTTCTAAGTGGACTACATCCTCTTTAGACAACTCAATATTAAGTGGTCCTAAGTGGAAGTTTGTTGTATATTGAAGCATCAGTGGTCCATCCCAGGACTCTTGTTGCTCTGCAGTGTTCTGTACAGTGCCATGTGGTACTGCACACATTACTTGGCTTTCAGGACTGCACATACCACTTGATGTGGGATAAGCATGGCTGGAAAACCATTAAGGAAGGCTCTTCAGGTAGCACCCACGTGGCATTAATGGTGGTGCCAGTAGCATGTGTTGGGATTTATAAAAATCAGAGGGGTTTAGGAAAGCTAAGAAAGCAGGCCTTAAGCAGAAGTTATGGGAACAGATGCTAAAGCAGCAAAAAAGATTTCTAGGCTATGGTGCAGACRTGAGAAATAGAACAATAAGCTTAYGTTAGCTCGCCTTCTAAGTTGCAACAAGTTTATTTAATGTATATTTTAGAAGGTTAGGTATGAATGGGGCTCTGTGCTTAGGCTTTTATGAACAAGCTATTGTGTTAAGAATAAGCCCTTATTGTTTTAACCAGAATTACGTATGCTTCAAGATTATTAGATAGAATTATTGTCAATATGCCTTTTCTCTATRTGATTGGATGAAACTTACTCTGGGTCTGTCTTATGCTTTGCTGTAATGCCAAGTTTCTTTGGCATTCTGTAGAACCAGTGAGCTGGTCACATCATTTTGTCTCCATTGTAAAAACAATGTTATGAGACTGATGTGAAAATAAACCTCTCAAAGACCTAATTCCAAGTGTCCCGTCCCGTTCGTGATGTATATAAACAGTCAACATTAAATAGTCTYAACATGCTATATTAGCAGCATGTGCTTGTCATAAAGTGAAATGAAGTGTTTCCATATAAGCATCATTTTGATCAAAATGAAAAATTTGAGTAAAGTTGCTTCTTGCTAAGTCTATAAAAACTCAACCATGGTGCCCTCAGGCCTCACTGTGAATACTAGAGCTGTTCAGTGTGTTGTGTCCTTACCAGAGGTCCATCCAATACTCTGTCACCTCAGTTTTACCAACATCAGAACAGATGTAAAATTTTATAATGTGCTATCAGTTGCTCTTGGAAACTTATAAAACCTTTCTTCACAGTGTTTCTCTCACTGGAATTCAGAATGTGAGTTCCATTGTGTAAAACAAAAGTCCTTCTAGAAAGTGGCTTTCTCTGTATCTCTCTCCTCCTCAGAATATAAAAGGTCTGCCAAGTGAATCTCCATTGAAAAGCAGAAAGGAAAAGCAGCAGTCTGAAAAAGTAGCAAAGGAAGGATGAAAAGTTCTTATTAAAAATAACTGAAGCATGGAAATTTTAAACATTCTCTCCTACTAATTTCTCATAGTTCATTATACATTGGGATACTTTATTGACTAAAATTTTCCAAATCTCTGCCGTAAAACTTTCCTGGGATTCCAATCTTCTCTTTAGTTGTTGCAAGGTAACATTTTGAAGCATAATACCAACTGTATGCATCAGATGTTCTCAGATTCTCAGGAGAGAATATTACACAGTTGCATCTGGAAGTAAAATTTTCTGTCAGAAAAGTATTTTGACATACATGTGAAAGATACAATAGGATAAAATGTTATCCAGAATGTCTGGGATGTGGCAATGCTAGTACATCACTGTTGTATTTTTTCTAGAGAATAATGTTTTGTTATCTTTCTTCAGTGACTTACTGCCCAGCTCTTTAGTAAATAAACAGGATTATCTGATATATATATATAATATATATATAACTGACCAATTTATTCTGTTCACATGAAAAAAAAACAAAACAATCACCCTAACTAACCCCTTCCTGATTTTCCTGCTAACAGGAAAATTAGTTGATTTAGGGAGGCTTTGGGAGGGGAATTGATTATTTCGTAATTAGGTAAGGTAAATAATTTCGGTGTTGACTACTCAGGAGTTTAAGACCTGGTTTACAGTAGGGAAAAAAATTAGAATACATTTATAATTAAGAATTTGAAGTCATGTACAAACATAAGAGTGCTCTTTTATATAAAGAATAAATATATTTTTAATATGGCATTAGAAAAAATAACTGATTTGGTCACGTAAAAAAAAATTCCTTACAATGGCTGTAAAAGGCAACATTTCAAACAGAGGAAAACTACGCATAACTGAAGTCTAGAGTGGTCTCTCCTTTAAAGGCCTTAAGCATTCAGGGATATTTTTAAATTTAGGATCTTGTTTTTCTGAGTGCTTTATTTTTCCTTTTGACAGTGGAGATGAAGTGATAATGTCTGAAGTTACCTACCTATTTTAGTAATATTTATATAAGGAAGCAAAAATGAGGATCAAATTATGGGTATAAGTTGCAGGTTTTTTCAGATGTTGCGGTAATCCTAGAACTCTTTTGAATATGAGGGTCAAGGACAGTGTAGAAATTTTTCAGTTGCACTTTCAAATTTTTTTGGGCTCTGGTAGAGATACAAAGGAGACAGTGATATCTTGGAAAAGCAGCCTCTAAGAAGTATGTTTAAGATGAAATAGCCCGTCTGACCTTATGTACTACACAAAGTTGGAAATAACTATGTTTTTCATCTGAGGTCTGGCAATTAGCATATTCTCTGCCTGATTTGCTTTCCTGTACAAAACTTAACATATTTCACTTAACAGGTGAAATATTTCTTGTGTTTCCTAACCTTAAGAATTTCCATAATATTGACCTTCATTAGTGCATAATTTTATTTGAGAATCAAAATATTGGGAGAGTTAATCTACTTTTTATTTTTATTTATACTTCAGAATAAACTAATAATAAAGCCCTCCTTACACAAAGATCTGTAGATGTTTTTACTACACCCAGATACTTTAGCAAATTTTTGATAATTTTTTTTACCGGAAATAGACATTAAATCTCTTGTGATGTGTTTCTGTTCTCTTCTGAAGCTTAGAAAGCTCCACACATGTCATCCATGTCATGGATGTCATATTCATGACATCCTCTTCCTCAGGTGGTCAGTCAGGAATCTCTGATCTCTCCCTTATGGGAGGGACCCTCTGTCCATGTCTTGCAATCTGTCTTCTTGAGTGATAAGGACAGAGAGGTTACCAGAGAGGACTGAGGCAAAGCGTTGAGTACCCCAGTTTTCCCATCGGTTGCCACCACTTTGCCAGACTTGTTTATCAGTGAGGGTATGATTTCTTTGACCTTCTTTTCCTGGCTGGCATACTTGTAGGAAGGTAAAGAATGAATTTACAAAGGAACAATGGATGTGAGGCTCTTGGCCTGCACATTTCTTTCAGGTGACGACAATCTGTAAAGAATGGTTTCATTTCCAGGGCTGAGAGTGATTTTTTAAGTGCTTAAAAAGAAACAGAGTAAAAGACATACATCTCCAAATTTATTTGCCTTAAACTGCAAAAATATTTCTGTGCTAAATATGCAGGTTCATAGGTCTGTTTTTACCAAGTTACTGACAGGCTTAGAGGTAAGTGAGTGTCAGACTTGATACCATGGAATTAAATGTGCCCAGGATTTTGCCTTTGGTATGGTCTAGTCTAAGAAATATTTTGGAAAGTTTCAAGCATAAATTGGGAGGTGGATGTTTAGTTTGTTGGCTGTTTCTGTTTTTAAAAAGTTTCACCAGAGGGACAGGAGTCCAACTATTAAAATTCATAGATCTTTGGTATTACAGTACAAAAAGTCTGATAGATAAAAAAAAGATAAAAAAGGAAGATAAAAAGATAAAAAAAAAGAAAGAGGATAAAAAATATTAAAAGGAAGTAACTTCAAAACAGTAAAATGAGTCTTAAATCCAGCTGGAATATTCAGTGCTAGGAGAATTATGTCTGTCTCTTCTCTGAGTATTGTTAGATTTCTCTTTCTATACAAAATTCACCATCTCTGACTCTGTAATTACAGATTGAGTGGAACAGCAAGTGCAGTTAAAAAGAGGAATATTTAAAATACATAAAGCACAAAATTTAGAATGTTTTTTAATTTTTCACTTTTAATTACAATGAACTTAGTCCTTATATTAATCTCTAGAATTCAGGAATTGATATTCAAAACCTGATAACCTGATAAAAAGGTAGGACATGTTTCCTATATAAGAAAATTCAGAGCTGTACCAAGTTTAAAATAATTGAATTCTTTACCTAATTCAGGCAAACAGGAATATGGTATTGAGGACTTCTCCATGTCTGCACATAGAAGAAGAGTTCCTGCAACTTCCTATGTGCCTGTTTACAGATTCTGGTCTTGTCAATTCTAGCCAATCAACAGGTCTTTGCAGGTTTTTTCCTGAATTCATGTAATAGGAACTATTAAATCCCCCAACTCTGCTTTCTTTCAATGTGTCTGTTCAAGAGGGGCTTGTTGTTGTTTTTTTCCCAGTTAAAATTAAGTCAATTAATTTTGATAGGAAACCTCTTGCTTGCTGTTATTAAAAGTTCTATTATAGTTGAAATGAAGTCACTTTCTGCACTGCTTCCATTTGATATGCTAAAGTGTATCTACATTAGATTTATGCTGCAGTGAAATGTAAAAACAAGTGGACCAAAAGTAAGTTAATTGACTCAGAAAGGCATAGCAGTTTTGTTACTGCAGTTTGGTGCACAGCAGGGACTAAGCTAACCTAGTACCTGCAGCTAAAGTAATTTGCACTGAACTCCAAAGTAGACAAWCAGAGGGAAGGTACCATAATTAAATATGCTGTGTTAATTTAAACTCTTTAAAGAATTTGCTGTAGTGAGCATGACAAGTTTTGAGAATAGTCACTGATGAGTTTGTATGTTGAAAGATGATATGAAAACCAAAAGAAAAAAAAATATATTTGAAACATGAAGCAGAGTTAGAAGACCTTTCTCTCTAGTCTGTGACATTTAGCATGACCTGGAATATCTGGCTAATTATTGAAATATTTGCGAAAAGCAACTGTCCCTAACAGGAAGAAGAAACATCTTCAAAGATATTTTAGTTTAAGAAGGTATTCAGACAAGCAAAAATCTACATTGTGTTAGGATCTATGTTAATAATAATTTTAAAAAATTTGCAAATTTCATGTCCTGGTCTTGGTAGTAATGATAGATTTCATGGGTCAACACATYGAAAGAAAAAAACCACATATATAAAAATTATTAAAAACATATAAAAAGCATATATGTGTTGCTTAAGAAAAGTATTAGCAAAGATTGTACATATTTTCTAAAGAATAACATAGACAAATTAACATGTCTTCTAATTCGTGTTTTGCTAATTCTTCACATCACTGCAACATCAATTAGAGTTCTCATGCAATTGCACTTGACTGCATACAGTAAAGCAGGCTCTCAACTGATGCACATCTGTTGACTTCAGGGGAATTACTGTGTTATGTGTCAGCAAAATACATTCTGTTGGTTGTTTATAATATGAATCAATGCAAAGTTTTTAAATTAAAAAGAAACAAATGTTAAAAGTTTGCTTATGCACTTCTYTATCTATTGGTCTGTAGGATGGAGGCACCTGGTTCTCAAATACTTGTCCATATCTCTTAAGTTAGAGAGTAATTGTGCTTTTCTGAAATATAAGAAAGGTCTCTAAAATAATTTGCTTTATCCACATAATTTTATATCTATTCAGAACACTTTGTTTAACTTCCACTTCATGCTTAATAAGTCTGCAGAATTAAATGATTTTATGTTAAACTGTTTGCTTTCTAAGTCTCTTTATCAGTATAATTAAAATAATAATGTGATCATTTTCATTTTATAATTTTTCATCCTGGAGGACCTCCAAGAAAATCTCATTTTTTTAGCTGTAGCAAACCAAACAACAGAATAAAGTTGAGAATATTTTATCAATAAGAGAAGAGAATATTTTATCAATAAGAGCTTATAATCTTCAAATAATATAATTTTCTTAATACTGTTCTCAGAGACATAGCTGAAAAATACAATTAACAAGGGATTAGTGTCTCAACGCCATGAAATTTTAGAAGTGTCATTTGAATCAATTTGTTTTATGCAGTACAATATAACTATTGGTCTTTCTTTATGGTACTGACAACATGAAGACAGATCACGGGTGCTTGGCTTATTAACAGTTGTGTCATCTCTGCTACTGCACACAAAACATTGTTCAAAAATTCATGATCACAAAACAGGTTGGTTGCTTTGCCTCTCATCTGCATGCCTTAATTAGGATCTCCAGACACGCAGTTATCACAGTGGACTGGCAGGAGGCAGAAAAAACCTTACTAGGCTATTGGAGAATTGCTTAATTGTAATAGAGAGTTGTACAGGTGAAGCTACTGCTTTTGAAAATCAATAAAGATGTCAAAATAGCCAAGGCAATGTCAAGTGCTTTTTGAGTTGTCTATATTTAGAAGTCTGTTAAGACCTGTCTGACTTATGTTTCTAGTTTGTTCCAAACTGTTTTTATCCAAAGGAAGGAAATGTCCGTGTACAGTTTTCTGGAAAGCATGTCTGTAACACACAGCTTCCTATCTTTTGTGCATTTGTGCTTATCTTTACAAAGTTTTCAGACAGTTTTCCTCTGTAAAATGGAAGRTCAGACAAACTGGAGCAATTGGTAACACTTCTGGTTATAAAAGTTCTCTCCCTCCCTGTCTTTGCTTTTAAAGATTGCTTTTTTCTAGACAGCAGCTGGATGAAACTCATTGTCCCTTCAGAGACTGATCCTTTTTCAGAATGTCTTCTCTCTTGGAAAAGAATTATGTCTTTTATGTATAAGTCAGGAGACAAGTATTCATGTATCTCTTCTCACCTCTTATGTATAATCATGAACTTTTCAATTACTCTTTTTTGTGACCTTTATTTCTGGGGTGATGTTTTCTCCTTTTCACATGTAGCTGTCCTTACTCTGTTTTCATAATCAATGAAGTCAAATAGAAAAAAAGTAAGAAAAAAAATAGTCAAATAGAAAAAAAAAATGTCCTCGGCTCCCTAAGCAAAGGAAAATGTCATCTCTGTTTTGAGTTCTTTCTGCAGCAGAATCACAAGTTCTGACTGAGGAATATTAAAAGATTCAGTTTCAGGCCAAGTGATTTTCTAGGACTTTTCTGAATATATCTTTGGTACCTATGTTTTCTCACCCAGAGTTGTTTTACTCCAGGTTAACATAATTGGCTTCCTTGAGTTCCTTGTTTACAAAGCTGCAAGATAGGCCTGTGTGGTCCACAACTATTTATCCATAATTTTTTACTGTTTCTTTTATATTTTTTACATGAAGCATAAGTGCTGCAAAGCCCACAGGTTTTTTTTTTTATGAACCCAATTGGCATAGATGGCTTAGAGTCCTTTCCAAATGAAAATTTCAAATTAATTCAATTAAATAATGAAAATTATTTCAAATTCACATTAGAATGTTTCTAGACCAAAAAGGAAAAACAAAATCTTTAGGAAATATTTTCTGCTTTTTCTCAACAGATTTACTTCTTCAATTCTTGTCTCTTAGTCTCAAACCTGCAGGAGGACCATCACATAAATTCTTAATTTTCTGTTTAACTATACAAATATACAAGCATTTGGTTTAGTTGCATTACCTTTGAAATATTTTAATGTTGCAAAAGATACAATATTTTATATCAAGGACATTAAATTATTACTGTTGCAATATTGCTTTTTTCTCCTTTGTCTTTACCTATGTTTTAATCTCTTATTTTGATGAGATAAGTGGACCAAACAATGTGAGTTATCCTATGGATCCCTTTGTTACTGCATGTGGGTCTACATTGACAAGGAGAGAAAGAAAAAAGCATGAAGGGAAAGTTAGACATATCTTGTGCTAAGGTAATGATGAACAACGTAGTTCCACTGTGGCACTTCTGGCAGGGGATAACAGTACTAAGTAACRAAACAGAGAATGACGTGAAGAAGCAAGAGTATAATGAAAGGATCATGTAAAGAAGAAAAGGAAAATTATTAAGTTCCTTCTTAAATTTCTGTAAAGGGAGCTCCCCATGGTGAATACCTGGCACAGCATTAGCTTTTGCTATTTTCTTTTACCAAAAACTCTAAGGAGAGAGAAAGTCACTCCTTTATGTTTTGACGATTGATTCCAAGCCTTTACATTTATTCATTTATTTGTTTCCTAAGTCAGATCTTTCATTATACTCTTATACAGCAGAATAAGCTGCAGCAGGGAATTCTGGATGTTCAGCTTATATTCTTTTCATAGCATTAATAAGTAGTGCATTTAGGAACAGGCCAGCTTCTTTTCTGCAGTCCACATTCTTGCTGCTATTAAGTRTAAATTGGCAGAAAGGTTGCCTGCATTTGCTGGAAAAAATAAACAAAGCTGATAGCATGTTCCAGCTCTGAAGCCTCATATTTGTTTAGAATTTATTCAACTATTACTTTCAATCGGAACTTGAACATCAGAGCTATTTATACAGGGATTTTTAGTGGTCCGTTGAAAAGATGAATTCTGCAGTTCACCATTTGCTTCATTTGCAGAGCTGCTTCAGTCCAAATCATTTCAGAGAGATGTCTGTTTCTCCTGTCCCTGTACCCCAATTCCTCTGTGAGATGTAATATACGCTTGCAGAGGTAAACTTTTCACATTCTATCAGTGAAGCTCCTCATCCCATATTAGTACAGGAGATAGAGCAGGGCRTTGTTATGATTATCTGAGAGCTACAAAATTTGTGTCTGAGGGTGAGATAAACTAAGAAAAGGGGAATTTTTGAAAATGCACTTGCACAACTCTTTACATCTCATCTGAGCAACATACAACACAGAATGATAAACCTTTGAACATAGATCAATTTTCTCTCTCTTCTCTGAAGGGCCCCTTAGCTGTAGAAGCAATAATGCTTTGTAACTCTGTGCTAATGATGGAGAACAGAATAATTTGGGACAGAGCAGAATAAATCTAAAAGAATCACTGTTGGGTGGTTGGTTGATTTTTTGGGGGAGATGTATTTGCTGTTACTGCTGTTTTTTGTTCTTGTTTGGGGTGGTTTTTTACTCCTAATAGGGCCAGAGGCTGAGGGGGGAGCAATTGGAAGGGAAGGAATAAAGAGGACAAAAAATAGAGCTCTAGATTTTAATTAATAGCTTTCACCTGTGTGAAAACATTTGCATTTTACAGTTGTGYGTGTGTGTGTCTGGGTGAGTGTGGGATAGACTAGTCTGAATTGCCTCACTTTCTGCTCTTTAAAATAGGGATCATCCTTTAAAAGGCATTGGGAGTTAAGATTTGTTAGTGACTGTAACATTATGAAAGCATGGAAAAAAAAGACTGACCCCTTTTTTTACCTGTTTGAAAGAAAGTTGCAAATGCAAATTCAATAGTTCCGCAGTTAGTTGGAACTACAGAAAAGTAGGGCTGAAAACAGACACAAGAGAGAATTTTGGATACCTGAACCACTTATGTGCATAATATTTTGCAGTACTTCATTGATTTGACACTAAATGAGTTTGCTGAAGATAAGGCTGTAGGATCTCTGGGTGCTCTTTTACAATTTGGYCAGGGCCAATTGCATAAGCATTGTGTTTCAATTGTATAAATACAGTGTCCAGAATGTACACCACAATTTCCACTGGAATTTTCCAGTGAGAAATATAGGAGCCCCTAATGGTGAAAGATCAACAAATGCTGGTAATATTTGATGTGTAGAAATTCAGTATGATCAATAACATTTCTGGCATGATGAAGAGAATTCTGAAGAGCTCTGAAATCATTCAGAGCTAATTTAGAGAGACAGTYACTCCAGAACGTTCCCAAGCTGACATACCGAGTAGCCTGTACTAGTGACAAGTGAAAGAAGTCAGTTCTGAAAGAGAGCCAATATATACCACCACTTTTAATTTCCCAAATACCTCCTCCCAAAGAAGGGAAGACTAAAATAGACATAAAAGAGGAAGAACACTGAAAATCTGATCAGTGAAAAGTGTAAGGTTTTCTTGTTCCCTCCTTTTTTTTTTTCTTTTTTTTTTTAATTTTAGTGTATGGTTGGAGTATTGCATTTAACGATGGCTTGGGTTCTGAAAGAGAGGGAGATATATCAACATAAGCCTGGGGCAGACAGAGATGAAGTAAGCTTTAAGCACAGGTCTTCAGAGGTGAAAAGCTAATGAATTAAAAACTGCTGCTCTTTCTGTCTTCCTGTTCTGATTTGTTAATTGCAGAGTTATGCATGATCTATACTTCAAGTGAAGCATGCAGAAGGAGAGTGATTTTGTAGAGTAGGTGACAACACTTAAAAATGACACTAAAAATAACCCAGTCCTTTTACAATATATTATTTTCAAGTGTCTTGGGACATTATGTTGTATGAAAATTGCTGTTTTAATTGAAATTGCTATCTCTTCTCATAACAATTGACTTTATGAATCCCTTTTCTCCTAACTGGTAGAAAATGAGGAGAAAAAAAAGAAGTCAACAGCCTCCCACTTTTTGTGAAGCCRGGAAAGATTGTGCAAGAATTCTCTGAGAATACTGTTTGAGAGCATGAAATTGTGAAGAATTTCTAGGCTGCAGACGCACACATTTTCTAGATTATTAGGATTGTTTTTGATGCGTAAAAATTCAAATAGGAAGAGTGGCTAAATACAGCTCTAATAATAGAGGGGCATGATATCCATTAGGGCATATTTTGCTACATGCTAAGATCCTATTATTGAGAGATGCCTCTGCCCAAATCAAGGTGCAAAGATCTCATGCTGAAGTCTAAAGTAGGGATGTTATTTAATAGTAAATATCAGGTAGAGAGAGAGAGAGAGGGAAATAGAAAAGACTGAAGGGTGAGAGTGGGACAGGGGTGAGAGATTAAGCAGACAGGGTCATCAGACATAGATCCAACAGCATCCTATTAGTCCCTCTTCAGCCTAGGCTTTTCAACAGTGGGGATCCTCAAGTCATTGGAAATTGTACATTATTTATATATTTTAGCAAATAAAAAAAATAATGTTCATTTTTAATACTGTTCTTTTATTCTGTTGGTTAAATGGTTCCTTCACCTCTAATGCTACTTAGTCCCATGTTTAGTCATTTTTTTCTTTTGAGTTGGTGGGGTTTTTGAGTCARTGGTTGCAATCTCCCCTTGCCTGAATTACCTTTCATCCAGTTCAAGTTGATTCCAGCACAGCTGGTGAGTTGGCTTTCCTCATGGCACATAAATAAATTCTGTCACTATCAGTGATACATCCGCCTTCCTCACCTTTGCTTTCATCCACCTTTGCCTGAGATAATGGACAATAGTAATGCTTTTAGTAATGCCTTTATCTCAAGTTCCTGTCTTGGTGGCTTAAGTTACAGTCCAAGTTTCAGGTAACCAAAGGGGCATATTCTGTTGGGGGATTTGGTGATTCCAGATGCCATCTGATCCATAACTTGAGGGGATCTTTGACCAAAAATATGGATACAAGCATTTTCTTTACAGTTAATCATAGCGGTAATTTCGGTCTGTATGTGCACCCAGGGTGTGCTAAACAGACTTTGCTTCCACCAGGCTTCAAGTTAGAACTATCCTATCCTCTCTGTGCTTACTTCTTGGCAAAAATCCTTCTGTGGCCTAAACAGTATTTGATAAAGGCAACTGCGACCTTAAAGACTTTACAAGACAGTATATTAATTTTCTAGGTGTTTTCTTTCTGAGGTTGTGTGTGGTTGATATTTCTTGGAAGAAAATCTTCTGCAGTAGGTTCTGGGAAAGAGCAGTAGTAATCAAAAAAGCTTCTGACTAAATTTGTAACCAGAGATGGAACAAAGATGGAGACCCTTACCCATACTTATGTGTTGGTTGTTTGAGGTACAGACATAGGAGGAGGTTACATGCAAATATGTCTAGGCTGGACAGTTTATTACAAAATAAAATGTTTTTAAAAGGCTGTAAGATGAYGTCATTGGCATTTATAATTTTTTTTTCAAACAACACCCACACTTAACTTCTTAATTTTATCTCCATCAGTTTTCTTTCCCCCTCCCCTCCACCCTGATTCCTTTTGTTTTCTTTCTTCTCAGCTATTAAAACTTGCCAATTCAAATATTGTGGTCKGAGCTTCTTTGCTTGAAGAAAGGATCACATGTGCAAATATTTGCATGTTTTCTTTTAGATATTTCAGTGGGAAAACTGATAATAAAACCAACTCCCCATACCCCTAAACTAATTTTATTTGAACTGAATAATGAAAGCTTMCAACTTCATCTACCTACCTTATTTTTCTACGTGTGGACATGTGAAACATCATGACATATCCTGGCACAAGCATAGGTATTTGGCTATAGTCAAGAACAGTATTGGTTTGTAAGACATAAAACATGAAGAAATGGTCTAGTATTTGTTCTTCTGTACAAATTTAAGTTATGTTGTTTTTTGTGATAGGTAAAGCTCTGAGAGTGGGTTAAGTGCTCATTTCACATTAAATGATATGGACTTTTATGATTATCATCATTGGTTTCTGCATGCATGTATTTAAACTAAATCACATGTTTCAACTTTAATTTCTAATTTATTTCTGTGAGGGTTTTCAAGTTGCCATTACTTGATCTTTAGAAAACTAAAGTACATTTTTTAATAATTCTCCATCCAATTTCCTGTTCTTAAAAAAACTCCCATTCTCTAAATATATGATAAAAATATTATTTAAAAACATTTCAGGCGCTTTTGGAACACTAGTTTAGATTCTAGACAGCCATTTACCAGTTTTATTGTTTAGATAACTAGAAAGCATGATGAGCCATTTAATAATCCATTTGGCAATATATTAGCAATTGTCTGGATTGGTAATTAAATAATTATATTAATAAAGCATGATAATGTATTATCAGAGTAAGAGCTCCACAGGTGTGAATAAAATTATTCCAAAGCTCTGGGACAATGCACATCCATTCTGCTTCTATTGTTTTTATTTAGAAGATATGGGAGTAAAAACATGAGCAAGTAGAGACTTCACATAATTAGGGCAGCAGTATATTAGAAAAAGATCAACAAAAGTGTGAATTTAGTGAGTAAATTTAAAGTAAATTTTGAACAATGCTAAATTGTTTGAAGTATCCAGAATAGGTTTATCTGGAGAATTATCCAGATAAGCATGGAGGTCCCCTGGGCAATTAAATGAAATTAGATGGCAATGTCAAGACATATAGGATGCATGCTTTTTTATTACAGAAAGAGCAAAGGTATTTCTTCACCTGTATCCAGGTCAAACATATATTTGATGATGAATTTTTAATTACGTTTCAGTAACCTGATACTCTAGCAGTACAGGAAAAGAGGGATAGTTTTTTAAATCTTCATAAATGTGAGGTCTGGTGACTTGCCTGACCTTGGGTCATATCTAATGATAAGTTATATAATARTTCTAGGAATTTTTTATTATCTGGTTGCAGAAAAGTTTGCAACATGGGTCCTCAGCTCTCGCTTTCTGATGATTCCTTTTACATTCTCTCTTTATAAGTTGTGAGCATTAAAAGTGAGGGAAGTAAGAACAGGTTTTGGAGTTCTGAAAAATAGATTCTCAACTTAAATTTACCCAAATTAACTAGGTACTTTTACTTAAATTTAGTTAAATAATTAAATMTACTTGTATTTACTTACATTAACATTGAAAAAAAATTGTGGCATGATGTGGCTGTGTTGTATCTCTGAATATTGTGATCGGACAGGGCAGGAATGATAGGAATAATTTTCCATATGTTTTGAAGCTTGGAAAATAAAAATAAGGCTGCTCYACAGGGTTTGTGGGCAATGAATGAAATTTTATGGAGAAAATAAGAATTGCAATCAGAAGAGACCTGAGTGTTTTGTGGTAAATTCAACTATGAAATAAACGCTAGTGCAAATTATATGYATTTTAAACCTAACATAATTTCATACTCTCTGTCTGAGGTAGGCTTAGAGCTAGTCATCTTTGGCCATAGGACCTTATGCCTTGAACATTTGCAGAGATAAAGCTGCTGCTTCATCCTTTCTAGCTGAGAAGACACAGTATCMAAATGTATTAGATTATTAATTTAGTCTATTTTAAAACATTTAACTTTGTTTCTTGGTGGCTTTTCCTTTATGAAGTACATTAATCCTATGGCTTTTGCATTTACAGGGTTGCACTGTAAAATGTCATGTCAAGYATTAAGTTATCATCATAATCATCATTTATTTGCTAATTATAGATTTCTGTAAAACTGTTCATAACCTTTCAAAATATAATTCTGCTTAAATATTAAAGCTTACTATTCAATTTATTTACATTATTTTCTTCAAAAACTCAATGAAAAGTGATAGATGTATGAATATTCTCTTTAGAATTACAGAGTTAAAATTTCAGATGCACTGCTGAAGAAAAGAGCCTGCAGCTCTTAACAGGTTCTTGTTACTACTAGTGGGAGAGCTGTAAATTTCCACTGACTGATGCTGTGAAATCATTTGGGTTTTTTGCCTTTTTTTTAAATATAATATTGCAAATCCCTGTAATTTTGTCACAAGTTCAAGGCGCTCAGTTGATGTATCATGTCTTCATTAATCAATGAAGATCCCTCCAAAGATTTAAGAACAAACTCTATAAAATTCTTTCCTAGTTAACTCAATGTGGAGTTCATATTCCCTGGTGATCTCAAATTTTAAATATCTCTCTACATCTTTTTTTTATGGCCCTCGAGGTGTGYTACATCTTATTTGCAAAATTTAAATATGTCTGGTCTGGTATATATATCCTTTCTTATTTAAAAGCAAGAGCGATAAAATTACCTTGGAGAACTTCCAGTGTAAGCTTTGCAAGATTTCAAAAATTTGAATTATTTTTTTTGCTGGGCTTGGCTTTATGTTGTCTCAAACTCTTGGAGAGGTACTATCTAAAAGTACTAGATCGGTAAGTTCTAGTAAGTAGTAGATAGGTAAGGGAGTAGGTAAGTTCTCAATCATTTATGYTCTCTCTCAAACAATAAAAATATGTGGCAGCTGATTCTAGTATCCTCTCTTTGACTCTCACTGTAGAATGGAGGGTAGCATCTCTTTAGATGAAATACAAGCACATTTCTTTTTAAGCTAACTAAAGACATTTCATACTGAGAAATGAAATTCAAAAGCGTTTCAGATATTTGAGAGAGAGGTTGAGAGAGAAAGAGGAAGAGGGAGTGAGCTGAATAYCTCAGAAAGCTTTATTTTACTTAGAAAAATAAGAACTACCTTGGAAAACACTAAATTTGTGGAGAAGTCTTTTCATAATRTGCTGGGTAAACTCCTGAGGTGATAGATGGATCTTATAAACTTCATGTGGACTTAGGGACTTTTAGTAAAAGCGGGTTCCACCTCAGGATCAGGGTGTTGGTATGATATAGTCTTACAAGTACTCCAGTAGTAAAACCATAATGGAAAAAACAGTAAAATTACAATGGAAAAAAAAATCATATTATAGATAAAGAAAGAAAGTTTATCAATAACAGAATCACGGGATCCTAGAAATCAAGCTGGAAGGGGCCTGACAATCTTATCTGTTCCAGCCTCCTGTTTTAAACAGAGTTATGAGACATATTGGGCCTCATTTTTCAATATACCACAGTTTTTACAAATAMATATCTTGTAGCTTCTGAATTTTCAGAAACTTTAAATCCCAAAATAGGTTACCATATTAATAGACCCAAATTCCTTGAATATCTGAGGGAAAATTTCCAGTCCTTTTTATAAAATGCCTACTATTATTAAAAAACAGAAATAGATTCAAATTTTGGGGTTTCTATTCAAGTCAATTATCCTCCATGTGGTAGAAAAAATAACAGTTGTGTGCTATGTGTTACTCTTAGAAGCATGCAAAAAAGTACTACTATTCCAGACGTAATTGCAGTATGTTCAAAGGGAATTAATAAAAAAAAAATGCTATATTTAAAAAAACATTTAAGAGCTTCATACCTTCCAGGTACCTCAAACTGAAAATAATTTTTTTGTGAGTGTTTTTGCAAAATGCATTATCTCACATGCACATAGCTGTGTACGCACACTCTCATCTCTCACTTACTTATGTCTCAGCATTGTAGCTGATTCRTGCTTTTGGTCCCATGTGTGACCTTTACAGTTGTGACAGTGATTAAAGTTTATCAAATGCCTCTGGTGACTTGAACTGTCAGAAAGCAAAAAGAGTGACTGATGCATTCCTTGGCTTCACCTTCTGGGGAAAAAAATCCACTTCCCGAAACCCCTTCCAAACACAAGGCTTTCTAAACTGTCAAACTTGGGAAACAAATCAAAAAGAGAAAGTGAAAAGTAAGAAAAACGTATCAAATAATTTTTTTTTTAAAAGAAGAAAATAAAAATAAGGCTGCTTCTTATTTTTAGAAGAAGAGAACACAGCTTTTTGGGAGTTTATAAGTGGCTTGTTACATGAGAAACCCCCATGTGATATGTCATTACATTGCATTTAGGCAATTAAAGACAGTTATTTCGGTCTACTGTTTGGCAAACCATCTGTAAAACAGATTTATAAGGATAAATATCACCTATTAAGCACACTAGCAAGTACTAAATCTTACCATTTCAACTGACTGTTCTGTAGGACAATCAACTGCAGGGGAAAATATTTATTTCCCCAACCTATACATTTCAGATCAAAATTCAAAACTGTCTCACTCCTAAGCCACAGTCAACTCTCCCTCCAGCACCCTGGGTAGTTGGAGATTTGAACATGATTCCAAACACTGCATCTAGGTTTTTTTGGATTTTGTTGGGTTTTGCACAGTGAGCTAGCTTTTTATTCCCATAAATAAGAACCTGAAACTACAGAAACGTGCCCAGCTAGCTTCTGGTCTCTCACTCAGAGTGCCTCCTATGCTGTATCTGAATTTGCTTCAACCCCATATTTGTTCCCCTTCACTTTCCTACCTATTATACTGCATGCCTATAGAAAGGGGTCATCTTTAGCCTGATTTCAGCAAAAGAGATCTTAAGGAAATTAGATGAAAGAACTTTTGAAACTAATTTTAAAGCCCTGTGGCTTTTTAAGGGGATTTTAATCAAAATACTTTAAATTGAAGTCTGTTTATGCCTTGCTCAAAGTAGTAATTAATACCCTAGAATAATGTGGATGTTTTTGTTTAATGGCCAGGAACATGAACTGTGAAAGATTAGAAAACCTAAATCCTAGGGATAGATGCTTGAAAGTGTGCACTTATGAGGATATTTAAAAAAAAAAAAAAAAAACAGACAAAAGCTTGATAGCAAAAAATACTTGGAATTATGAGGCAGGTTGCAGTGAACACAGCAGAACATCTCTGTGCGTATGCATGAACAAACACACTGKAAGTCATTGTAGAAGAGATGAGAATCATTTCAGTGGACAGAGTTGGAAATTAGGAAACCTCTTATAATGTTTTCATAATCCAAAACATGTCTCTTAGGCTATATATCAGGTCAGTAGGGAACAGACAGAGAGCATCTTTGAAAGGCAGAGGTTACATTGCTAGGAATGTAGAGAAATAAAGGAATTGCTATTGCAAAATCAAGGGGATTCCTAAATTAGTAGTTTCTACATCAGAGCAATTAATGCCAAGGGCTTCATCAGAGTTGTATCTATTAAGGAAAGCTGTGCCTGAAGCATGAAGGCTGGTTTTTTCCATGTTTTTTATTCTTACACRGAAGGAGACATTCTTTCTTATCATTAACTTAATGTCCAGATTTCTCCAAACCTCAGTGGATTTACAGGGGTGAAGGAATGTTAAAGAGAGTTTTCTGTAGCTGCAGTTTCTGATTACTGAAGAATGACCTTTATGTTTGTGTTCTGTCCTTGCTCCTTGCCCGGCACACAGAAGTTGACTTAAAAAAGGGCATTTATGCTCCCTAAAATTGGATGTTTAACATAGGACAGTAGCTGGAGTTTTAGAGGTGTTCTTAATACATTACTTGAGACAAGTACCTTGCAAACCTTGGATCAGTTGTTTAACTTGTCTGGGCTTCAGTGTGTCATTTTTAAACTGAAGATAGTGTCACTGACACAGAATACTTGGAAGAATATTACGAGACTCAGTTAACTAAATATTAAAGAATTTGCATGGTCATTTGTCATATGACTTAATTGACAATAAATGAATGTATATCTATACATAATATTGTGATACTGCATACTCTACTCTGCCCTTGTGAAACCCCATCCTGAAGTGCTTTGTCCTGCTGCAGAGGCCCCAGCATAAGAAGGACATGGAGATGCCTGAGCAAGAGGAAGCCACAAAGATGACTAGAGGCTGGTGCACCTCGCTTATTAAGACAGGCTTTTGAGAGTTGAGGGTGCTCAACCTGGAGAAGAGAAAGCTCTTGGAGATCTCATTGTGGTCTTCCAGTACTTAGAGGGAACTTTTAGAGGGAGAATGACTTTTTASGTAGGATAAGGGGGAACACTTTTAAACTGAATCAGATGTATAGCTCAGATTTAAGGAAAAGTTTCTTTACCCATAGGTTAGTGAGGAGCTGGAAAATGGTACCCAGAGAAATTGTGAATTCCCCATCGCTGGAAGTCTTCAAGGCCAGATTGGATGGGGCTCTTAGCAACCTGGTCTAGTAAATGGCATCTGTGTTCACAGCAGGGGATTTGCTTTCAGATTCCATTCAACCCAAGTGGTTCTATGATTCTGTGATTTGTTATGCTAAATGAAATTGCAACAGCAACAGAAAATATTAGGGTAAAGATTTTGGTCAAAAAGGACACAGGGTTTGCATGACTAAATGTTCCTCTAAGATCTGTTTTTGCAGTCAGAAAGGCTTATCAGCTTTTCACCCAATCAGACTCCTTTTCAGATGAACAGTGATAAGTCATTTTTATTGTTCAGCCATTCAGATACCATATTCCCACTGACCCACTAAACTTCAGCCAAACTAACAACTACAACATTCTTCTTTACGAGGAATGAGGGTGAGTATTTTACCTTCCCCATGAATAGGACAAAAAACAAGTGTTAGTAAAAAAAAGAAAAAAGTAAAATAAGGAACCCAAATTTGTGTAGAGAAATTACTCTTAAATTTACTCACTCTTGAATTTATATAGAGGTAGTTATTTCATACATATGGAACATATATGACTATATATAAACTATAGATATTAAAAACAATATAAAAACTGTATATAATTCATAAATATTGCTATTTCAGAGAGTACAGTGTGAGAGTACTGGAAAGTGAAAGAAAGGAGAAAATCCATGAGATTAAAACCTTTGGATTTCTGGAAAAGCAGGGTATATGTACATGAAAAATTGAATAAATGGAAGACAAAACGCCAAATACTTCAATTCATACTACTACATATTCTATTCTGCTGAACAACTTAAAATTTATGGAGTAACACATAMTCGTATCTGTCCATGCTGGGATAAACCTGCTAGGAGCCTGGACAAGATGGTGGCTCTTTCTGAGTCCTTGATTCGGTTGACTACTGTCTGGTCGGCTGTTTTGTCTCTGCCAGACACGCGTAGGGTGGTTCTRGGGCAGCCTGCGCTTCAAAGGATGAGACTGGACTCTTCAGTTATTCGGTCTTCTGACTTGTTTATTATTTCTTATTTACAAAGTTTTTCTCTCTGCTCAGCTGGGATCTGACTAGCAAGGCAGCTAAAGGCACTCTGCTTACCTACGGGGCGGTCGTGTCTTTTTATAGTAAAAACTACATATAGCATATTTACATTTTGTCTCTAATATCTTTCACTCTTATTAGTAAGTGCACTTTCACAATGAACTAATCTACAAGTGCTAACGTCACTACAGAAAATGGATGACAAGAAGAAGAAAGAAGAACTACGAGGCAGGTCTTGATTCCTCTATCTCGTTTCCATTACTCTTTTGTACTAAAACCTTAAAATCTACATTTCACTCTGTAAACATGTCATCTTTGCACCATTCAAACTTGAGTGATTCTTATATCTTCTCACACAGGTGGCACATCTCTGGAAGGGTAAAAGTCAAGCTACCAGGTGCTTTTGGCAACATTCCATCAYTTCTGAGCCCCCTCAGGGTTCTCTCGGTAACTCTGAACATCTGAAGTGATGTTCTGAGTTCCCACAACTACTTGTCCAGTTCTTCAGGTTTGTGGATGTGGACATTTGATGGATCAGTGGCTCCTGTAAAGGGGCATAGGAGTAGCCCAGCAGGGCTCATTTAGTGGCTCATTTGGTGGCTCATTGAGGCATTCCCAGTGTGTCTGCAGGTGTGAAAACCTGGTTTTACTACACAGCTTAACAGACAGGACCTCTGGACTCCTCACTCAAGGGAGTTACAGGCTTTCTCTTGGTCAGCGTCACTTCTGCTCAGTGTAAAATCAAAACGGAGATGCTGGAAAACAGAGGAATGTAGTCTCGTCCTGCAGCCACAGGAGCTGGTGTGTGCCAGCTAGCCACTCCTGGAGTGGCCGGTGGAGACCACGGATTCCACCCCTCCCAGGTTCATTGCAAGAACCCCAGGTAGCAGTTCCGTCTGCAGCGTGGGTGGCGTAGAYGAGAGCATGGCTACGAAGTCCCGAGGTTAAGGAAGGAGAGAGCGGACACTCGTGGAATGCCAAGACGCTTTATTGACCCAAGCAAGGCCAATGCTGGTGACAGGGAACAACCGTTGGGGAGGCACTGATAAATGGGATGGGCGTGACAGGAGGAGACACGAGGGAACCAATRAACGAAGCCCAGGGGAGGAGCGAAGGACACAACTGAACCAATAAGGATTGCATAGGGGAGGGAAAAGGCTCAGGAGGCAAATCATATCTTAAGTAAGGGAAAACTGACATAGAAGGTCGTCGAAATAAAGGGGGGGGAGGGGGGTGGTTACAATGATGGACAGGGAAACTGAGCAGCACCAGGAGGGAGGAGATAAACTTATAAGGACATAAGGGGAAGGACCAGGGTCACCTTGACAGACAGGTCACTGGCGGGAAAACAAGGGACAAACAACTCAGCGACAAACCATTGTGAGRGAGGAACATGGGGGGAACCGAGGGTCAAACCATAATCTCAACTTATAAAAAATAACCAGCTTTACAACAAAACCTGTATAAAACACACAAGGCTAGAGWGGAATATTAGCTAATGGTATTTTCATATTCAACAGAATATCTGTTTGAACTGGTTAAATTATAAGCTGAAATAAACTGACATGGAAAAGGGAGAAATCCTAAAAAAAACAGTGTAATGATCTTACTCTAAATATTCTTAGATTATTTGATGCTAATTTTCAAAGAACATAGTTTAATATGTGTGTCATAAACAACTAAAACAGAACTAAACAGTGAAAAAACCTGCAAATTGATTTAATTGTACATTTGTGTTGTGTGTTTGGTTATTGTTTGGGGCCTAAGCTTTTTCCAGGTATTTAAGCATAAATGTGCAAGATAGAAAAATAAAAAGGCTAAATAATCACAATATAGAACCTTAAAAATTACATAAATATATATTGAGCAGTGCACAGCAAATGAAATCAGATCAGCTGCACTGACATTACAGAGACATTTTATGTTGGGAAATGCTCAAGTACTAGAAAAAAAGAGAGAGCTTTGTAACAATCCTTTGAATTCAATTTGAAGGATATTGCTGTTGTGTCAGCTGAATGACAGGTGAAAAGCTATCTCCTATAAGAGTCAAATGCACAAGTGGTACAAATCCAAAATACCTTTACAGCAAAAATTTGATGTTACTTGCTTTTGGTCTTACTTGTAAATGTTTAATAGGCACATTTGGAAGACAGATTTAGTCTTGTGTTTCCTGGGGTTAAGTGAAGACACAGTAAAGGATATTTGGAAGACATATTGGATTGGATTGTTTCTGAATCAGGTATTTTTYTAACTTGTCATCAGTGTTGTTGATACTGCAATGTTCAATATTTTAAAGTAACTATCTATTTATGTAATATATTTTGTTTGCTAAAGCCATGAAACTAGAACAGTTTTACTAATCTCTGTATCCTGGTATCTGTTAGAGAAGAAATAGGATTAAGTCTTTCAGAATTTCATCTATAGCCTGGTTTTTATGAAATACAGTTTTTCTTTCCCTATAAGCAAACTAAAATACAAAGCAAACTGGAGCCACAGTTAATTTCCTTACACATATATTGAAAGATAACCCAAACTTATTTATTTCTGCAAGTAGTCTTCATATGCAAAGTGGCTTAGTTTTATCAACATGATAAAACTTTAGTTTTCCATGACAATGTTTCATAAATCACAAGGACACCAGTAATTACACAGCACAAAGGAAAATATGATCCACAGAAAGGCATAAACCAAGCAGCACAGAGTAACTTGGCTGATTGAAAATAACACATATCCTGGGAAACAATCAATAAAAATATAAAAGCATGAACGAAGTTGGGCTACAGGGCCAACATAGTGACTGTACAGGAAAACAGACATTTGTACTTAAATTTCAAACTTAAATTTCAAACAAGTTTAATAGAAATTTACCTTGATTACTGTGCAACATAAGCCTTGCAAATCATACTTTTTCAGTTAGATTGTATATTGACCTAGCTTATCTGAATAGAAATACACAAAATATTAAAGTGAAAACAAAGATGGGAAAAATGACTGTTTAACAATAGAAGACAGAAAATCTACCATTTGCTAGAAGTTTATTTTACTTTTTAAATAAATTGTTGTTCTCTAATTACAATTCATTTTTATCAGTCTTTGTTTTATCTTTGGGATATCTATTATGGCTTTCAGTGGTAGGTCAATCAGCTTACCTTAAATTAACTCTTGTTGACTCTTATTACTATGACCAGTGAACTAAAGTTGCAAATTCATTGCCTGGGTCATGGACATTAGAACTTGATCTATTTCACAGGGGGAAGGATGGGAGACACACCATAGCACTCTTCTTCAAATAAGAGCCCTAAAATCCAATACTATGTACATATTTTTATTTTTATACTAGGATGGCTTGCCATCTCTTCACTAGAACTCAGTAAAGGTATTGGTTCTCTGCTTCCAACTATATAGTTTGTTCTACCCATAAGAAGCAGAAGAGTTAACTGATGCACCAAATAAGAGAGGTCAAAACACAACTACATCTCTTATGGATATTTTAAATTCTCTACATAGAAAAAATTCAGTCCTCCAAGAGTGTAATTTCCTAATAGGAATAAGAATGAAATGTAAATGTTTTGCCTATTCTAATTTAATGGTTTGGAAGAGTGAGACAGCTATATGATACAATCAATTTTCATGAGAGACATCAGTAAGAACAGCAGGCAAATTTCTGGTTTTGCTAACCAAGGCTATCTTGGGCCAATCCCTTCAGTTTCTTTATATTACAAGGCTGTAAGGTTGGCTTAGAACATTTAGCTGGTTTAAAAAATTGCTGTGAGTCATCTTAGTTTTCTTTTCCCAAAAAGAACCTATTTTGCTGTATGTCCAAATCTTTATGCCATTTGTGCAATTGTAAATAATTTTTCCAATAACACTTCTGTTTATCTTGCCTTCTGACTCTGAATGTATGCTGCTCACATTTGTACTGAAGGCAATTTAGCTGTAGGATGGGTTTGCTGGTATTCCATGATTTAGATTTATTCATAACAGGTTGATGCTGATAACATTGCTTAATATTAGTATTTGCCCATTGCTGTGCTTCTAAAAATGGAGCTTGCCTTCTGCACTTACAAAAGTAGCCACCAGACTTCTATTGCCTAGGCAAGTAAATGGAACAGTTCCACAGTGCTGTACCTTTCAGAGATGGGGTTATCTGATGTTATTTTATGTAGCAAAACTTTTATTTTTGACTTACTGGTCATAAAGTCAGAATTCATGAGCAATTCTGACTAAGTTGTAGGTCTTTAATTGCATTTCATTTATCATTAACTGCWAGGCACAGGTGCCATCAGCAAAATCAATATCTTCTAGTATTCCAACCAACCTCTTATCCTTACAATTAATATTTCTAGAACAGAAGACTCAAGAGAAAAGAATAATTTAACTTAAGGAAAAYTATGTAAAGACATACCTTTGTTAAACTACAGTAGTGTCCACTATACAGAACTGATTGAATTCACAGTACATTTGATATATTCTTGAAGATTCTAAAACATATTGGCTTGTTTTTTTATATAGTAATTAGGACTACCAGCAACTGGTGCTTTCTGAAAACTGATGAAATACAGGAGTGTTAACATGTTTTGTTTAATGATGGTGTAGGAAGGTACTTCATAAACAGGAAGGCTGAAACTATCTCCTCATGATCTGCTATTATTGGTACTGGGATTTTGATTCATTTTACGCTGCAAAGGAATTTCCTTGGAATGGCAGGACAGAAGATAGCAGGGAATAATAGGCTAGTCCTATCATTACATCTAAAACCCCTTTCTACTCATTGCAGAGATCACTGTTTCCTGTTTCATTCTCCTTGCCTTAATTGCAATTTCATATTTTGTGTCAATATGTCTTGATGTTTAAGCCAGATAAATTGGCAGCCATTACTTCCCAGCCCTATTTTTTATCCTCCTGACAATGGCTTTAAGTCGCCCAAACCAAACTTTCAACTTCTTATGCTATGTATAAGTATTGTGCTCAGTTTAAGATAAAAAATACTTGTCTTTCCATTTGTTCTCCAAGACATGATGAAACTATTTTAGTGTTAGTCTTCTGTCTCTGATAGAGCTGTTTCCTGGGTTGACTATATGGTCCACTATCCCCATTGTCTGTTGTTTTTGATTAGAAATGGGTCCTGCAGCTTTAAGCTAGGCCCAGAGAGAGAGAGAGAGAGAGGGAGAGGGAGAGAGCGCAGAGTGCGGGGGAAAGCAGTGAAATTTCTCACTGCTTGTATTCAAAACACAGAGAAATGAGGACTGCAGTGCTCTCTGAATTCTCAGCTCTGCTGAGAGAGAGAGAGAGAGAGAGAGAGAGAGGAAGAGTTTTTCCTTTGCTGTTTTTCACTGGTTTTCCTCATTAGCTAAGGCAAGAAAAATTTTCCCAAGACTGTGGCTTCTTCTTGAACTGTTCAGTTTTTCTCCAGTTGGGAACACCAAAACAATCACCCGGGGACTCCCCAAGTTGCACCACGACCTGGACACCAGGCCCAAGCCCTGGAGAAACAGAGACTGAGCAAGACTGAGCAAGGCTGAGACACACCCATAGAAGGACTTTCTGAATTTGCCATCTCTTCACAGCAATGAGAGGTTTTATTGTTTAATATTATTCATTTTTTCATGTTGGTGGGTACTGTGCTTGTGAAATAAACAGGTTTTTCCACTTTTCTCCATGGAGATTTTCTCCCAGAATAGTTGGGGAAGGATTGCTGGAATCTGCCTTTCTTTTTCTTTCCTCCCAAATTTTGTCTCAAACGTACAAGCTGTGATACAAGTGTATATGACATTTGAGGGCTTTTGCCTCCCTAACCCAGASCATTGATCAGTGTAATCTTTCCTTCACAATTTTTTTTTCTCTTTCATGATGACCTTCGCTATCATTTTGGTGAATTGCTTTTGAGTCACTGTGCCTTGTATACCTCCAGTTTGTTACCAGACATATCAATACGTGTCTTTCTTAATATCAGCTAACATACAAACAAATTTAAATCCATGGGATTGCCAAGGAAGAAAGAACTGAATAAGAGATATTTGAATGTCAGGTAATCAATAAACACTACAGAGTGCTTTGCAAAACATTCAGTTAAGATTTCCTGTCCATCTCAGACAAGTGATATCTTTGTGTAAAATGACTAACATATTTCTAAGGAAGGCTGTTCAGCATCAAGGCAGAATCAAGAGTTAAGAAATTAGGTAAAACTGGATAATAGCCTTGCTGATCATAGTCATAATTGCTTTATATGATTGTTAGTTTATTCTGTGATTGAACTAATATCATGATATATCATGCAGTGCTTTTTAAAACAGTTTGGGTGCAAAATGTTATAGTATATGGATTTTTGCTTAATATTTGGGGTTTTTTTTAAGAGCAATTCTGTGTATCTGTTCCCTTACATTTTTTATTGCTTCATCTGAATTTTGTTTTAAAATATGGTATGTGAAAAGATACACTTGTGTCTAGAAAATGCTTAATCTGATATGATGAATTAATCTTCTATTTATTATAGAACGCCTATGTCTATTTACTTTTACTAAATCAGGATTTCCTTTTTGGTTTTGGGGTTTTTTTTCTGRAATGAAAACAAAATTCAGTAGAAAAGCATAGAGTTTAATTCACTCTAGCTTGTCAGTTTATAATGCTGTGCTTTGTTGGTTTTTTGGGTTTTTTTAAGACCTTGGACAATTACTGGATATTTAAAAAGGTAGTTCCTTATTTCTTTATATTTCTGGCTTGTAGTAAAAACTTTTGTTCTTTTTAGACTTTATATTTGGCTTCAGCTATTTATTTTGTAGTTTTTATTCTTAAAATCTCTGTGCTTTCCTTGTCAGAAGCTGAGACTACACCCCCAAAACCATGTATCTAAATAGAGCAGAAATAATTTACAGGTTTTCTTTCCATTTCTGTTGCATGAATATAAATTATAAATATATTTATGAAACATACATAGAAAGAAGAGTTATTTCTAAATGAAAAAGTGACAATGTAAAAACAAACCTCCTTCTTGATTAATTCAGTCCTTTCTGCTTTTATTCCACATATTCTGAAAGACTATTCCATTTGAATTTAGATGCCTTGACAAGAAAGTTAAGATGCAATTTAAGAAACTTTAAAGGAAAACTAAAGACATGCTGGATTTAAGGACAGTGTAAGCTGTAAGGAAAACATATATGGGACAAAGAACATATACAGAGAGGTCTCATGCAAATGTCTTCCATGAAAGATTAAAAAAGATAGTTTTGGAAATATGTTTTAAATAACATGAAATATATTTTGTGAAAATGTCAAAAAACCTGATATTAGAATTAGCTCTTCAAGGGCAGATTTTCCTGAATATGTGGTATGTCTAAGAATTTTATTTCATAGTTTAGACTTCCACAAAATGAATTATTATGAACTTATGGGAATAAAATCCCCATAAATATGAAACAACCAGGACATACTGTACCTGAGAACCACATMATTTGCTAGATTAAGGTTATGTTTAATCCCTCTATATATAATTAGACAAAGTACTTCAAGTTTTCTAGTTTAGATTGCATTTTTACTTTTCTTCAGTAAATTGTCTCCTCTGGAAACAAAGTGGAAATCTTGAGATATGTAGAAATATTGAATCTTCTGTTGTTTTAGACAAGAGATGATGTAAGTTAATTTTAATAAATTTCAAGCACAATAATGGGAATCAGAGATTCGTTAATTAAAATTAACATTTCTTTAAATGTGTTGTATTTTAAAATAATATGTAAGCATACTACAAAGAAGATTCTTGTTAGAGTGGAGTGACTTTTATTTGTTAACATTCCATTAGAAGTCATGCAAAATAACAAATATTTATTAGGAAAAATGAAAGAATGTATGATTTCCTCTATGATAATCTGAGGAGGAAGACATGATAATGGTGACAAGAAAGAAGTCTTATGAGCTACTTTTGCCTCCAAGATTCAGGCTGAGTTTTTCTTATTGCTGTTGGCATTTTTTGGTTTGTCTCTTTTTCCACTCAGAACTAAGGCTTTCATTTTAAACACGAATCTGATTTGTGTTTTGATCTACTAAATTCAAAATAAATTCTCAATTTCTCTTGAGAGGAAAGCGAATCATCCCTGACAAAGAAAGAGCCGTCATGACTGGCAATAAACACTAATGGTTAATTTTAAGTGACGGTAAACAATAATGTCCTGGTTTGAAAGGCAGGTGTCTGCTAGGGAAGGCGGGAGCCTTCCTTAGAATGGAGAATGTAAACTGCCTCCCACCGAATTATTATAATTTTGAAATTAAGGGCCTCTCAGGCAAAGATATGGGAATAGGAATAACAATTCTTTACTAGTGTGTATAACTAGACAAACAAACAACAATAACCATGGCACAAACAACAAACGGAACAAGGAACCTTGTGACAGCCTTCTCGGCCGAGATGGGGAGGGATGGAGGAGAGGCTTTGCTTCACCAAACCCTGGGGCAGTCGCTCCGGTGCCTCTGCAGGATTGTGAGGAGCGCCAAGCTGGAACGGCAGGAATGAGCAGAAACCCCGGGCTGGTGGAGGAGAGCGAGCGGCGGTAGCCGGAGCTGCGCCGCCTCCCGGCAGGGCAGGGGGTGCGGGTTACAGCGCGGGGAACGYAGAGCAGCGCTGCAGAGACAGCGGGGACGGGACAGCCGCAGCCCGGCTCTGAGCAGGGCAGGGAGAGGCCAAGTTCAGCATTCCCGGGGCACCCGAGCAGATGGGATAGGTCCCTCTTTTAGTGAGGCGGGTGTTAATAAGGTCCCAGCCCAGCGGCTGCTGTTACGAGCAAAGGCTCATCCACAGAAAGGAAGAAGCAGCTCAGGACTGGACTCCGGCCGTGACAGTGACTTCTCCCCGCAGTAAGCAACAGCCGACTGTCCTCCTTCCGATACTGAGAGCGAGAGAGAGCAGCTGCCCGCAGCACGTTCTTTACTTGCCCCCAAAACGCGCGGTATCTCTTCTCTCGGAGAGAAACTCCCAGAGAAAAGTGTAGCCCGATGCTACACTCGTCTCCCCACCTTTGTCGCTTCTTTCGTTTTTCTTAAGTACCTATAAGTACCCAGTAGTTAGTTTCCTAACAAGTTATGGGAAAAAATTCTATAAGTAAAAAAGAAAGAAACCCAACCCCCAACAAATAAGAATTACAATTCATAGAGGAAGGACAGAGGGTAAACTACTTCACTGAAATGCAGTTTTGACTCGAAAGTAGTGAGTGCAAATGTAAAATAAAGAGCTGCTAAAAGTTTACATCAGAAAACATTCCCATAACCCAAATCTCCTTAGCTGGTGAAATCGATTTAGTTAGTGTTACACATGGCGATAGAATCAGCTTCGTAATGTGTCTTAGATACGATGGCATTGATGACTTCAATTGATGTCTAACTTTAAATGTTTCCTCTGTTCATAATGGAGTCTACATCCCAGAGTAAAATACCCAAGTGCCTTTCTTAGCCAGTGCATGTTTAAGAGCTTTAGCATGCGGTTATAAAATAATTTAGCATTCAGAGCAGGGAGCTCTCTCAAATTGCAAATAAGAAATATTGAGTATATGTTAATGATTGCCACTATCTGCATCCATTCAAAGTAATCCGCCCTTGAAGGTGTGCCAATTCTGCTTCCTCGAAATGTGAAGCAGACAAATCAGCCCAGTAGAACTGCCTCAACAGGAGGGAACTATCTTGTCCAGACAGAGGCACTTCTGAGCATGTGAAGAGGTGATATTGTAGGCATTTGAAAAAGATAAGTTAAAAAATGCAGCCGCTTGTGGTGTTTACAAGGCTTCTATAGTTAGCCAAGAGGATCACTGATTTACAGGTGTTTCAATTCCCGCTGTAAGCATCTGAGTCTTTATAATCTGGCTGCAGGTTATTTTCAATGCTATTACAGAAAGCACAGCAGAATGAAACTTGGTTTCTCTGTAGGGTATTGTATTCATCCATCTACTCTAGCAGGCAAAAGACTGACTAAAGGTAATTACTCTACCTAAAAGCTACCATTCTCTCTGTTTCTCTCCTTCCCTCTCTGCACAGTTTTGTATGTGTGCAAGAAACACAGGCTGAGAAAGAGAGAAAATTTCCTCAAAATAGCAATGGAACTCTTTTGAAATGCAAACAGAGATTATAGAGAGGTCTTATTAGTGATATAGTCTTTTTCTTCAAACTTACAAAGTTTGGAAGTTTCTCTTTCAGAAAATAGTTTCAGCTGTTAAAGGGGGAAAAGAACTTGAACAAATGGTTTGGTTGGTTACAAGCCTTTCAATTCACCTTTTGCATACTCTATAAATTCCATAGGAAGGTGAAAAAAACAATATTCTGAATGTGACTTTCAGAAATTTCAGACTTGTAAGACTGATAAAAGGCATGGCAAGTCATCCTGAGACTGTATCCCCAAGACGCCACTTGCTTTTTTGTTTCAGTTCCAATGTCCTTTTGTGCTTGATTAGGGGATACGTTTTTGCTGATGAGTGTAAAAATAACTATGTGCATTACTACCCTGAGGCAACATTTGAAGCATGCATAGAACTGTAATCTTTGTTTGTTAGGTGGTTGTGTTTCTATCAGAATGCATGGGCAAAGCAAAATTGGAGGATTTGTGTTGTTTGATTATACCTTAATTCATCTTTCATCTGTGAGGAGAAACCCCCTGTAAAACCTAGAGCAAAGAATATAGTCACAAAGGCAAGATGAAAAAAAGAGGTGTTACCAACAAGCACCTACTATTGAAATCATTTACCAACACTTCAAAAATTGTAAGAAATGAAGCTGAAGTTGCTCTTATAATACTTTCTTTGTTTCATTGTTTATTTCTTACGTTTTCCTTTAAAAAATCAGCTGCACAGCCAATACCACAGTTTGCCCCCCCCCACCGCCTTCTAACTTCATGCAAAGGTAAAATTAATTAAATTCCAAAATTCACCATAAAATTATGTTAATTAAAGCTATTAATTGCCAGCAAGGGACCTTTACAGATATAATATTATCTGAGATCATAAATGCATACTAAAGGCAAGTATTCACAAAAATTAAAACTCATTGGCAACTACTGTTTCTTGTATCAGAAGTCTCTTTTTGGAGGATACAAAGGATAAAAGACCTGCTGCTTTATCTAATTCAAAGTAAAAATTCAAAGCATATGTATGTTAGTTGATAGAGTGCTCTAATGAACTGATTAGTAGTTATTTAAACTGAACCAAAGTATCGTTTAATATAAAATTAGGCATGTAAATTGTGCATTTAATGTAGGAGCTTTCCCTCATTGGAGAGCAAATGTTCAAAGCTCAGAGTGGCATAAAACATCCTGTACATCTGCCTGGAACTGCAGGACACATGCACTCCCACTGGGGCCCCCTCACCAGCTCACTCAGCCTGACTTAAAACAGACCCCAGAAACCTTCAGGGCAGGTGAGGAGTTAAAGGAGCCCCAGGGTAGTAGTAGCATCCCTGAGCATTGGCGACAGCACAGTCTTAGTCACTTGCTGGAGGTTCTTACTTCTTGAGGAAAGGGGGATCCTCAAAGAAAGTCACTGGGAACTGGAGCTGGGAGCAGGCAGGGATAAGAGCAGAAGCATGATGGTATTTGGAGCCCTAAACATGTGAATGGGAAGTCATAAAGACCCCTGCAAATCACAGCAGAAAGCAGAAGCCGCCAGCAAGCATCTGCCCCAACCCCAGCAGCTCTGCAGCTCTGCTTTTGCTCCACCTATCCAGCTGGTATGTGATGCTTAGCAAACAAGTGAAGGAGACTGAGGTCCACTTGCCTGAGTAGCTGGTTGGAGAAGGCAGCTACATAACCAATGACCTTCTGTAGGCTGACCACCTGCACAGCTGCTATCTTCCCACTGAGCAATATCTGTAGATAATGAGATCATTGGCTCTCGCAAGTAAGGGATGAATATTGTRTGAATATTAAGAAAAGCTTTAGTGATACATAGTTGTGTTATTGTAGTTTAGATGTCCTCTGTTCTCCCCATAGTTCCTTTTCCCCCTCTGTATTGTTGCCATCAGACAGCCKGGGTTGTCTAGGGCAGGTAATAAAGAYGGYATGTACATGTGTCCCTTGCATGGGGCAGTTGGGAATGGAGAAGTTTTTTGCTTAGGGGGTGCAGCATGGCAACACCTGATCTCCAATCAAGTTACAAGCAAGCAGTCTCCAGCGATAAATAGCAAAGAAGACGTGACTGACAGGCTTTGGGCAGCTGGTGCAACCCCCAGGGGTATAAAAGACCCATCCATCTTGAAGATGAACTGGTCATGTGGTACTCACAAGGGCAGTTCTCAGTGCTGCGAATTTTTCCTTATGTAGTTCTTTTGTTGTATTTTTGTTAAAGTTTAGTGAACCTTTTAAATTTTCAAAGTGAGCAGTTGTCTCTCACAATATCCCAGACGGGAAAGCGATTCCAGCCAGGCAAAAGGCTACCCCTCTCCCCTGAACMGTGTTGAGCTGCCCAGCTCTGTGCCAGCTGGCAGACATACCAAGATCATCCAAATAAAGCCAGCTCTAACAGCAATGTCCAGGATGTGTTTAATCAGATTCATCTCTTTAAAGGACTGTGCAAATAAAAAGCAACAATAGAGCTGTAAGAGGAGAAAATCCAATCTGGCCTGGCTCTATTTGTTCCAGAAATAGGAAAGAGGAGAATGGTGATCCTTGCAAAGAAGAAAGGCAGTGCATCTCTGGGGGGACTCTAGACTCCTAGCCTTACTGATTTGCTCTGCTACAGAATTAGGAGCAAGATTTCAACCTGGCCATGGGTTTGCTTTCTTCTCTAATGTCCTCTTTAAGTAGTCTCTGGAACACAGCTGCCAGCACTGTGAATACCTGTTGCTCTTGGCTACACACTTCCTAGCACTGCCAGCACAGAAAAACCAAGAGCTGACAAGTCAAGACTCTCTACAAAGAAGCTGAGAAGCTAGGATTGTGGGTGTGTAGGAATGCTAGGAACTGGCATGACTGTGTACACCAGACTAAAGAGGAGGCCAGCTCTATAGTAAATGCTGTAGGTATTCTCCTCTCTGTCTCTGTCCAAGTGTACTGGAGATCAGTGGCACAGAAACTTGAACAGTGGAGGATGGTAAATGAGGAGCCTCACAAATTCCAGCACAGGTTCTCTTGTATCACCCTTCTCTTGTGTGAAGGGGCGATGCAGAATGCTGTCACAATGGCTCAGGTCAGAGTACTCACCCACATGTACATGGGATCAGGACTGCTCAAGCGTGTCCTGGCAAAAGTCCTCTTGGAACTATTTTAAAATACCCATTCCAGAAAGTCTTTTAGAAGTTGTTCCCTCGGGGTGCTGTTAGTTGGGTTGAAGATGTCTCAGTAAGTGCCCAGTCTGTAGTGTAACAGATCCCAGACAAATGCCAGGACCAAGAGCCTGCAGCCACAGCTCACTCACTGACCCTGTGTGTTATCTATAGAACAATGTTCCAGCCCCCTTTAGTGTGCTGCATTCCTTGCTGAGGACCTGATGGAAGACTAAGGCAAAAAAGAACTGTCCCACTGATGCTGGAAAAGCTCCAGCACTACCAGGGTCATGCATCCTCATGCTTTCTGTAGAAATAGGCAACTACTGCCCCACATCACCCCAGTCTATGAAGGGGAAGTGGAAGTCACCAAAAGAAAATCTCCCAGCTTCTCCAGTCCTGTGCACATTGCTGTACCAGGCAGGGAAAACCACAGTTTTAACAATCTGGTTTGTATCAACAGGACTCCACACTGCTTGTAGGGCTGGGATTTTTACCTCAGGTGACACACTGACTCAAACCAACCCTGAACAACCCTGAAGACTGAAGGAAACTGCTCTCCACAGTAATGAGCACTTGACTGTAACAAGCAGTAACAGCCAAATCAAGTAATTATCATCAGCTGAATTATCATAGCACCAGCTGAGCATTCTTGCTGAAGTCTGTAGGACAGTCTGGCTTGAAGAAAAAGAAGACAAAAAATGACAGAGAGGGAAGAGGGGCAAGTAATGAGAGATGTCTTTACTCAATTTCCTAGGATGTTGATCCTGAATACAAAGTTTACTTCAAGTTCTTTATATAATCATTCATTTTCCTTAAATAGGACCAGCAGATTCCTCCAGGACTGAAAATGCCTCTGTGCTACATATTGACATAACTTATGCTCTCTTTGAGAAGTGAGCAGAGAGCAGAGGCTACTTTCACCGGAAGAAAAAGCATACCTGGTGGTGTGAACACAAAAAATGACAACACCTGAAACTACACCTTTGGCAGGACTCAATGGCAGGAACACTATGGTACTGCCTCAATCTCCTTGGCTCCATAACCCACAGGGATGGATTTCATGTGAGGAGCATTCCGGCAGTGTTTGGAAAGAGAAGCAGCTGACAACTGTGAGTATTTATGGTTCTCTTTCCTCCCCATGTTGGAGGGCATATTGTCCCTTTGTAGGGCATTGGAGTGGCATCATGGACAATAGGGCGCTTGCCTCAGGGAATCCAGAAAGATGTGCTTACCTTCCAAGAAAATATGGTCCTGAGAAGAGAGGGGTGGAAGGGATGAGCATAAGAGAGTCACACTGAAACAGGGGCACTGTTGARGATGAGGCTCATGACTGAGGGAAATGTTCCAAACTGTCTCTCATGCAGGTGGCAGTGGGCTGACACTCATCTGTGGTACCCTTTGGGGTGCATGGGGGCACTTCTGAAGACAATAAYCTCATACTCTGAGTGGGACCTATAGACAAAGCCTCTAAGAGCATCTCTGCCCGGACAAGGGCACAACAGGGAAGCAGGGGATGATGAGAGAGGACAGGGACATCACAAAGTCAGAGTCAGGCAGGGCTGGCTTCTTCCACCCAGGGATGGGGTGGAAGAGGGACAACCCCAGCCAGCTAAGGATGTTATCCATGAATGTGAGACAAGTGGTAAGGAGCCACCCATCCTTGATTCTGCTTTTACTCCTCTAACTACCCATGGAACTGCAGCCCTGGCTCAGAGGCTCCAGAGGAGAAAGTTATTTGTGAAGGAATAGACCCTGTATGCCACAGAGAAAAGCAGTTACATGGACAAGACATTTACATGATTCTCTGTGGAGACTAAACAGTTATTTGGAAGAAAAATGTGGATGGGAAATAAAACACAGAACTATTTGAAAATCCAAGAAAAAGAATAGCTAAGTGGGTAGAGTACTTGTGAGGGGAATTATATACCTGTGCATTTTTTAACTCCTGAAGCAGACACTTTTTTTATCAGCGCTGGAAGTCAGATATTGGGCTAGTTACATCCTTTTCTGATTCAGTTTTATGTTCTTACAAGGTAAAAAGGGAGGGAAAAGAAGTGGCCCAATAGATGAAGAAAATTATGCTAAGTATTGTCATCTCCTGAGGTGTGTAGGAGGACAGAGGAACTGAAATGTAGATCAGAACAAGCGCTGTGGTGACAAGCCTTAAAAGTAGAACAAAAAGTTCAGCTCTTCCTCCTAGAAGAAACCAGGAACTAGCCAGAAAAGAAGAACTAACTCACTGCAGGTGGCAGGAAAATAATGTGCTTTTGACAGCAGCATGTTTGATGTATTGAGAAAGAACAAATTAGGATGCAGAGGAGGATTGCAGCAAGTGCGTTATATCACACATGAGGGAATGATTTTTTGTAAGAGAATATGTAGACCTTGAGGTGAGCTCCTACTAGTCATACTTCTTCCAGTTAAGGATTCTAGACTGTGAAATCCAAGAGGTATTGTGCTGCACCTTGGAACACAAAGGTTTTTACTCTGGATTCATAATCAAATTAGGTCCCACTATGTTTGCATGTAATACTAGAATTATGAGTCATAATCCAAATGAAATCACACTGGCAGGCTTCTTTCTGATTAAGAAAACAGAAAATACATAGAAGTATTTATTGAAAGATTAAAAAAATGTAAAATGACCACAATATACTTTGGCTTTGACCTTTCTTATTCTTTGATTTGAAAGATTTCTTCATGAAGTCTTCTACTAGACAAGAGGAACCAGAGATAATGGGGAGTGCCACTAAGAAAGAGTTGGAGAAAAAATGTAAACAGCCTCTTATTCCATCACTAGACATCATTGAAGCGAATTTAACACCCCTCTCTTTGCACCTTCCTTTCAGGTTCATCATTGAGGCTCCCCTTCAGCCTGCTGTTTAGCCCCTGAGCTAAACTGTCGCAGCTCTCTCAGCCTTTTCTCACAGGACATGTGGTCCAGTTCCTTCATCATCTTGGTGGTCCTTTGTTGGAAGATTTTCAGTATGCCTGCACCTCTTATGCTGGGGAGCCCAGCACTGAACACCGTGCTCCAGGTCTGAGCTCACCAATGCTGTGTAAAACAGAATCACTCCTTCCCTTGGCCTGCTGGCAGCTCATCTTCCAGCACAACTGAGGATATTGTTTGCCTGCTGTCCAGCAAAGGCACATGGCTGTGTTCATTTTGGTGCCTGCAAGGGCTCCCAGATTCTTTGCTGCCAAGCTGCTTCCCAGCCTGTGCTGGCATCTGGGGTTGTACCTCCCTGGGTACGGGACATGGCACTTCGAGTTACTGAACTTTATGAGGCTCCTSTCAGCCCTTTCTGCCGCCTGTTCTGGTCCCTCTGGATGGCAGCACAACCCTCTGGTGCATCAGTCACTTCTCTGAGTGACTCCAATTGGACACCTCAACTCTTGCCTCTGTTTACCTGAAAACTTACCCTGTTTTTACACAAGAAAATATACTTACTGCTAAAGAAATAATRCAATCTGTTTAGTAAGAGTAGACATTCTTTCACCTGAGAAGTAAACTGGAATACTGTTGTCTGAATTTACAATAAATTGGAAAATACTTCCAGATTAGGTATTTCTAACCTTTGACATTTTTTTCATGCAGGGGCAATTTTCCTCTGGATTGACATCTCCCATATCTCATTGTATTTGGAAATAGTTTGCAGGATCCTGAATATCCAGAAAATTAGTGTTGTTTGCCAGACCTCAGACTCTACAATATTCAGTGCTGTTGTGTCAGAGTAAGATAAAGCTCAAGATGGGTACTGTCAGCCAGCTGTGAAGTGTATGGTGGAAACAACCTCAAGACTGCTGGCAAAAACGCTGTGACACAAAGGTCTTTGTGGAAAGTGTGAAAAAGTATTCAGCTTATTTTCCCAACACAAAAATTTGTTAAATTTGCATACGAGAAACAGAAAGACACTGAAGTCTCATTTAGTCAAGTGTATGTTGTACAGCTCGTTTTATTTATGGTGTTAGTCCTATTCAACCTGTCTTGTATGGTTCCATTTATAATTCTAAGAATAGAGTAATAAATGGTAAAAAGTGGGTATATACTATTAATTCACTTGAGCTTAACATCAATTCATTTTCCTTTGTAGATAGCTAATGTTATTCAGTACTTTCTAAGTTCCCTTCATGTCTGCAATTCTTAACCAGGCTAGGGAAGTAGAGAGGTTGCATATTAAATCACCTTTTATCCTATTCACAGTCTTGTAAACCATTCTCTTTCTGAATAATCTCTCTGCAAGGTTTTCAGCAATTGGTCATATAAAAAAATATACCATCAATTCAACTTTGTAAGTCTTTGAAAGGTATAAGCAAAGAGAAGGCCCAGTGATATTTCATCAGCCAGTCTCCCACTGGTTTGATTGCTTGAGAATGGCCACCTCAGTTGTTCATAAACTCAGTATGTAGAACTGAAAGAGTAAGACACATACTGTTCCAGTGGAAACTTAATAGCAGGGGGAAAAAAGCTTTTAATTTTTTTAACAATCTCTGTAACTATTTTTTGTCATTTTTCCAAAGCTGGTTTTGCCAAACCACACACAAAAGCTCAAATTATTAATTCCATGACACATCTTTCTTTTCAGGAAAATATACAAAAAAGGACTGTCTTGTATTTCTGTTATCCCCAGTTCTTTCAATCCTTGACAGAGGATTATAAATGGTTAAACAGAGCTGCTAAACAGATGAAAATTCCTTAGCAAAAATTGATAAAAGAAAGCGACTTCTTATTGCTTTCTATGGCACCAGATAGTTCTTGGTTTATTGGCCTGCAGCTCAGCAAGTTGTTCCTGTGGCTGCAGGATGAATGAGTTTATGTCTACATATATGTGAGGCCAGTTGATGTGATGTCCAAATGCCAGAACATGAGAGAATGTACTGAATGCCTTCCTTACACATTTAGTCCTGGGGCATGTAATCCATTCCTGTAATAGGTGAAGAATTGATTTAGAATGTCACATGGTACTACAGAGAATGCTTTTCTAGTTCTAGTTAAGTGAGTTTATGCAAAACTTTGAAGATTTTTGCCAATATTTTACTCTTTTTTTATTGGATACTAAAAATAAGAAGAATTCTGGTTTGAGGATTTAATTAATAGACGAGATATTTTACTGTGGAGCTGATTAAATTATAACACTGTCGGCTTCACAGACTATATAGGTGATAGTCTAAAGTAATGATTAGGAGAGATAGAGAAGACAGATTGAGGAAGAGCATTTGTTCATGTTTCAGAAAATTGATTGGGAAACCTGGCAGAAAAGAAAGGATGAATTGTTGATAAATTAACTAAAGGAAGGAGAGAGGGGTATTGACAGGGAAGGAGAAGGCAGAGCAAAAGAGAGACTCCTGAGTTGTTGGATCTCAGAGCGACTGGCAATGACTTGATCAAATAACAGCGTCATGACCTAAAGGCTGTGGGTGGGTAGAGATCATGACTGTAGCTCCATAGAATTCCATAATACACAAAGAAACAGAGACTTCATCAGTAGCAGTTATATCTATGATTATTAAAGTGTATACATTTATATATATTGCTAATATAAATTACTAGCAAAAATCAAATACAGCACCAATCAGCAGTAGAGCAGCAGTAGAAACAGCAACATCTAACATAGCAGCAGCAGCCAGTTAGGAATATTCTACTAGAAGCAGTAGCACACAGGTAGTGTACTAGATGTAGTAGTACACGACTAGGTATATACTAGGCATATACTATTGCAGATATACAAGCATATAATTGGTGATAAGATTAAAAAGAGTATGACACCATATATATATATGATAAATTACTTATAYGGACATGTATGCAGACATACAGATATATATATATATAAAAGTACCAAGTGAATTATACAGATTTCAGAAGAGGCCAAACCATAACAAAAGGTTTATCTGTTCCTAGAAGGAAAATCTAACTATGCCAGAGGTGGAAAAACARACCTACAAAGAAGAGAGGGACCAATAAGGTAACAGGCCGAGTCCCACCTCAAAAAGGATTGTGTCAAGGAACCTAGTGCCAGTCAGGCATCCCTGGGGGGAGTCTATGATCTCTTAGAAAGTTTGTGTGGGATTCAATCTGCTTAAAAAAAGTACATGCAACATGAGAAGATCTCAGAGAGATAGGCTCCATTTTTGATAAAAATCAGGTCTCTTTTGTATCTTAGACATAACAGGTCATAGAATACTATATCTTTAAACCACCAATAGGTACCTGTTAATTTTGGCTTTTCGTCTGTATCAGCCAACAATGATGATGTTTTCTGTTTTTTCAAATTAATTTTATTTTTCCAGACTTTATCACTTTTTCATATGTTGCTGTACTTTTGTTGTTACACTTTTCCAATTTGCAGTTGATGTTTCTTGGTATTGCCCTTGGTCTTTGTGGCTCAAGATATCTTCACTTTCTATGTACGGCGGCTGTACTTTAAAGGTCAGTTGCACTTTCCAAGGATGCTTCTGATTCCAAACCCTAATTTCTAGGCTCACAGCTCCCAGGATGGGGCAGTTTCTCTGTCAGTATTTTTCAGTAGACATTTTCTTCTATTCACTAATTTTCCTATTCTGGGAAAGAACATGTCAATGGCAGTGGGGCTGGGAGATTTCACTGGACCTTTGGCAGATTTTTTGTGTTCACAAGCAGTGCCTCCTTGTCCTTGCTAACACTCTGCCACTCCTCCTTATTCCTGGTTCTTTACATAGCGTRGAAACAGAAATTGGGCGCCTGTTCCAGCTGCAAGCTTCTAGAGCCATTTGTAAATAAAGGGAGCAGCATGGAGAGTAAGCCTTAGGGAAAAGAAGGATCTTTTTTAAGCTCACCGGCCCTTTACTATTCTGCTCTCTACTTCACTCCCTGTGATGCAATATCAAGAGAGACCCTAGAGAAAGCAGGAGGAGAAGTCAACAGTGAGTGAAATCACAGGCTTTGTCTCTCCCACCTTTGGGGAATAAATAAGACAGGAAAGAAGTAAAAATAATCCAGAGTCCCAGTTTTTGTCAGCCTTGCCCCAGGCCAGTGAAATTTAATGTGATTTAGTTAGAAGCTCATTAACATGTGAAAGCAGTTTGGTTAGGATGGAAATCTGAAAAGAAAATTATATGAAAACAAAACAGGCCAGACAGGCATAATGAATACTAAGTTACACATACATTTTAGCTCCAAAAACATTTATAAGATAAGCCATAAAAAAGCAGGGTTTCCACAAGTATACACTCCCAAGGAGAAAAGCAAAAACCTGTTTGATTCAGGCATGACTGTACTTTACAGTATTCTTTCATTGTGACCAGCATGTGAAATTTAATTTTTAAAGTGGAAATATTTGTCTTGTTAACACAATATCAGTGTGAATTATGTCTGTACTTRGTAATAAAAATTCAGATTTTACAGTGAATTTGTGCTACGTCACAGACATCACCCRGTTGAGGACTTGCAAAATGGCCTGTGAAACTCAAAATGTGGAATTCCAGAGCCAGTGAAATCATTGGTTCAGACCCAATATCAAGTCAAATTTAAAACATCTTTTTCTATCCTGGTATTTGTACAATGTTTCTTATGGTTTCTGTGTAAAATGAAAAAAAATTTAAGAAATGCATGAAGAGTTTTGAATATCAAATATAATTGAGACTTTTTATTTTGTATCACAAAAAAAAAAGGGACATTTGATCATTGAATTGTCTATTTTTCAATTGTTTGTAATTCATCAATTTCTAATTCAGAGCCAGCTGGATTTTCCTATACAAATGAAGAGAAAATAATGAACAATTATTTGTAATTTAAGGATTTTTTAAAAGTTCGATACTATTTCTTACTGTCTCTTTATTTTGTTCTCTGTCTCCTCAAATTATTTTCATTAGTAGACACCGTGTATTTTTTGCCTCTGGCCATAAGCAGAGAAATTAGTGCCAGTGTATTATTTAGAGARGTTGATCAAGTCTTCCTACTGTAGGTAGAAAAAAGGTACAAAGTACCGTCTTTTGCCTTCAGAATGACAGGCATGAATGCTGCTTCCCTGGTCACAATTAAAAAAAGCCAAAACAACAAAGCCCCACTCCTCTCCTAGCAAGAGGAAGAGTGTTTTATTTTAAAAACAGACTGTAAGCTGAAGAAGAGATTACACTGTCCTATCTTTTAAGCATATTAACAAGTTTTCAAGTGTTCATATTTCCTCTGACCTCTGAATAAACAAAATGAACAAGCTGGCCAGCTGGTCTGCACCACATTTCAGAGCGTGAATACAAAGGAACTAAGGTGCACTTGATGCGTGAAAATGATGAATAACAATAGAATACCTCTGGCAAATGTGATACAAAGGTTAAAGTCAAGTTCACCACAGAAGTAGTTGCATTTTGATGGAATCAAATAATCACATCTTTCTCTTTTTCTGTGGTATACATAGCATCCAAAACAGATTACATAAAAAATATTAAGATTTTAAGGTCAAGTACACAAGAGCAGGGCAATTTCCTGGGAGAGAATCCCCATAAACCTTAAAAATGCCCCTTGTGCAAATGTTTTATGACGAAGTTTTTAATTAGAAATTACTTTTTTAATAGGAAGCTTCTGGCATTGGGAATCAGTCAATTTAAGGAGAGAGTTGTCCTTTGTGCTACAAGAGCGTGTAGAGACATATAAGCCACCAGCTCTATTTCAGCTTTCAGAGAGAGGGAGCCTTTCTTTCACAGCTTTCATACCCTCCTTCTCTTTCTGCCATTTCCCCCTTCCTTCTCGCTTTGTTTTAGGTGGGTTTTTTATGTTTGTGTTTTGGTTTGGGTTTTTTTTTTTGTTTTGTTTTGTTTTGGGGTTTTTTTGAGAGGAAAGAGAAAAGGGGTTCCCTTGATCTTGACTGTGTTTTTAATCACTTTTGTTCCTGCCCCTCCCCACCCCACCCCGGGACCTCCTGTCTGTTTTCTCTCCCTGTTTTTCTATATGTGTTTATATTCACACTGCTTTTAACCCAACTTCCCTTTTTGCTGCTGTCAGCCTCTGTTTCATCCACATTATCCTTTTCCTCCCTGTCTTTGCCTTCACAGCTATATGATGTTTTGTCCAATTTATGTAGTTGCCTTGGGGGTAAAGTTGTTGTAGTATTGTACAGTTCCTGCCTAGCTGAAAATCAAAAAAAGGTGTATCTAGAGTTTATGTCCATGAAGGTGATAACAGTGTGAAGAAATGTCACTGTGCAGCAGGGTCACTTATGTCAGTGCAGGAAGAAAGCTCTCTTTGTATTAAGAGAGCCTGATGCATCAAGAACGATATATGGGTTGCTTCAAATACGCCACAAAGTGGGAAGTGAARTCAGGTAGGGAGTGTGGTCTCTCTTCTTTTTCCACAGTGCCTCCATTCGTGGTAAAGCAAACTCCTGTAACGTCACTGCTGTCTGTAGAGAAACCTCCCTGCCAGGTAGACAGAGTGTTTTTAAGAAAACACTAGTAGCTCCTGAGATATTATCCCATGGTGATTTCTGATTTGCTTTTGCACCTCATTATGTATCTTCATTTAACCTGAGTATCCAGTTTAATTCTTAATGCTTTTGCTTACAGTTCTCTGAAAAAGTTGTTAGCCTGGTGAATTCAGTGGCTTCCTAATATTAGCCTGTAATTTGTTTCTGCAAAATCTCAACAAGAGTCCATGTGTCAAACCCTTTTTTTTAAAAAGACAACTCATAGGAGTCACTGTAGTGAAAATTTCCCATGAGATTTTTTAATTTCTACTGCAGTGAGAACTAATGAAAATACTGGCTAGCTCTCCATTGTAAGGCTGCCAGTCAAGTTTGCCCTTGCTGGCACTTATAAAAAGAGATACTTTCATTTTCGTGTTTACTTCTCAGATATAAACTTCAAAACTATGWGCAAAGCATTAGGGGAGGTCAGAGCATTATCTTCTGATTGTATGTAAAGAATCCACATTGCCGTCACTTTGTTTCAGAAGCTCTATAACCTGTATGTATGTGCTCACTACATTTTTGCACCCATGTAGGTTTTGAAGACTCTTCAGTGACACTGTAGAAATCTCATTTTCTCCTTACTGATTCTTCCTATCTTGTTGCAGGCTCCTCTAAAAAGGCAAATCTCTTTAAGCTACCAGTCCAATTTTGTGACTGATAGTTGTACAACATGTTCATTAGACATCTCTGCATTATACCATTCTTAGATGACTGCTCTAGACATGAAATTTTTCTTCCCAACAAGCTCTTTTAAGGCTCCCATGCCTGTGCCGGAAAGGTTTTGCAGGATCCCCTGTACTCTTTTGCTGAATTAGCTTGTTATGTTAACACCTTGCTATATAAAATAACCCCTGTGGTTTAGCTTAGCCCAAGAACTTCAGCTTTTTGTTCTTTTCTAATTTTTTGTGTTTATTTATGTCTGCTTAGAGACCTCTATTTTTTTTCCTTCACATTTAAAGTTCAGTGGACTTTACTGCCTTCTATACAACTAAATAATTTTTATATTTTCCTATGACTTACCTTGGACATTTACCTGCAGAAAGCATTCCTCAAAAGAAATTTTGAAAATCCAAAAATGGAAAATTTGTTTTTCTGTTTCATTGTCCAGAACTCAGCTGATTCATGAATGTTATGTGGAGTCAGTGATCAGAGACAGGGACAACAAAAACTCTCAGAAATCCATGTGATAACAGCATCAGTTTATTATGGATATCTGCTTATATAGGAGGTTTGAAACTCCCAGTTAAAACAGCTGATTGTTTGGGATCTCGCTCCACCCAGACCTCTGGCCAGTGTTGCTTCTGCATCTAGGCTTGAACACGGTTGGCTGAGGGTCCCCTGTATAGGCTTGAATCCAACCTATTGTACCGTGATACACGAAATCTAAAAAAATACTTAGCATGGAAGGTGTGTTCCAGAATTTTCTACTTACCAGTGCTAGAAACACTTTTGTCTTTTCACCTCTTTATTTGGCAGTGGTTTAGCACGCTGGAAGCCAAAGTTTCTTTCTTTTTTCTTAGTCGCTTTCTTCCTTCACTTTCACTATAGTACCAACTACCTTAAAAGACTTTTCTTCTTTTTCTGGTTGCTCTTCAATTCCCAGAGAAGCTAACCTWTCCAAGTTCTTTTTTATTCCCCTTCCTCAGGTCAAAAGAATTTTCATGGGGGCAGAAAATTGGGCCCCTTTAGCTCTTTTTTACACTTTATTGACAGCTTTGCTTCTTCTGAGAGCAATTATTCTTTAAACTTTTCCACAGCTGTAGAATCCATTCTACCAGTGAAAACAACCTCTTGCAAAACATGTGGATGTGACAGGTTTTGAATCCAGTAATTGGTGCTTTTTCCTCAGTGCTGTTATAAATTGAATACATGTTCTTCCTCAAGGACTTGACATAGAATCCCTTCAGAAAGACAAGCCTTTGGGCCTTCTATCTATGAGTTCCATCTATTTCTTTCCTACATCCCACTTTTTGGTTTGGTTTGGTTTGGTTTGGTTTGGTTTGGTTTGGTTTGGTTTGGCTTGGTTGTTGTCTTTTTTAGCACTAGTTCACCACTACAAACATACTATATCTACCTGTGCCAAACCTGCTAGAATCCGTATTCTACTTCACCACTGCTTGCAGCTTTTTTTGAAGAATTTTTTGGAACTTACACTGTTCCTGTTATCTGATTTGTCCATGCTCTGTATGGTCTGCTAGGCTCGCAAAATGATACATTTCACTGTAGTCCTTTCTTGTTTCTCCAAATACTGTATTGTAGTAGTGTTTTGTAGTGTATTGTATTGCTGCTGATACATGTGCAGATCCATGTACTGCCCTTTTGTGAATTCTATTTGTGAGCACTGTGTAATTTTTGCCTCTCATATACTTTCTTGTACTATTTGAATTCTCTAGAGTAGTGCTTACTAAACGATAGCCTGGAAGAGGTGAGGTCTTTGAATGACCAATTCTGGGCATTTTGCCAAATTTAATTCTGTATCTCTATCTCCTAGCAGCCACACTTGGGCTATTGGGTTCATGTTTTTTAACAGTGGCTTGGTTCTGTAAAATTGTCACACTGATTCTTTGGCCTCAGATCATTCAAAATGTCTGTGTTCTGTAGAGTGTTTCCTTCTTCATCAGACTGCAGTGTTTCCTAAGTGTTGTTCAAACTTCCTCCATTTGTCTCTGTCTTTCTGGGACGCAACTCAAAGGGATTAGCAATTTCCCCATGATCTGTTTTCTTTCCCCAGTTTATTGTCTTTTTCATCCAAGCAACATTCAGTGAATATGAAGCCTGAAAAGCAGGAGACAATTCCTCCTATTGGAAATCTGTTCTGTCTTTGTGCACTGTGAAACACAAGACTCGATCTGTTTGTCTCCTGGCTTTATTAAAGGTAAATATTCTTCATTGTACGTTTTCTGCTTTTTGGCCTGATGTCTAGGGATGRGTTGTCTGTGGTAGATGAATCCATGCCAATTTCCTGGAAAGCTGGAAGAAATTAATCACAATTATTTCTAGGTATCCTTGCAATTGCACGGAATATGAAAGTATGGAGTAGACCAAACAACAGTTTCTATACTTAGAGCAGATACTTCTCTATCTGTAATGGTCAAAAAATAATTTAGGAACAGTATATGTAAATGAATTTTTCAGAAATTGTTCAGATGTTGACATTTTCATCACATATGACTTTCAAATAATGTTGACTTGAAAAAACATTGTTCTAATTAACGTAAACAACAAAATCCCCTTCCTGGAGTTGTTTTGTCTATACTACTGCCAATCTCACAATGTTTCAATCTATTAGATAAAACTCTGCATTTGATCAATGTGGTGGATTGTTGGATGCCAGGTACCCACCGGAGCTGCTCTAGCACTCCCTTCTGCAAGTGGAAGGGAGAGAAAATATAAGGAAAGGCTCATGACTTAAGACAAAAACTGGGAGAACCCTGTCCTGCTTATCATCATGGTCGAAGCATACTTGACTTGGAGAAATTAACTGAAGCTATTATCAAACAGAATCAGAGCAGGATAATAAGTTTAAAAAGAAAATCTTAAGAACACCTTTCCCCCTCCCTCCTTCCCAGGCTCTACCTCCCCCCTGCCAGAGGCCTAGGGAGATGGAAGGGGGCTTATGGTCAGTTCATCACACATTGTTTCTGCTGTTCTCCAATGTGGTGTCCTTACCACAGGAGACAGTTCGCCATGAGCCTCTTCAGTGTGAGTCTTTCACATGGGCTACAGTTCTTCATGTACTGCTCCACATGGTTCTCTCTCCACAGTGTTGTGTCCTTCAGGATCAGCGTGCTCCAGCTCAGGACCCACAGGGTCACAACTCTGTTGTGTTGTGTCTGTATAAGTTGGACTGTTCTGTTCCCCCCTATCATGTAAGGGTTCTGCCCTGGTTCTCCCTTCCCTCCCTTGTGCTGCCAGTTATCCCAACTCCTCCCCAGTTGCCCTGGAGAATAATGTACCCTTTCTCAAATCCCTCCCTGGTACCCTGTCCGTCACCCTTCTCTCTAGAACTCTCTAGAAACTTCCAGCTAGATCATCAAGGCCCTCAGGAGCTGGGCCTCACCCTCAAGTTATCCCCATTGGGGCTTACCCTAAGTCAATCTTTTGTATCCCACTCCCCTCTGAAACCCTATTCATCCAAGGACTGACTCCTCCCCTGTGTCCCTCCCTCCTTATAAGCCGTTGCAGCCCCTTCCTCTTTCTTTTCGGCTGTCGGTTTCCCCTGGCTCCCAATGAGTCTGTATTCACCACAGCTGGAGAGCGCTCTCTTATTTCTGCTGACTGTAGCCATAAGCCAAGCCACGTCTTACCACAAGGTATCGCTGCTGTCATAGTGCAGAGCGTTTGCCTTAGGTGCTGTCCCAAACCACAGAGATCGGGATAGTGCCCCCGTACTGCTAGCGGTGCTGGATRGCTAGCCGGGATGTCCGAGAAGGACAGTCTTTCTCCAGCTGGACCTCTTCACACTCCTACCATGAAGCCTGCTCCCGTGTGGGCTCCTTTATCAGTGAGTCTGCAGGTCCCTACCAGGAGCCTGTTCCGGCACGGGCTTTTCATGGAGTCAGAGTTTTCTTTTCAGGTGTCCAGCTGCTCTGGTGTGGGGCTCTTCCATGGGCTGCAGGGGCGCAGCTGCCTCACCATGGTCTGCACCACGGGCTGCAGAGGAATCTCAGCTGTGGTGCCTGGAGCACCCTTGCTGTTCCTTTTCCACTCACCTTGGTGTTCGTAGAGTTTTTCCTCTCCTGTATTCTCACTCCTCTGAGCAATATCACATCTGTGGTATAACTTTTTTTCCTTTATCACAGAGGGTCTACTACCTTGTCTGATGGGTAGACTTAGACTTGGTCAGTAGCAGCCACTTTGGAGGTGGCTATCACTGTCTCTGTGGAAAACGGGAAGGTTCTACCAGCTTCTCATAAAAGCTACCCCTGTAACCCACTGCCCCCTACCAAATCCTGGTCAAATAAACCCAGTACGATCAGAAAAATTACTGAAAGTGCCAGCTATAATTACTAGAGTTCATGTTGGCACAAATTAAATTCCCCCATTATTACATAGTCAGAAATTATATGATAACCTTCATGCAAATCCTACTAAAATTTGCCCTAAAGAGAACAGGAGAAATTAATTTAAAAACTACATAGTTTGAAATAATGAGCCTGATGAAAATGCAAGCTAARAACTATTACAGAAACCTGAAGCATAACAGATCCATAAAAATCTGATGGAATAAGTAGTATGAATTTTCTTCCCTTTTGACTGACCTAATAGTGGGCTATTAGGAAATAAGATTTGTAATGAGAAGTGTAACAGAAGAAGAAAAGAGAGAAAAAATATGGAGTTAATAGATTAACTACGGTAGAAAAGGAGGCTTTCTCCTTTTTCCTCCCAATCCTTTAATTAATGATACAAATGACAAAACCATATTTTTACAAACTAGAACTTCTCTTAGAAGGTATTCCGTATTGGCAAGTCTAAACTAGTCAGGTTTTTTCCTTATCAGACTTGTTTATCTTGCTTATCTGTGCTGATGGATCTTGAAACCATGGTGCACATGATTCTTCTTTATTATACATAGTGCACTTTATTTTAATAAGAAACGTCAAACCAATGCACACATGGGTGCTACATTTAAAATTCTTGAAGGAGAAAATCCATTGTATGGGCTTACCACTCCTGATTATGGCAAATAATACTACTTGTTTGTCTCTAATAATGCATTCATTGACACTTTCATCATGCACATATTCCTCAATGCTCAAGAACTTTTATGTTAGGACAACACCTGTAAGGGACAGAACAAAATGTAATACTAAAAATTTTAAATAATGTAATTATGTAAATAAATGTATTGGCATTATCTGGAGTCTGGTCTATAGCACATAATTTGAAAACAGATATTCTAGATGTGGTGAAACTAAGTTCAGATAAAATCATGGGGGTAGTGGAGAAATATTAATTTTAGAAAGTGAAAAAGGGAATTCTTTTCCCATTGAGAATCAAATTCAAGTCCCTAAAGGACAGAAAACCAGCCAAAAATAATGGCTATAAAAGACATGGAAAACTACATTTCTCTGTCTTGTTTTATAAGAGTATGATAATCATTAATGAAACTGAAAGGAAGTAATTTCAAAAAGAAAGAATGAGCACTGTTTTTTAGCAATGCTATAATTAATGCTATTCAATTCTACAAGTAGTGATTTAGAATTAAATTGACCTACAAAGGGAGGATTTTAGGTGGAATGAAGTTCCACATTTAAGAAAGCAAGTCAATTTTCTCTTCTTCATTTGGGGGGGGGGAACTTTCATTAAATGGATATTCTAACAAATTAACTTTGTATAGGGTTTTCATGTCTTCAGCAAAGGGACCCAGGATCATTATCTGGCACAGGATATGGCTTTAGGTGAGCTATGTGTGTTATTCAGAATGGAAATGTTTGTATTCCAACATCATCAACCCAGGAAATGAAAAATTAGTAGGGTTTTATCCTCAGTTTTGAAATTCTTGTCACTATTGCAAAGCTATCTTGAGGAACATTTTTATACAGTTGCATCTACCTACCCAGGCAGGTGGGGGAAAAAACAAATCACATAATACATTCCTTCTTTTTGTTTCTTCCTGTTAAGTAAATTTCTGTGTCTTTAACAGAAAAGTCATAAACAGGTAAGTAAAATACTTATTTTCTCCTAAAATCATGTTTTAACACACCACAGACTACTGTTAGTGAATTTTGGTGTAGTATGAAAAAACAATTTATTATCAGTATTACATTTGAAAGCATTCAGAAAAACAAAAGCTAATCATAAACAACAGTAAGGCTTGCTCTTTTTAAACAGTAGTAAACTTAGTTGAGTTGGTTATTTTGTGACTTTGTTTGTACAACCATTTTGGGTTCTGTAATGTAATTTGCAGCTGTGTAAATAATCACATTCATAAACGCAAGTTTGTTCTTTTTTCATTCACTAATTCATTATTTTTTCCTTACATTTTCCCTAGTGTGGGAAAATATAGATCCATGATTGACACAGGACTTAATTGACTGAACCATATATATTACCTTACCTTGGAATTAAAATTTAAATTTTCAAATCAAAAACTGCCGTTTTTTATGATTTATCTTGACACAGTGTTCAGTACAGATACCATTGCATTTCTTCGATAATTTTTCTACAGAAGAGTAATTTTTCAGTCCTGGTCTTTTCTTTCTTCACTATTTTGTAGTAAAGGTCACTTTGATTTTGACAGTAGTGCTCCACACTTAAAAGAAACATTGAAGTGTTTGTGGTTTTGGTGTGGAGAAAGCTCTAAAACAACCTGTCACTATTAATGTTACTTCTAAGGAGACTTATTATCATTGAAAGAGGTTAAATATTCAAATGCATATTTTCTTCATAAACAAGTTCCTAGGCTGACCTTAAAACGCAAAAATCATTACCATTTATTTTGGTTGACCTGTATTTTTGTGCACTGATTTTAAGGCAGATGAGAAATGCTGTGATGTAGATGGATAAGTTAGAAAATTTTACACTTTGTGGGCTGATGAGATGATTCATTCTCTGGTAATGCCACTTTTTGACTTCCTAAGAAATTTCCACAGTTTCTGTTCACAGGCAATATATATTGGCTGGTCTAAACAGCTACCAGAGAGTTAATTACACAACTTTGACTGCCTTTCTTCACACCAGCCAGAAAACAGATGCTTTTTCAAGCTCTGAGAACAGATGAAGCTACATTTGTAATCCATTACAATCATTGCTCTTTTAATGATGATAGTATAGGAGTGCAGGAAATACTGTGACTTACTGTGGAGTCACTGGCACAGCTGCTCTGGTCTGGAAAAAGAGAGTGGCATAGGACTCCCATTATCTTATAAGCAAGAGAGCAGGCTTCAGTACATACAGCAAGTGGCTGGTTTTTAAAGATTAATGTTAATTCAAGAGCAACTTTATTGAACTTCAATTTCTGAGCATGTATTTGCTTGCAACCTAGATAGTGGCTTTTAGTACTCATTTTCTTAATCAGTTAAATAACAGGTTAGTTAATCAAGACTGTACTAAGGAATCTCAGATATAATGCTACTGAAAAAACAGGAACCTAAGTTCTCAATCTCTCATTTCTTCTGAAATATGAAACAGCTTCCTAGATACTGACTGTTGCTTTGATTTGCCATGCCGGCATCTTCCTCTTAGGAAGAGAGAAGCTAGTGAAGAGAGGAAAGTAAGTTTATCTATAAAGAATAAATAGCAAATATGTTAGTTTAATCTCAAAAAGCTTACAAAATCACATATACTGCATATAGAAATGGAAAATTTCTGTACTGAAAGGTAACCCAAGTAATTACTATATCAAAATTCAAATAACAATGTCAAATCACATGTCACAACACACAATATTACAAAATATTTACCATACAGATATTTGAAAGAAGTAGGAAAAACTTGAACTGATATCCTTTTAGTTTAGCAAAGTCACAATGTTGATGAGTTGTAAGTTTTCATGTTACAGCCTTGTTTTCATCACGGCAGCTGCTTGGGATCAGCTGCTGCCGAGTACAGGGCAGCAGTGATTCTTGGACTCAGGCCTGAATTGCAGACCCAGGAATTCTTCCCAGTCCCAGGTCCCTCTGCTCCACTGATCTGATACTCCAAGTGCTCACTGTAGCCAGAGGAGGGTGTGCTCCGCAGCGGTCTCCAGGCTTTGCAAATTTTCTTGGTCTGGACGCATAATCCAGAGGGCTACTGGATAAATGTAAATAAGTCCATCATGAAAGATACTCTTCCTAGGACTTAATGTATAAAAGACTAAGTCCTCTTTTATGAATTATTATTTATTCTGTCTTCCTCGTTTTTGTCTTACCAGAGGAAACCTTCATGGTAACATAGTATTTGGTAAGGAACAAACCTAGCCGTCGTAAATCTCTCTTTATGGAAAGCCAGTGCCAATTAGCAGGTTAAATTAAACTTAAGTGTATTCATCCTCAGATTTCTCAGGTAGAAGTTACCTCAGTTTAGTTTAAAGAATAGTTTACAATACTTAATACAAGGCAAAACTCTGTTTGTCTGAGTCCATGCCTATGTCTGTATCTGTGTCTATCTCATATGTGTATTCCATGGACCAGAAACTACTTTATGCATGGTCAAAACCACCACCACCAAAAGTTTAATTTCTATTTCCATTATTGGCTCATTCAGGAATTTGTTCTCTTACTTTGATTATTACTTTAAATTATTTTGACTGCAGAGACAAATTAATTTAGTCCAAAAGACTAGTGAACTATGTCCATATATATTTGTGTGGCACTTCCACTTTCTGTGAAATTGTGTTTATGAGATTTTTTTCTGGATGTTCTTCTGTTGGCATCATACAAGAAGTGACAAATCTACCAATTGTAAAAAAATGAATAATTTTCTTTTGAATAGTAAAAGGAAAATAAAAGTTTAAATTTATTCTAAATGTTTTGGATTTGAACAATGTATTTAATAACTTAGGTAGTCTACATGAAATGTGTAGTGATCTGCTTTCTGATTGAGCTTGGAGTACTTAGAACMTGTTTAAATATTGTATAATCAGGAACACATGGATTTTATTAACTTTGAGTTTTTGCAGAACTTGTGGGGTAATGTAACAAAGATAGCACAGTAAAATTGACTCTCACTGGAATTCATGGTGATTTGATTCCTGCAAGAATAAACAGCCCCTACTTCTACTTGTATGATCCAGGGAGTTTTGTCACCTGAATATTAAATTTTCTTACTGATATAACTTGCTTGCCATCTGTTCACACAATACAGGTTTAAGAGGTGAGGGACCATGGTGACCTGACTTGGCTGACTTCCAGCCCCTACATCCATCCACTCCCTCATTCCCCCTCCTCAACAGGAAATGGAAAGAAAAGAAAACAAAATTGTGTGTCAAAGTAAAGACAAGGAGATCACTTAGCAGTTACTGTCCTGGGAAAACTGGACATGACTTGAATTAATTTTCTTGGCAACTGAAGCAGAGCTGGATGGTGAGAAGCTAAGAGAGAAATCATATACACCTGCCTCTTCTGCCCAAGTTCATTGTTGCTCCTTCATTCACTACTTTGCCATCTCATCCCTGGTGCAGGGGAAGAGGGTTTGGTGTCAGTATAGAACAGGTCCTCTCTGCTTGTTCTTCCTCCTCCTGCTTTGCCCTCCTCCAGTCTGGCTCCTTTCCAAGAGCTGTGGTTCCTCCAGATAATGCTTCTAAGTGGGTCCTTAAGTGTCTCTAATGATGGGTCTCTGCTCTTGCACAATTCTCTCTCTCCAYAGGCCATTAGGAAATCTCTACATCAGCACCTACAGCACCTCCTTCTCTTTCCTCCTCTTTCTCTGACTTAGCGTCCTCACGGTAGTTTCTTCCACTTTCCTCCACACCTCTCTTGTCTCTCTGATGTGAAATGTTATTTCATAAGTACACTTTCCCAGAGTGCCACCATCTGACTGAGGAGCTCAGTTTTGCCGTGTGATGGGTCCATTGGAGTGGGCAGGAGCCAGCTGTGTCCAGCACAGGTGCAGTCCTGATCTCCTTACAGGAGTCACTACTGCAGGCCTCTGATGCCAGACCCTGGGCATGGACATCCAGTACAAGGACTGAGCATGTATTATGAATATTAAAAACCCAACCTCACAAAGTCTCTATTCTCTTCTTCCCTGTATTCTCCCTCTTTAAGAGGGATAACCTAAATTAGATTTTTACATAGCCAGTCTGCATTGCACAGTATCAGGACTAACAGAAGTAGGGAACAAGTACTGACAGAAAACCATAAGCATGTGAGACAGAAGGAGAGTTTAGATCAAAGCCCACTGAGATAAGCAGTACACCTTGTTTAGGTGCCAGGTGTGGCAGAGCCACTGCTAGTTCCATGTGAGTCATTGAGTTACCCCATGTCTCTTAACTGCATTAATAAAATGGTACTGATACTGTGTTTATTTTTCCCATTGATTATTGTTTAGTCCTTGTCAATCTTTGCTCTGTCCGTTGAGCTATTGGATGTGGAACCATGTGTAGTTTTATTCATTCATAGCAAAGGGCATCATAAGGAATCTGTGAGGCATCAAAAAAGAGAATTCACTGTCTGGATCCTTGGATGTTACTGCACACCAGCCCTAGAGATAATAGTTATCTGCATAAACACATATATGTGTTTTTCTATGCCCTGTACCTAAGCTCTCTGACCCCCATGTTCTTCAGTTTCCTTCAGTCATTCTCTGCTGAGAATTCCGAAACATTACCAACCATCTTGAAAAAACATATTGTGTGGTTTTAGAATGTTAGGCTGAAATTTTGTATTTTGTATGACGTTAGCACACTGTCTTCTCCTCAAGGATACAGCAGATTTTATTTTCATGTCACTTTAATTAAGTCATTTATGTAAAGTTCTATGTTACACTCTACATTACAAACAGGAATTTACCAGCAAACTTTTCACAGCCTGCATGAAACAGCCACACAGCCTTCTCACAGTCTTAATCATGAGATGATCAAGAAGGTACCTCCACTCTGACTTCTAAATTAAGCAGGAAGATTATGAAACACTGCTATATTGTGACTCTTTTTGATAGGAGTTTCCCTTTTTCAAAGAGGGTCTAATCTTCAAAACACTGCTTATCCTCTTTCTACTCTGGAGAAGAGATACCTCATTCACCATGGTTGAAAATAGAATAAAACTCTTTTGTTAAGGTTCCCTTGCAACTGAAGCTGTATATCTGGAAAATATTAATCTCTTCCCTGCCAGCTTCTGCATGCCCACAAAGGACACAAAGGAACATCTCACCAACACTGACTGAGTCTATTTATGGACTCTAAAAGACAGCCTTGAAATAGGTTACACACAGGCAAATCCTTTGATTGTTACCCTCATGGAGAGAGAAAATTAATTTTGTATTGAAGTCCAGTTTAATTTAATCTGGGAACACAAATACTATTATGCATTAATGAGAATTGTGTCATTACTTTGATGACATTTCTTTAAACACAATTAAGGTTTGTGTTTATTTAAGGATTTCCATAGCTTCATGTCTTTGGGTTTATTTTACTTTTACAGACTACATCTATATTCCCTGCCTTGTAAAATTTTGAGAAAGAATTAGACTATTGTTTGAGCATTTCACTCCAGAATTCCTAGTATTCTTTTTACAGAGGCACGGATTTCAGATGTTAAATACCAGGCATCCAGGTGAATAAACCAACAAGGTAGGAGTAAAATCAGTTGTCATAATTTCTCTTAAAGCCTACATTATATCCAGAGGGTGGTGGCCAGTGGCTCAGTCTTGATGCACATCAGTGACAAGTGGTATGCCTCAGGGAGTCTATACTGGGCCCAGTATTAATTCATATCTTCATCAGCGATGTAGACAAAGGGGTTGTGTGCACCCTCAGTAAGTTTGCAGATGACWCCAAGCTGAGTGGTGCAGTTGACACTCCTGAGGGACAGGATGCCATCCAGAGGGACCTGAACAAACYTGAGCAGTGGCCCATGGGAAATCTCATGAGGTTTAACAAGGCCAATTGTTTCTGCTCCACCTGGGTCAGGGCAATCCCTGGTGGCAGCCCAGGCTGGGCATGAACAGATGGAGAGCAGCCCTGCCCAGAAGGACTTGGGGGTGCTGTGGGTGAGAGCTGGACATGAGCCAGCCACGGGCACTGCCAGCCCAGAGAGCCAAGCGTGTCCTGGGCTGCACCCAGAGCCCCTGGGCAGCAGGGCAGGGAGGGGATTCTGCCCCTCTGCCCCGCTCTGCTGAGACCCCACCTGCAGAGCTGCCTCCAGCCCTGGGGTCCCGGCACAGGAAGGACACGGAGCTGCTGGAGAGAGTCCAGAGGAGGCACCAAGGTAATCAGAGGGGTGGAGCACCTCTCTGGGGAGGAAAGGCTCACGGACTATTTATCCTGGAACACAGAAGGCTTCTAAGGGATGTAATTGTGGCCTTACACAATCTAAAGGGAGCCTCCCAGAAAGATGGAGAGAGACTTTTTACATGTAGTGACAGGACAAGGAGAAATGGCTTCAAACTGACAGAGAGTTGATTTAGATTTGAGTTTAGGAAGAAATTCTTCACTGTGAGAGTGAYGAGGCCCATAAACAGGTTTCCTAGAGATGCTGTGGTATCTGTGGGGTTGTTCAAGGCCAGGCTGGAKGGAACTCTGATCATCCTAATCTAATGGAAGAAGTGCCTGCCCAACACAGTGGGATTGGAATGAGACAATCTTTAAGGTCCCTTCCAACCCAARCCTTTCTCTGATTCTGTGATATTCAGCATGACAAGAGCAAGGAACATACATGAATATGATTTTCCATCTGTTAGCAACCACAGCTGCTAGTAAAGGGGATGTCAGAGAATTTGCTGGCATTACTGGCAGAGATTTCACAGAGGGCTTTGACTTCTGTTCTTTTATATGCCTATGGAGGGAAAAAGATGGCTGCATAGATTGATTCAGATCCCAGAAGAGTGTCTGAAATGAAGATACTCAAGATGAACTGCTTGTTTGGCTGAGTGGAAGAGGTGATTTCTGAATGGTACTTGAAGCCCTTTCTCTCAGTATTATTGTTACACAAAGCATTTATTAACTAAATCTCCATCGTTGTTGTCAAAATTAACATGCTTGCTCATGCTTCTGAAATTCTCCCTGCTCTCCCTCAGGGAAAGCAGACAGAATTATTTGGTATATGTAAACAGGGATTAATTTAATCTTCAGCCAAATCCACACATTGCTGTGTAGCTGGTTTGCATAGGATTATGAAAAAAATTTAATTAGATGAAGTCAGACATCTTGCTTTTTGAAGATACATATATTTCTGGCTTTTTTAAAGATTAATTCATCATATCTCCTGAAWCAAACTTAAAAGATTAAGAAAAAAAATCAAATTTGCATTGCAGTGCATATAGAATGGAAAGAAAATTTGCTCAGAATCTACAAAAGGGAGTAAATTTGATGTCATTCTTAAAGCCTCAGGCCCTCTGCAAAATGGCCATCTTGCTCTGGGATATGTGGTGAAACAACATTGGTAACTTGGGACATCTCACTTATTTTGATTCTTAGCACTGTTTATCACTAGATTGTGTCAAATTTATTCTACAATGTGTGAATGGAGTAATGAAAAAAATGCTTCACATTTCCTGCCAAAACAAAGCAAATAGAAAAAGAAACATACTCTTCATGTGCTACAAGGAGCTGAAAAAAAATAGGTATCAAATATGATACTCTTTTATAACTTTGACTATTGTAGCTAAGTAATTTCCATCTTAATTTTAAGCCACTTTTTTATGAAGAGAAAATAGAAGAGTATGACTATTGATAAAGTCTTGTTTTACTATTTTCGTAAATTGTAAACCAAACACTGTCATTCCTCTTACTTCCAAATATTTAAAGTCCTTCTCAAAGCAGACATAAGAATGTCCTCTATGACATCTAAATGGCTGAAAAAGCTGAACATAAAAGGGAAAATAAGCTCCAACTATTGCATTCCAGTCTGGGATTTAGGGGAAAAAAAGCAGTTGTATTTTAATTGTAGTCATGGTTTTTTATTCTCAAACAATGTGTATGTTATTAACAAAGRAAACTAAGATAAATATTCTTGAAACTACAGTGAAAATGTTATATTTTGATTGACTATGTGTTGGCATACCTACAGTATTAATGCTGTTTCCTGAAACTTATAAACCAAGAAGCAGATGCTTAGAAAAGCATCAGTTTGTCACAGCTTGCACAAGAGAACATCATGATAATAATTATGTAACAAAGAAATATTCATCTTTCTGATATCCAGACTTTAATTCTAGGATTAGTATTAAAATGAGCATGTTATTGATAAAGCTAGTATTGCRAAGAATGAGACTGATACATGTAAAAAGGAAATTTGACAGAACTAAAAAAGAAAGGGAACTTAGGACTCAGGCCTGACCCTCCTCGAATCAATGAGGGAAAAATTGTCTCAGAATTTTTTGAAAGTGCATAAAAGCTTGCATTCTTTTGTTGCTATGCTGGTAACTAAAACCTCATTACTTTGAACTGAACACAAATAAGGAAACTAATTAAGTACAGATGAATTAAAATTTTGGAAATGTACATTCTGTATTTTTTGTAGGTAGGTTGTGAAATGTAGTGATATTTTAGTGTATTTTAGATTAAAAACATGAAATTAATCTAGTCTGTCAGGAAAGTGTTTACTATGACATCACTTAGGAAATTTATTAATAAATGCAGTGCAAGTTATGAAGAATTGTAGCGTGGGTAAAAAACTAGTAAGAAGCAGGTTTGGGCTAGAGTTATGTGTGTTTATAAAAGTTTCATTTACATTTTCACAAATAGCAAGTGGAAATATCCTAGTGAATCTTTGTGAAAGAGGAAAGAGCTTGAATTTTTCAGAGGACTGGAATGATATGGAAAGACCTTAAGCAGCCTGTGAACAACTGAGGTAGAAAGGAGATGAAATTAAGCAATACAAAATGCAAAGTTCTATTCTTTGTGACTGATAAAAATTATTCCAGAAGCTGGAAGTTCATCAGTTAAAAATGTCAGAGAAGAAAGCACAGCTACAATAATTAAATGCAGAATGATTGAAGTGCTTATAAGAAAATGGCAAATGTAATCCTAAGCTGTCTCAGATAAACTATTTCTTGCAAAGACATAGAAGTTTTAAAGCCATTTGTCCTGTCCTGCTGTAAAAGGGGGAGTAAGGAAGCATTCTTTTTGATTGATTTCTCCGACAAAAATAAAGCACAAATGTGGCAATTTTATGTCTGAGAACTGTTTATTGATAAAAGAAGATCAAGCATTCCTACTGACGGGGGATAGAAAAGGGAGCAAAGTGGGGGAAAAGAGAGATGGAGTGAGAAACAGAAGACAGGGACAGCATTACCGCAGGGATCCCAGGGTGCTCTGTCAACGCCTGATTGGCAGACGGAGCGTGTGCGCTGCAAGCTGCGATGAGCCTGCGTGGCTCCTGTGGCAGGTTGGGCATAATTTCCAAACAGCAGCAGGCTACGTGAGTATTCCATTGTGAGTATTCCATTGCTGGAGAACAGGCTGCTGTGGCTACAGGTGCACTGGTGGAGCAGCTGTAGCTGCAGCTGGAGAAACATGGAGAAACATTGGAGAAACATGGAGCACTAGGTTGTTGCAGCAATGACCTGCCTCGGGCAAGCGGCAAAGCAGGGCAGGACAGGCGCGGACAAGGAAGCAGGACCRCAGGGAGAAAAAGGCGAGGGGGGCCGAGCTGAACCTCCKGGCAAGCCCCCTCTCCCACCATGAAACCCAGAGAAAAATGGACCTGGTTMTATTGCAGTTATCTGCTTTTATGTCTAAGGCTTCTCCCATAGCCCGATTTCCCAGGTGTCTTTTCCGGGGCGTCTGGGCATCTGCCTAATCTGCCTAAAGAGGGTGTCGCTTCCAGCCCAATTGTGGAAGGTTTCTCTCCCCTGATCAGCTGTCCAAAGAAGTCTCCCAAGAACAGGGCTCTCACTACGTGTACAGTCCCTAGAGTAATTTTTCACCCCATGTGTAATACATGTTAAAGTATAAATAAAAATCAAATTGGTCCATCTCACCATTCTACAAAGTACCGAGGAGTCATAATTCTATATTGTATATACATTAAAAATTAATTCAATCTCACTTGATGAGGGGAAAAGGAGTCTACTGGAAAGTAAAGGAGCTTGTTTAGACTAGCCAAACAAAGGCTAAGAAGGGACATGACAGATATTTATGAATGCAGTGGGAGAGATAAATAAGCAATGAACAAATTGAGATGGGCATTAATGATCCTCAGGGCAATGAGATTCTGAAGTGATCTTTCAGTAAAAGCAGTGTGAATGAAACACAAAACTTCTTTAACAGGTAATAGTTATACTACCATATAGATTGTGATTGCTTGTGATGTCAAAGGACTTAATCTTATGACCTAGGAAGTGTCCTCCAGATAGTGTATGTGCACTGAGCAATCATGTTAGAGAATAGATAACTCCTCTCAGAGCTTAGCATGAATGTCAGGGGACACATGGCAATTTTCAATAGCATATTCACAGTCTATGTGTTACTAAATCAAGCACACAAGTTTAGAGGCAAGAACTTTAAAATAAATAGCTATAACCTAAAAATACTCCTTTAAATTTTATTTGAATACTATATCTAGCATAATAAAATTTGTAATAAATAAACAGATTCAGAATAAAAGAAAAAAAAATACATCTTACTTTCCTCCTGATCCTGAAGTTTCCATGCCAAAGTAAATAAAATGAAAGACTACTCTGAAATCTGAATGTTTTTCATGACAATGAAGATAACAGCTCTTGTCTCTATAGAAATTCAACTCACATTGTAAACAAAATAGATTTCAGCACACAGAAGGGACTGGATTACTGTCCTGTTGCTCATCTTCACGCTAATCTGGATAATGGTTTTGAGATCTTTTGATTCTCTTTTTTTTCCCACGTATGCTTATATGTGCTGAATATACCTCTCAAGCTCAAGAAGAGTCTACTGGGAAAATCTCCTGGAATGTCTGTAGGGTATAGAGACAGAACACACATCTGTCAGTGGAGGCTCTTTCAGCTTTGAGGATTGCTTATTGCATATAAAAAAATCTCCCTCTGCCTGGAAGAGCTTTTCTCCCTGGCTGACAGTTGCCATCCAAGAGAAGTTAACTTTTAACATGGATTTATTTCACCCAGTCATTCAGCAAATCAAGGTTTTATGTACACCAAGCACAGGCCTACCATAAGATAACATGGAAATAACTAAGATTCTTTCCGACAACAATTAGCTTCGAAAAATGCTTAAGCCATTGAAATTTAAGGCAGTGTAAATGTCAGTTTCATATTTTCAAAGTACCTGCATTGAGTCTTTGAATGGCATTTTAGCCTCCAGATCTATGTATTTTGCAGTCTCAGGTAGCGTACAGCGCAAATACTACCTGATTTCTTCTAATGAATGAAGATCTTTTTTTCACTATATTAATCTTTAGGTGGATGCAATCTCCCTCATTTGTAATTCCATGCTATCCTGTGCCTTTTTCATTGCAGTGCTTATTTTAGTACCTCAGGCATATGAACTTGATTTCTTATCCCCCATGCCAACAAGAAGTGACGTTATATCCCTCTGGTCTGTTATGGACTGTTTTTGCCTCCTCCATTTCGTTTGTAGTCTTATTTCTTCAGTMTAAATTAAGCTTTAATTTCATATCAAGAGTGATTATTCTGTTTATCTTCTACTGGTTCTGTCTCCTTTTTTCCTTCCTGGACTTCCTTTGGGAAGAATTACACACTCTCTGGAGGTTACAAATCAAACAGTTGAAATGTCAGCACAGCATCTGATAAAGAAAATAATTAAGTACAGAATACATACCCTGATTGTGGAAGTCAAACTTAATTCTATAACTGGCTGTGCTCTACTAAGGTGTGCACCAGAAAAATGGCAGAGGAACTGTGCTTAATACTTCTTAACCGTCTTTGGTGCAATGTAAACATAAACTTAGAATACTATGGGAATGAGAAGCTATCACTTAAAGATATGTCATATATTTTTTTCAAAGATTCTTTTATTTTTGCTCTGGTTTTCAGTACCAGAGTAAGCACAAGACTTTAGTTTCATACCTCAGATCAGCCTTCCCTTCATGTTCGCCCTTAATTTTATCYGTGGGGTTTTTTTGGTTTTTGGAGGATTTTAATCTGAAAAAGTTGCTATAGCAATATTGGGAAAGTTAAGACTGAATTATATGAAAATAAGAAAAAAGCATAAATTTTCTTTGTTTCTTTCAGCAAAAGTGTGACATTATGCATAAAAAACAAAGTATTTGTTCTCTGCCACAGAAAATATTTTTTGCTGCTGGTCTACAATTATTGTAAGTATCTCATGTTACATGCAGTTTTACAAAATCAGCCAGTATCGTGGTTCAGGTGGAAGTCTGCAATTCTATAATTTGATGAATTTCTCTTCTGGGAGTGGGAGTATGTCTATTGTATTGTCATCTGGGGTATATGTGTTCAGTGTAATAGCCTCATATTACATAGAGATTGTCTTTTCAGTTGCAATGTTGGTAGGTGACATAGGGAGGGAATGAAGAAGTTTGTTGAAATGAACAGGAATTGAAGAAATTTACCTCTCAATCAAGACATTACTCAGATTTCTTCAGCTACAGTAATTACAGTGGATATTGATGTATGAAAATTCAGTTTGTCCCACATTGTACCAAATCGGCATTGTTCTAAATTTAATTGATTTTGATTTCATCAAATATATTAATTGTGCAAAATATGGAAAAATATCTTATATTCTTTTGGTTTTCCCCCGTAGGCTTAGACGGTACACTAAAAATGTCAGCAGACCTTCTGGAGGCCACAGGTGAAACTCATTTCTATTTTAAAACTATATTAATTCTGAGTGAAATCAAACTCACTCTCATATATATTAAGGCAAGCAAGTCCTTGGGAAAAATTGCAGATTTTTAATAAGTGCATTTTCAGTGGTTCCATTCACTCTGACAACTCATAAGTCTATTGCTGTCTTTCATCCATTATGGATTTATAAGTTCACATGAGTAGATGTGACAGCTGAATACTGCTGAAATCCATACAGCGATATCTCTGTTACCATGATAAATGCAACCTGGGCTCAAAGATGAGCTGCCTGGTTTGTTGCAGCTTTTGGACTGTRGTTTTGTTTTGCTTTGTTTAAAGCATGACTTAGACTATAGGAGACAGGGGAAATAAAAAGCGTGTTTAAAAGAATGTTTTGTTCTCTACCTCCTGTAGTCTTTGAGACTACAGTCAATGAAAACCACAATTTCCTCTTCACAATATCCCCACATTTTCTTTCTGTTAGCACTTAAGAGAGATACAGAAACATAATTTTGTTTAAAGCATTATTCACCATATATACAGGAAAGAAGAGAAACATTATTAACTTCTAATATTTAGATAAAAGTCCTATCCATGTTCAATAGCATCACTAGAACTCACCATATCAGTAACACATGGGCTTTTTTTTTTTGATGATCACATAATTATCATTTTATGTATACTGTTAAACTACCATATTGTATAATGGAATGCCCTAAGCAAATTTTTGAGTAAATACAGCATTCATTACTGACAGTCTCTATGGGATAATTAAAAATTTTAAAAAATCTGTAAGGTGCCTTGCTGTTTATTAGTTTGAACTGTAAATTGTGAGAATGCTTTTCATAAACTACTCAGGCACACAGCAAGGAAAAAAGTGCCGAATTATGCTAATGAAGCTGTAATCAGACTAATAAGGAGAACATTGGAGGTTGACAATTTTGCATTGAGAAAATTCTTTGGAAGTGAAATTTTGAGCAAGTAGAGAAAGACTGGTGAACTTATTTGAATGTTACAAATTTTATGACAGTATATAAATACAAATCACTTTTCAAGGCTGCTGAATAGATATTTAGAAACTTCCAGTAGTACTAATTTGTGCCTATTTTTYCTTACTACCACTAATGTAGCTCAGTTATTTAAATTCTGAGTAACAGTTTTCTCCTCAATTCTAATGACACCCTTTATAATCCTCTCTTTAATGCAGTGTCTGAACTTTAGAAAGGTTGTTTGCAGCCAAATATCAATATATTTGAAGATGTAGCCCTCTTGTTTAATCAATTTTGCTGAATAAAATGCTTGCAGATCAGTAAGATTGCCAAATCTTTGGCTTCTGTTCCTGATTATTATTTTTTAAAAGGGAATAAAGTAAATCTAATAAGTAAAGCTCTTTTGACCTACTCTCCCACTAATATCAGGGCAAACCTGATATTAGAAATCTATTAAGCATCTACTACTTCAGTAGAAAAGTCAACCTAAAAAAAAAAAACAGTTTTATAGAGAACATAACCTTTTAGCAAAGACATTGGAATTCATAATTGCAAGCTGATGCTGACTTGATAACACTGCAAGATTTACCTAGATAAAAAATTTATATCCACTTCCAGTTTAAACTTCTTTTTTTTCCTTAGCAGGGAGAGTTCAACAAACCACAGAGATTTATCCAGGTATGAAATCACATTGGAAAACTCTCTTCTGCATCAATATTTTCATTGCTATTATAGCATTTACACAATAAGTACTTTGAAATGGACAAGAGCTCTAATACAAAAGTGAATAGGAAAGACTGTTTTATTTTTCTATAGTTTAGTTTGGTGATGCAGGTGATTGCCACATCATTGTGGAAAGTTTTTCTGTCCACTTCGTGCGGTTCACATTAAGGTAGTTTTTAAACCTTAGTCTAGCATTTGCCCTTCCCTCTTCTCCAGGCAACACTGAAAGCTTATTTCTATCACAGAAAAAAAGCACTGTTTTTTTTTTAATCAGTTTGAAGGATGTGGAGAAAATATATTTCTTTTCTACAAGACTATTTTTGGCTAAAACAAGCACTTACCTCTCATTTCACTTGAATATTCTCTCTGTAAGCACCTAAAAGACCACATGGGGTTTTTCCTCTTTGCTGCTCATGGGGTGGGTAAGAGGAAGGCTCCAATGGGATGACAGTGATCAGTTTCCTTGAAATGAGAACTTGACTCTTTTGAGGCGTACAGAAGAAAACAGGAATCATCCAAGCAACAACTGTGCAATAATCACTGGCTAGAATAAAAATGAATGCTCATGAAAAATAAAAACACACACTTCAATTCCTTCACTAGTTGAATCATAATGCCTGAATAATACAATCAGTCCTTATAGATTTAGTTGTGCCCTTGATGCAGAGCTAAGGGAGAAAACCTTGGCAGTGTGGGAGCTCTTGAGTGAGCAAGGCCTTATACAATGTCCTARCTCTGTCTTGGTGTGCTCAGACAGCAGAGCACTCATGAAGCTTTACTATTTTGAGCAAGGTCTAAATCCCCTCAAACGCCAAAATATTTGGGGTGTGACAACAGAAACAKCTACTACAGCTTAAGAAACATCAACATGAATATTTGTTGTCAACAACAACAAGTGTCTGTGAGCACCCACATAAACAGAGAGCTGTGAGCATGTCTTCATTCTACTGATTGAGTAAACTGGGAGGGGTGGTGGTGGAAATAAGAGGCTATAGATGTAAATGGCTTTTGCCTGTCAACATAATTACACTCATCCTTTCTCAGGTTTTACATGATGTGCCAGCCCAATGGCTAAGTCTGAACTAATTTGTTTTGCAGCTGAAGTCCAAACAAGATTCTCTACAGAAGGATTTTATTCATGAGCCTTACTGGACAAAGATACGAAAGAGAGAGGATGTTTGTCCTGACCATTGATCTGTAAGGGAGTTTTGCAGCTATTTTGGTTAACATATATGTTGGTTGCAGATATCCCAGGAGTCTTTGTGCAAATCCAGATCTCAGCTGCCACTTGTTCTTTACTGCACATTGCTACATAAAGTGTACCCATGTTCAAGATTGAACCATATACCTGTACTGTCTCTTTGAAAAGCAAGTCACTTGCCATTTGGAAGCTCAGTTTTCAGACACTGCTTTGCTTYGGTTGTCTTTTTTATTCCAGCCTTATGCAAGTCACTGATCATAGATGTCCTTGCTTGTGACAGAATGACATGGTGTGAAAAAGATGAAACAGCAAGTTTGAAGGAAGTATTTGCTAATGAAACAAAGTAAATTCATAAACCTTAAAACTATCTCTTTAATTTCCAGAATAATCTCATAAATTCTTACAGAAATATTAAAAATCTGGGTTTGGACTTGTTACATGGGGTCATTGGTTGGTGACAGAGATGACACAAACTCTCAGAAATCCATGTGACAACAGTGAGGGTTTATTTTGGAGGCCTGCTTATATAGGGGATTTGAAACTCCAGGGTTTAAACACCTGATTGTTTGGGATCTCTCTTCATCCAGATCTCTGGCCAATGGTGCTTCTGCATCTGGGCTTGAAAAGGGTTGGCTGAGGTAGGTTGGATTCAAACCCCTGTAGGTTTGAATCCAACCTATCCAGGGACTTTTTACTGTGACACAGATTTCCATAGCACCTTGTGTCATGTGGTTAAAACAAAGATAAAGAATGTTTCAGTGTAAGCTGAAGGAGTTGACAGTGCTTCATGTATRCTTTTCACTTGCATTGCTTAGATTCACAAATGTAGTCTTATACCTGTGTAGGCTGTCAAGTAGCAGGCAGTGAGTTCTCTAAAACTGTAAATGTGTTTATTGTATGTTCTTCAGATAACCTAAATTTGATATGTGATTAGACTTAGTTCAGTAAAAATCTCAGAGTGTATTAGTTATCCATAGGAATAATAAATCTGTGTATGAAAATTAATTCAATCTGTCAGGGAAAAAAAATTGTCCATGAAGACAAATATCTAGGTTTCATATAAAGACAATGTCATAATTTAAGCACAGCCAACAATCATGTCCCACTCAACAACTTGCTCACACYCCTCGAATGGGGAAGAGATTTGTAAGTGTAAAAGTGAGAAAATTCATTGGTTGAGATAAAGACAGTTTAATAAGGGAAGCAAAAGCCATTCATTCATAATCAAGCCAAAACAAAGAATTCACTAATCTCTCACCCATGGGCAGGCAGGTGTTCAGCCATCTCCRTAAGAGGAAGGGCTCCATCACAGGTGACGGTGACTTGCTACAAATGCTATCACTCTGAATGTACAAATGCCATCACTCTGACTTGGTACAGATGCCATCAATCTGAATGACTTGGTACAAATGCCATCACTCTTCCTTCTTCTTCCCCTCAGCTTTATGTACTGAGCATGACAACCCATGATCTGAGATATGCTTGTAGTCAGTTGGGGTCAGCTGTCCTGGCRGCATCTCCTCTCATCTCCCTGCATACTCCCAGCCTACTAAGTGATATGGTGGGGGAGGAAGAGAAAAGGCCTTGATGCTGTGTGAGAACTGCTCAGAAGAAATTTTTAAAAATCCCTGAATTATCAATACTGTTTTCAGTACAAATCAGAAATATAGCCTCATTTAGCTGCTAGAAAATTAACACTACCCAAGCCAAAACCAGAACAGACCATTATGTTTTTGAAAACATTATACCCTGCAGACATTGTTGACTCTAATAGATGCATCTGAGAAAATGTAGAAGGCTTTTTTCTTATCAAAATACCTCAGTTATCATTTTTGATTATTATACTGTGGGTTTTTTTTAATTTTAAGCCCCTACTTTTTAGATTGTTAACAGCTTGGTGTGCTATATAGAGTCAATGCCTCATATCTTGTTTTGAAAAGCTTACCAAGGAGAGATTAAGGAACTAGTACATTTACGAATACGTTACATTTCTCAGGATTTAAAATTAAGTTTTATTCCCTGTCTGAAACTTCAAAATCGTATCAGGTTCCGTCCTGCTTCAGTTGCCTGAGATATATGTGTCTCCTTTTCTGATAAACTCATGGAAATGGACACTTTTCTGCTGTTGCTTCTATCTTCTAAAAGTTGCACTGGTTTTGGTTTGCCAATTTGAAATTTCCTAGCCAATGCACCAATTAAATGTGGTGGGTTCAGTTCTGGCCAAATGCTCATGCACCCTCTAGAATTATTTACTCATTTCCCACTGTAAAATAGGATTAGGAGGAAGGCAAAGCAGGCTCAAAACTTTAAAATGGTATAAAGAAAAGTTATTAACGGGCTTAAAAGGAATAATAACAGGAATCAGAATAAAACCTTTAGAACACTTTTCCTCACTTTTCCTCCCCCTAAAACTTTTTCTTTCCCACTAACATTCAGAAACAATTCAGTCAGATTATCACTTCTAGAATAGTCTTTCTTCAGGTCTCTTAGGGAGACAAGTCCCTCTTTTTAATGCTATGGAGACTTTTCCACAAGAAGACAGTTCTCTCATGGGTTTCAATTTCCACRAATGGCAGCCACCCGAGTAYCTGCAATCATGAAGTCCCTCCCATCTTTCACAGCTTTCCCACAGCTGTGTTTATGCTGTGTCAACTTATGGGGTACTATTTTAAGGATAAGCTATTCAAGAGCAAATATTTTCTTTATCTATCTCTGAGATCATCTTCATCTCTGGGAAGAGAGGCCTTCGTCTTCTTTCCCTGGGGGCAAAGGGTATTAATCACTCTTTCTCTGCTCAAACTTCTCAAGGGATCACAGCTACTTCAACATCATCTTGCTTTAGCAAAAATGCCTTTACTCATATGTACAATTTGAATACTTCATCTCTCCATACTTTTCATTGAGGCACAGGGTAAAAGAGTCTGATGCATCAATTATATAACATTCTTCTCCATTGCCTTACAAGGGGATTTTCAGCCCAAACCTAAGGCATCTTCTCATTCTTCTTCCCGTCTGGAATTTTGACCTCTTATTTAATGACCTCAGTGTCTCATGTTGTCTTCTTTCTTTTCTTTCACTCAAGAGAGGAGCAATGCTTTGCAAGTTTCATCTGTGTAGTGAAAGAATTAAATCTCGCCCAGGCCTGTGGGTGATCATGCTGGGCGATCTCTGCCAGGCCGCAGCCGGAGCACTGTAGGGATGTATTTCAGGYCATGGGGGCTCTATCAGGAGTGGCCGCATGCCTGCTCTCCGGCCCCTGCTGCGTTCAGCTCCAGCCGCGGGGCTGGATTTCTCCGCACAGGCTGCCGGGCCGCCTCTGGCCTCAGCCACACGATGTCGTGCGGCGGCCGCGCTGGGGGGTGGAGGGGCTCAGATCTCAGCTGCAACACGCCGTGGGCCGACCTGGCCGTGCTGGGGGGAGAGAACCTGGCGGCAAGATGTTAGCAGCCACGGCCTGGCCCTGTCCGGCCGGGTTAGGGCCCGGCAGGCTCCCCGGAGAGGGGCCGGTCCTGGGACACAGCCCGCTCGGCCCGGCCAGGACGGGGGGCGGGCCAGCCTTGTTACCCGTGCTCAGGCCAGAAGGAAATGAGGGTCTGTTTGTTCGTAACATGAGTGTTCACAGAGGCATGTTCAGCTTTCTAGTGGTTTAACAAAGTGTCAATATTCAAAACTAGTCACTGATTGGTTTTGTCAGTCAGGGAGGAAACTGCTAGCGACTTCTCTTAGAAAATCGCTTCAGCGACTAGCTTCTTTCCTCCTCACCAAATATCAATTAATACAAAACCAGCGCAAAAGGTTTTTGAGCTGTAATGCAAGTAAGTGTAAAGTCTTTGAAACTACATCCTTTGCAAGGCTAAGCAATGCAATTCTTTGTTTTAAAGCACCAGAATTCAGACTAAAAACTACAGTTTTTCATTAAGCTACCTACTCAAGAAAAAAAAGGATTCCTAGAAAGGGAAGTATAATTTCTTGTATCATCAGAGAGATACTGCCCAAAATGACCTTAGGGAACACTACAGCTGTGCCCAAACCTTTTCCACTCTCTGAAAATTGGACACTCATCTCTGGGCTGTTAGAAATGTTTGTCCTATCTCCTGAGCAAAAAATGTAGAAATGTTCGTCCTATCTCCTGAGCAAAAAAAAAATGCCCAGTTGTCCTTATTTTAAAAAAGAAAAATTAATATAACCAACATCCTATTTTCAAAGCAGCAGTGTGTACAGTAGCCTCATTGAAACGGAAGAAGCTTAATATAAAGTATTTAATCTAAAGAAGGATTTAGGTCTATCTTTTAAGAGACAGTATCAGGCCTTACTCTCCACTCCTCTTTGAGCAGGAGAGTCCTGCATGCATAACCAGAATTGCTGTGTGCTCCTTTTAACAGCAACAGGSAATTAGCTGTTAAAAGCTACTCCTCTTCCCCTGCCCTTTCTGGTAAGGAAGGGACAAAAAAGGAGAGACTGTGTGTTGAAATAGCAATTTACAAAAAAGTTCAAAACAATGGAATAAGACATACATACCAACAGTAATGTTAAGAAGAAAAGTATACAACAAAGGGAAGGGCTTTTTACCCACAAAAAGGAATGAGGAACTCTAACTTACTGTGTGCTGATCTGAGTTTGTAGCTCTATCTACTCACTCTGATCTTTGAAATAGATGTAACCCCAAGAATTAGTAAACATTGTCGAGGGAATTTTGTACTGGCTTTTGCACAATCCCAACAGCAGCAGTAAGGTGTGTTTTTCCTAAAAGTTTCTAGCAGCCTTTCAGGTATTACAGTTAATGGAGAAACATAGGTTTAATTCCTTCCTGCCAAAGGAATGACTCAAAGTTAGGTTTTAATTTCCTGTTTTCTTCATGGCATTGAATAAAAAATGGGCAGTGTCAGTAAGAACTCTGTCATCATTATATCTTTTGAAGAATTTTCTGGCTTCTAGGCCTAAATTCTGGACTTAGGAGTCAGCTGGTAATTAAAGCCTATATGGTGGGATTTCAAGGGAATATTAGTTTAGGTTTTGAAACATTATGAACGCCTGTGTTTGGATTCCATTCTGTGGCATAAGTAATTAAAAATTTGGTCCAGCTTGGCCTAATTTATTGAGGCTAAGTCCTTTCTTCAATTTAGTGGAAATCCTCCTACAATTTCAGTAAGGATTGTCAAAAACTACTGCACTGTCTAGTTCACCTTAAAAATTATTCCTTGGTAAAAATTAGTCAAAAGGGAAAATAAGTAAGAAGAAATCCAATAATATGTCCAATATTTCTTTTTAGGTGAAAGAAGGTAGCACAGACTTGCAAAATACTGTTCATGACAACTTTAAACATAATGTGTAATATGAAAACTGCTCAACTGAGTCTTACAAAAGGACCACCACAGTTGAACTAGTTTTTTGACATTCATTCACAAATTCACTAATTCTGCATCATCTTTGTCATGACCTATGTGGGTATTACTTTAAAAGAATGTAATTGTAAGCTTTATTCTGAGAACTTAGCCTGTACTTGCAATAAAATTTTACCAAAAAAATTATATGAACACTCTCTTTTCTAATGAGAAGAAAATATTGAATCTGTGAAAAAGCTGCATGAAAAAAAAGCCAGAAAAAAAAAAGTTTATGGTATCTTTCTTTATTCTTTCTAACGGACTGCCTTTTGTCTGACAAAATAAACAAGATTTATAGGCTACTGTAGCAAGAGTTGCCTTGTTTGGCAGTAATGTTAAACTTTCTCACAAATCATTATTGATTTAAAATTATTCTGACTGGTTTCAGGTAGTTGGAAAAAGCTGCAAGTGGAATAAATCTCTATGTCATCCTTATTTTCTTCATCCAGCACTTTGGAACCATGGTGCATAGCTTGTATTGACAGACTTTGTTTTAAAACACTAGTCTAGGATTCATGTGAAGGAGAACTAACACCTTGTTGCATGAAAATTTCATGGTGTTTGCTAGGAAGATCAGGGGGCAGTCAGACAATAATGTCCAAGCAGAAAAACTGTATCTGCAATCCATCTGAGGGTGCGGGTACCTGGACWACAGATATCCCTATTTTGGAACCTCAGTGATTTTTGACAAGCTGTCAAAAAATTCTGAGAGTTATATAACAACAATACATAATTGAGAATTTAAAGTGTTTCTGTGTCATATTTAGAGACCTTTATCTTCTTATAAATTAAGTATTATGATTACTATAGGGATTAACAAATCTTTTCCTTGCTGGATCAGAACCGCTGTAAACATTAAAAGTGCATGTTAAATAAAAATTTATATCTCTTCCTTCTTTACAAAAATTATCCAAACTCCCAGTAGTTTTACAACTCTTTGTAGGCTTGTAACCCCTCTGGAAGGGATTGTAAAAGATACACTGTAAAGATTGATGTAACTCATAGATCATATTCAGTCAAGGGCCACAGAGAAGAACTTTTATTCATAGACTGTGTTCCTGTCTTCCCGCTCAGATTGGAGAACAATATAGATTCGGCTATTGTGCGTAAACTAAACCACTACTTCTTCATTTAACAAGATGGCAACACAGATTCGCTATCTTGATAACGAGGTCTCCATCTGAGGAAAAGCTATAAAGAGTACAAGATAAGTTGGTTTGTTGGTGGGTTTGGTTGGTTGGTTGGTTGGTTGGTTTGGTTTTTTCCCATTTTTAAACACAGCTGTGGCAACTAAGGAATCTTCTGCAGTTTGCTGGCATAGATTTGGATTAAAATGGACTGTTCTGTGGAGTCTGCTGAGAATAAATATCTAACTGCTCTGGCTGTTGACTAAGTGTGKGTGCAGAGCACATTCTCCCTACTGCTCTGCACTGAATAAACTCATATGCTTCTCTCCAGGGAAGGACTCCTTAAAAGACGGGAACCACAGTTATGTAACACTGATCTGTCACTAGACTCGGGCAGCAGCTGAGCAGGCATTTTCATGCTGCTTACTTTGAAAGTTTAGGTACTGTTGTTTTAGATCCATAAACACTCTCAGTAAAGAAATGCTTCCTAATGTAAGACTTCACCTCTCCTGATAGAGCTCTGAGCCATTCCTACATGTCTTGTCACTGGATCTCAGGGAAAAGGGTTCAGCATTTCCCTCTCCACTTCTTGAGATGCAGAAACCAATGAGGATATCTCTCAACCTTCTTTTCTCAGAATTAGACAGAGAGTTCTCCATTGCTCCTCATACCACATGCATTTTAACACACAAAATAATAATGCAGAGACAAAGAACAAATTATCTGGTAGCTCTCCAATTCACAGATACTGAATGCATAGGAAAATTGAAGTAATACACAGAAATAATAAAATAATAGCCAATAATTTCTCTATCTAACTATACACAAAGCAAAAAAATGTTCAATTTTTACATTTATGGAACTAGCCTATAACATAAGATTATGTTGGATGGTGTCTTTCTGGGCTTGGATTGAGAGAATATCGTTATAATTTCAGATATCAAGTTTACATAAATAGTTGCTGGCACTATTTATGTCCTGGCACATAATAGACAAATGTAAGAAAATTAGGTCCTGATTTTCTGTAGCTATTCTTGAAGCTATTTTCTTTTTTGTTAGGAGTTTCATTGTGGTGGCACATATCCTGCATATCTGCCCTCCTTGGGCTGCACTGAAATCTAAGAAATGGCTGTTTAGGCCTCAGCCTTGATGAACAGCACCTGGGCTGAGCCSCTCTTGATCATATAAAAAATGCTGTCTGCTGACACAAATTTAAGCTCACAATTTTTAATGCACACTGATTCTCAACATGCTCAAAATTCTGAATTCTGTGAAAAATAGTTAATGGGTTTGTGAGGAGCCAATTTAGTTTTGTTTTGACACTGGTTGTCAGAGGCATGTGGAGGAGGGGTGCAGATGTGCTGCTTGCAGGAAGGAACACAGAAGCTTTGTCTCTCTGGAAGACTTTGCCTCACACAGGGTTGGCAGTCAGCAGGAGAAACTGTACCTTCTAGAGACATTTTCCAATCAGATGGCAAGAACCCTCCACCAATGGACTGCAGTGGAAGGTTGGACTGGGCCAATGTTCTCGGGTCAGCAGGTKGACTTTGGGAGGAGCCAGGGGGCATAAAAAGAACTGCATCACAAACTCCATGCCTTTTGAGTCTTGTGCTTTTTGGGTCCAGGCTGTGGGTCTAACTGCTCTTTTGGGTCCTCAGTGCTGTGGCTGCTGTGGCTCACTCACTCCTTTGATGTAGCCCTGGCCTGGTTTTAGCCCCTTTTGCTCTGGCACCAACCCGTCTTTTGGCTCTCCTGCCCTCRCTGGCTCCGGCTCACTTTCACACCTGTCCTGCCCCCCTGTATCCCTGACCGCCACCCTGTTGCTTCACCTCCCGCATCCCTGCCTGAGCTACCTCCATTCAACCCTGCTACTCCTGCCCAGCCTGTTGCTGCTATCCTCACCGCCACCCTGCCCAGGGTCCTGGACTTCCTGTCCAAGCGCCCACTCAAAGTGTGTACGGTTGCCTGGCACTGCAGGAGCAGCTTTCCATCCACCCTCTGTCGCGTGGACGCCGATGGCACTCCCTGATCCACTGGTGGTAATGCCTGCTTTTTCTCTGTCTCCTCCCTCTCTCCCCCCCCCGCCCCTCCCCCAGTCTTGCAGGCACGCCCCATTCCTTTTCCATTTCCCCTTCTCCTGCTCTGTGTTTTTTGGCCGTCTTTCGTAGAGTAACTGCTTTTTATTTCATTTTTTGTTACCAGTAAATGGTTTTCAGATACAATGTTTGTCTCAGTTGACTTAATTTCATTCCAGATCATCTATTTTTAAAAGAGCTCCTTGTAGTTCCTCAATGGAATGCGACAGGGTTAAAAGAAATAATCCCAACCAAAGAAATCATTTTCACAAGAAATATTAGAGCATATGTYAGAGCAGATTATTTTCTCTGTGATAATTTTATTTGAAATGTTTTCATCTTGCTTTTTGCAAAGGTTGCTTGTCATCTTTTTGATAGATATTTCTTCAGTAGTAATTTCCATTTTAATTTTTTTTAATTTAGTTTTTCTTCCCAAACTAGATTATTGAGGAGGATGAAATCTTATTGCATGTTCCAATCAAGAAACATTGGCAGCACTTTTGTAACTAAAATAGTTCTCTATTTATAGGTGTTTTAAGAAACAATGAGCAGTAAATAACAAGACAGTTTAGCCTCCAGCTGATTGTTTGGCTGATGTCAATTCTATTTGACACAAATGAGGAGTGATGCAAGTGGAATTGATCAGTGAACAGATAATAGTCTCCAACAGAAGGTTAAATTTTGAGGCACTGTAAGTGAAGTTATATCAAAAAGTGCTTAGGTGAAGATTAGACATTTATTTTCTAAGCAGGGAACCATTTTCCAGTCACAAAGTTTAATTCCACTGTCACTGTTGCTACTTTATCAGGGACTAATATTATAAAATCAATACATAAATCAAAGTGGCTCTGGCTCAAAAGAAGAGCTATATGCACCAAATCCTGTGTTTTAGTTGTCTCAAGCTACAGGAGTCTTACCCATGCTACGCATTCTGGAGCCAGTTTAGTTAGAAGTATTAGACGTGAGAAAACAAAAATACTAGGGTGAATTTATAAGCAATATAAATCAAAATTTTGGTAACATTTCTTGGATTAAATCTGAAATTTTTCATAGGAGGAAAAAAGTGTATACATCTACATTTGTAAGAGCTCAATCCAAGAGTATATAGTCAAATAACTACAAAAGGCTCAATAGAAGCAGCTCAAACTGTCGGAACGTATTTGTTGAGAGGATCAGAAGACATTGGCACAGATTCACTTGAAAGTTTTAAGTTGGGAAGGGAATTAGAGTCTTGAGTGGATCAAAATATTTATGTTAGATAAAGATAATTTTAGTTGTGAATGAGTTAATTTGTGGACACTGGAATTTTGATTGTCTCAATGACATGAAGTCGTTAAGTTTTTTTCAGTCATTAGCATGAGGAATAAAATGTATTTTCTTCCCACTTGTTCTTTTACTGCTTGTCCTATTAATTGTTCTTCTGTCTTCTCGTCCCATCTGTGGTGACCTATAATGGTGACAGCTTCAGGAAGAAAACACGATATCTGAGGCATGAGCATGGCCCTGCAATCAGGGTTTTTTCTCTGGTTGAATGGTGCTGCCGCTCTGTGTCTTTCCTCACGTTGTTTGGATAAGCACAGACGTTCAGAGAGCTGTGTTTCTTTTCAGAAGACACGCGTTGTTTAACATTATCTAAAAATCCAGTTGTTGTGTGAGGATGTACAACCAGTTTGCTGCCACTCAGTGTTGGTATAGCTGGCTGAAGTCTCTGAGCCAAATGACGGTGAGGTGCTGGATCATGGGAGGAGACTCATTCTAAACTGAATGTAGCCAGGCTGAACATTTCTTCCACAATGACAGGATTTTCAGAACAGGGTGTACAATAACATCCACAGGATTGCTGGGATCCTTTACTGTTTTTGGAATAAGCAAAGCTAATACCACATATTAATTTGACTGTTCAAAGCTGAAGGGATTTTGCCTAGAATACTTTTCGAAAACTAGCAAAATTCAAGTTAATTCAGAAGCTGTGATGTAGCTTTGAAGGGTCTTGTAAAAGTGAGTGTTAGCATTGAGTGATAGCCAAGTGACAATGGTTAAGTGGCAATGGTTAAGTGGCAATGGTTAAGTGACAATGGCTTCTATTTTCATCTGTGCTGCTGACGTGCTTTGCCATTTTACCTTCTGACTTCAGTGTCAAAATAGAGATTATAATTGATGTGTTGATATCTTCAGGCTTCATACAATTGAAAATATYGCTCTGGTCAAAGATAAAATAAATTGTACTTGTTAATAAAATTCAATTGTATATTTTCAATACTGCCTCCTTACTAGTGTTTCATGATCTGAAAAACACCAGCCAATAGGTTGGGGTTTTTTTATTTAATCAATCCATTTATGGCAACACCAGTTTTAGTTCTGATTGTATCAAAATATTTAAAAACCAGATACTTTGCATAAAGATGTTATTTTGTTTTAGAAAGAATAAGCAAGGAAATAAAAACCTGTAGGAAAATGTAGCTTGCAGATAAGAGGAGAAATTCTGCTTTTGCTGATTTTCTTGACATTTTGAACTCCACTTGGGAGTTGGTTTCTGTGTGCTGACCAGGAAGAAGTTAGCTAAAAAGCAAATTGCTGTAAGTGATTGAGGGAATATGAAGAACACACCAAAAATAGGGAGAAGGTTGAAGTGATATTTACAGTCAGGCTTCTCTAGGAAATATCAAAGCAAAAGCTTGTTTAAAATGTCTCAAACTGGATCTTTTTTTACAAAGACATAAACTTTTTTTCCCAGTAAAAAAGCTGATTTCATAAAAAAAAAAGAGTAGAATAATGACGTTTTGTGAGTTTTGGTCATTAAACAGAGTTAAAATCACACTCTTTGAATTTTGTGTTTCTAAATTTTTTTGGAAGCTTTTAAAAATTTTTTGTGCATGTCTAAAACCTGAAACCATTTAAAATGAGCTTGTGATTTGTTTTCTTGACCCCTACTGTATGTTACGTGGGCACAGGTATCAGATTCAAGGTGTCTCCATGGCAGGGAAAAATGACGAGGAGGACTCCACTGATATTAGAAGGCTAATTAATTACTTTATTATACTATATTATTCTATACTATATTACACTACAACTAAACTGAAACTGCACAAGCACTCAAATCAACTCAACAGAATCCTGTGACTGTTAGCCGACAGTCCCAACACACACGTGGATTCAATTGGTCAATGAATCAAAACACACCAGAATCCAASTACCAATTCCCTTCAGGTAAACAATCCTCCACAATGCATTCCGCTTGTGCACAATAATAGGAGTRGCAACTGAGTTAAGAATTGTTTTTTATTTCTCTGAAGTTCCTCGCTTCGATTCCCAGAAAGTATCCCTGGGAAGTTGTGCCTTGCTTTTCTCTGWGAAGAGAAGTGTGGCCACACACAGGTCTCCTGAAGAACTCGTTATTTGTGACCTACTAACGGTTTTGGCTTTCCTTCCATTTCTATTGCTTTGTATAACTTCTCTCTTAAAAGGTTTCAGCTGTGTTCTTGCAGTGCTGACCGAAAAGCAACTATCAACTTGCAGTCAAAAGCCAAAAAATTAATATCATAGGAGATCTTGTACTCTTTACTTCCTTGCATTGAACTCAAAATTGTAACCTCTCATTAGGAAAAATCTAAAAATGTAAATGTTCAATTTATGAAACAGAAAATGAAACCACAGCAGGCACATATAGAGTTCAAACATTTATGGATCTTGTCTGGAATGCTTTCTTTAGTGTATATCATGAGTTTCAATAACATCTAGAGTCATCCATTAAAATAAAATTAAATAAATTCTAGAATTGCTGTAGAATTTTAGGGTCAATTTTTCCCCTGGGTTGAAACCATGACACTTCATTAATTTGACTCTTCTATTTAAATACTTTTTTTTTTCCAAAAATTGGAATAATTGAGCAGAGATCCAGCTACTTTTACTTTTGCTGTGATAAATGAGCTAAATCATATCCTTCTTTATTTCCAGACACAGTTTCACTACAAAAGCTTTTCAGCTAAACATTATGATCAAATGAAATTTCTGCTTCTGGTTGCTGTCCCTGAAGTTGTTATTCTTCTGCTGACTAATTTTGAGTTGATATTAGAACTGTTCTTTCTTGTGGTATCAATTTACAACTTAGTTTAAATTTAGTATGAAACTTTTCAAATACCATTTATATCTGCTGATGATTTATTGGTCAACTATGCTTCATTAATGCATGCTTGCAACACTTCTTTCTCCACTGACAAATTGCTTTCCCACCAGTGGTTAAAAAATGATTGCTTTTTCCTCTTAAACACATACTCTGACATCTCAAATCTTAAACTAATCCAAAAGAAGAGAAAAATAGTCTATGAATTCCTCCACATCAAGAAGCTCTAGTGTTTATTCTGAAACAAAATAACCTTTACAGTGGGAACTGAGTCTCACTTTTGTCTGTCCATGTAGTGCAACAGCCATGTTGTTGAGTCATAAAGATTAGGACAGGGATTCTTGTCTGATAAGTTTCTTTAGAATTTGATCACTATAATAGTGAGCAAGTTAAACTGTCTTAGAAATCTGGTATCTTTGTTTCTCTTCTTATACATCCCATTTATAACTGCTAGACTTCAGCTGAGTGAGTGGGGCACAACCACACTTAGAGAATTGTGGCTTTAGTTCAAAAAAGGAATCATGTAATAAGTAGGAGTTCTCACTACAAATGCAAGAGTTGGAAATACAGAAGTAACGGTATATCAGGGTTGACACAGAATAAATTACAAGCCTGAGGAATAGCTACAAGGAGGGTAATAATGAACATCAAAATAAAATGGAAATTCGGTTATATTTTAAAGCCAGGTTTCAGAGGACAGCAGCAATATATAAATCAGTTCCTGACAAAATGTGCAAGTAGATTAATTGTTCTCATCTTTAGGTTTTACAATGGCATATATGTATATTAAGCAGAGTTCCTATCTATCAGAAGTGGGACCACTCTCCTAGGAGGGAGACTTGTGTGCCAAAAGTAAGAACTTGTTGATTAAAAAAAAAATCACAAAAGTCCCTGTCCCCAAGACTCATGAAGCCTGAATCCACCAAAACTGCCATTTGATAGAAAACAGTGCAAAGTATGTATCTCTCCTGCAATGCCTTCCTTCTTCTTCTTAGCCATCAGTACTTCACTGAGAGAAGAAGTTTATATTATGGAAGCAAGTATTCTGCAAATATTTTATAACTGGTCTATTCTACCTTTTATAGAAAAATGCCTAAAGCTATTTTAAGGAAATGCTATTTTGGACTATGAATGTGCCAAGATGACCTTGGCACTTAAGGTTTTAAATTTTATTAGTCTTCCCTGAGACCCAGATTAAACCACTGCTGTCTAAAGATTCTGGTTTCATAAAAAATTCAGAAATTTTACATTTTTTAGAACTTCTATAGAGCTGGACACATCTGTTTTTAAATGGCACTATAGTCCATGTTTTAACCCCTATTTTTACCCTGCAGATGTTGCATAGAATGTGGGGGATAGCTGAACGCTGAAGAGCCTAATATGGAAAAACTTCTTATGTAGAAGACTAATTATACTTAACAACCTTCTTGAACTGAGTAGAAAAAGTGAGACAAGACAGGCTGGTTTTCCCTTTGTGGTCTCTTAGAAACCTATTGATAAAATTAAAACCATTTTGCCTTAAATAAAATAAATAAAGAAACTCCCATTCACTCAGCAAGGGTAAGATTGTAAATTAAATGTCTTACAAATAACGGTGGATGAAAAATTTTTAATTATATTAACTACAGCTGTTCACATTAATTAACAAATTTGAATATTATGCTCTCAAAATACAGTAACAAATTTTGTTTTCTACTGTAGGAGTTGGGATAATTTATTCAATTTTACAGCCATGTCTTACCAGCATGTTAGAGCACGAAGTATTCCACAGGTAAGACTGTAAGGCACAGTCTATGTTATTCAGACATTGTAAGAAAAGAAGTTCAAACATCTATCTGAATTTCTTCTGGTAAGTCCATAAAATGTCATATAAAGTATCTTTTAAGAAAAGAGAAGAATAAGATATATTTATGCGAGAATATATACTCTTCATGGAATCTAGGAGTCTAGGAAGAAGACAGCTGAAGACATTTGTTAAAAAGTAAGATGTCTGTAGACTGTGAGTTACTTGAATTTGCAGGAGAAATAAAATTACCTTTTAAGCACATGGAGACTTCCTTTGTTATAAAATTGTGGTGCTATAAGTTCAAAAATGGTTTGTTCCGGTTGTCCCCCCTGCATATTGGTTTGCGCTGGGATAAGTTCAAAAATGGTTTGTTCCGGTTGTCCCCCCTGCATATTGGTTTGCGCTGGAGATGTACCTTCCCATCCCTCTGTCCATTTGCCTAAAGACCTACACCTTATTCCAGATCCTTCCCTGCCACTCAGGGAAATCCTGCCCTTGTCAATTACAGAAACCCCACATTTATCTCTAGAAACTTCTATGTCCATCTTGTACCCCTCAAACACCCATTGGTATGCTTAGTTTACTGTCCCCCCCTGTTGGCCCCGCATGGTTGTCATAATGTGTACCCCACCTTGTGCTCCTCCTCAGGTTTCTTGTCATTGGTCCAAGTTTCTGCCCTCCCCCTGTTCCCTTGTCTGTACTTAAGCTGTTGTAAGCCTGTGTTACCTGTCATTTGTTCCTGGACCCTATCGGAAATTAAAATCTCTTGAGAACATATAYAAGTGATCCTTCTCCTTCCTTTGCTTTGGTTTCCTCGATTCAGGATTTCTAACAGCTGCACAGAGCAGCTTTACTGCCTCTGAGAGTTAAGCAGCCCTGCTCCACTGCCACCCAGACGAGCCTAAGGGGTGGATAGGGGGCAGCCACTCTTGGCACAGCCAGGAGATTGGGCCAGCTCTGGTCATCTACAAGTGGTTGTGTCAGAGACTTGTACCAACTCTCCTGCAATTTTTTGATGGGAAGCAAGGTGATAAAACAAAATTATATGTAAACTACCTTGGAATCTCTGATTATACTTTGTTCCAGATCTCCTACTCCTCCTATTCCAGGAAAGCCAGGTTTCCCTGGCTTTTCTGAAAAATCTAATATTCAGAAGAGGTTAACAAATTATGGTCTCTTAGCTCTTGTTATTGTAATGTGTCCTGGATTATTGTGTTCCACAGCAGCAGGTACACAACCCAGCCAAGTAATCTGTTGCAATCTCTTGAAATCACTTTTTTTGCTCCTGGACAGTATTTTTATGCTTTTTTCCTAGAGAATGCCATATATATTGGAAATTCTGAACTGTGAGAGAAATGTCATTATTTTTATACAGAGCCATTTATCGCAAAGGAAAAGAGTTGTCCAGTGCTCCCCTGCCATATATGTTCCTCTAGTTTGCTTCTTAATGAGAACTAAAGGCTAATGGGGCAAACCAGCTGAAAATCACCCCACCACTCTTTTTTTTCTTTTAAATGATTTACCAAATGGTCATCGTATAATGACCTATTAATCTATGTAGATAATAATTTACTAATATATCTTTCTTGAACCAATAGACTTTTTCCCTCTTTTGCAACAAAACTCCTGCTGTGCCCTTGTTTTTGAATTCTTTGTTTTTAGAAGGTAGAATTATGTTAAAAGTRGTACATTCTAGATTTTTTTCCCCACTACTGAAAAAGTCAGTGAGAAAATCAGTTGGGATTGAACCACCACTGAAGATGAAGAAAGTAAAAGGGGAACAAAGTATCTGACAGAGTAATTTTTTCTCATAGTATGTTTTTTACTGGGAAAGAATTAAAAGAGTGCATTTAATTTTTATTTACTATTATATAATGATATTAATAGGGTCACCCAGTTTGGAAAAGAAAGAGGGAAAAAATAGAAAAAAGTCTGTTGTAGATGTAGAGTTGAAGCTATTTTTTAAAGGGCTTCAGATATTTTTGGGTTTTCCTTTTATTTTTTTTTTCTTTTTGGTTTAACAAACTGTAGTATTTAGTAGAGAAAATGTCTGCCTGTATTTTAATGTTATTTTGCAGAACCAGCAGCAAATACAGCAGAAAATTTATCAGTCCTTTAAATTGTATATTATTAATTTATAAGTCACCTTACTGTAGCTACCCTGGTTACTCCCTCCTCTAAAAACAAATTCTACCCTTTGACAAGACCAGCATCATTGTACAATATCCCCCTTGAGGAGCAGTTATTTGAGAATGTAAATCTTTTGTCAGGTACACAGCCTAACCACAACATTTAGTCAACATTTACTTCAGTGAATTTTACATACAGTTTTTCCAACACCAAATTTCTTTCCTTTTGTCTTGCTAGAGTTGTTCAACTGAAACCAGTGGAGCATGTGCRTACAGCTTAATGGTTGAATAAGTAATCATTGCTCCAGATGAAATGAGTTTTTGTATAATGGTCTTTTCATATAATTTAATCACAGAGATGTATTTCTACTTCATCCTAAGCCTGTCTGATACTTAACAACCTGTAAACCTGCTCTACATATAATTTCTCTTCTAGGCTTTTCTGCTAGGGAGTTTAAGAAAAATTAAAATAATAATTATTATTTTGATTGAATACTTGTCTTTTTCTTTAAATGGAGTTTAAATTTAGTCTAGACATAATGAATCTAAATCAGTTATAAAATCCACTTTTGCTGGATTCAAATCTTATAAGCACTCTGCACTATCAATCTAGTTATAATTTATAAAGAGATTTTCTTTATTTTAATTTTGATTACCAACTTAAAATTTAGAAGCTCCTCACTGGGAGAGCTTCTAGTCTTCAACTAGTAGAATAACTGTTGCTACCACCACATGACATAGTTCACAGATAATAGGTTTTAGGTAAAAACATAGAAATCAAAAATTTTTATGGTCTTAAGAACAGATGAAATTTWAGAATTTTATTTTTTTATTTATAATCATTTTATTTTTGGATGTGTTTGTTTAAGGATGACTCTCAACAGTCACCCTGAGAGATTCTCTATTCTGTTAATCTCAGAGGAAATGTATTAGGAAATGGCCAGGTTCTAGTGCAGTCTAGTAAGAGAATCTGTATGCTATAGTAATTTTCCCTATTCTTTTTCTTAGGACAAAACTCATTCTATCTGCCAAACAGGAAAACATACAACATAAAGGGTATCTTTCAAAGCGGCAGGTAAATGAGAATGTAAATGTCTGCAGCATTCAGACTTGCACTTCTGAATCATCTTTTCTCCTTCAGTTCATGAGCTTTTCTGGCTGTTGCTGTTGTTGCAGTTGTTGTTTTCTCCCTAGTTTGTTCCAGCATGTACTTTGCACAGCAGCTGCATGCCTATGTATTCTCTGAAGGGAATAGAAGATGTCATCTGACCATTTAACACCATCTCATGACTCCTGTTTTAAAATAAAGACGTGCATATTCTGAAAGTATCTGGAACTCAGCTATTTGGATTTTTTTACAGACATACATGCAGCACAACCTATTTCAGTAGGTAGACCTGGAGTACTACCTTTCATCCGTCATTGCTATGGATCTTTTCTGTAGATTAATTTTTTCTTAAAATGTAAAGATGAAACAGAATTCCAGTAAAAAGGAAGGCACCATTTGCCTAGTGATGTTTACCTATCATGTATTGAAAAGGCCATAAAGTCTAACTTAATTGTAAAAACATGTATTAAGAAGAGCTATTTTCTTACATGGTATATAAGTCAATCACTGCTTCAATATATATTATTTATAATTTCTATARCAATCCACTGTCCTTGTTTTGCTTTGAAGCTATTGGTGTTGTAGGCTACTTTTGCTTACTTATTCAAATCATTACTGGGTACAGTTATTTCACCAGTTTCTCTCATTATTTCAGCAATTTTCTTGTAGGCAGGGTGTTTATCAGCCCCACARTGTGGGTGCTTAGCAACATGTAATGGATCAAGTGAGTCTTCCTGTTATTGCTACTTGTATTCTTTTTATCATGGAGCGAAAAGGTAAGCCAGAAACTTGAAGATTGCTATTAAAATGCAATCTCCAGTGGTTCTGTTCTGTTAAAAATATAGCCAACCAAAGTCATTAGCATTAAAAGTTTTTGAAGATAATGCATTTCATATCCCTGCTACCTGCTACATGAGAAATCACATCCTTATGTTTTATTTAACAACCAGAGCCTTTTTAGAGGAAGGGCTGATAAAGAGCTGGCCTCTCTCTACCCTGTGACAGTGATTATCCCCACTGCTCTTGTGTGAACACTTTCCAAATCTGGGTGAGTTAAGGACTCATGCTAACAAAATGGAATTCTCTGCTTTGTTTCCCCTGCAAAATGCCTTTTTTTTTGTTTTAATTGTTACTGGCACTCTGGTAATGTTTTGATACATACAAAGTGTTATTGTTGAGCAGTAATGGACGGCTCCAAGCCATTGTTTTACATGGGTGAGAACTAGGTGGAGGAGTGCATTGCTTTATGTTGATTTAACCAGAAATTATATTTCCGCTTTGTCAAAATCTGAACAAGATCAAGCCTTTAATCTGAAACACATGATTCTATATTTTGGATATTGGAAAGAAAACAAGAAAAAATGCAATGAAACAGGGAGTACAGGTCCTTCAGCTTTTCTAGCACAGTCCATAGATATAACTGTAGATGCACTTGTACAGATATGAAGTGTCTAAATTGGAGATGTAACAGATTTATGGCAGCAAATAAGTGTCTATAGGTTGTATAGCTCAATGCCAGAGTGTGCAGAGGAAAAAAACCTCTGAGATTAGTTTATTGTAGAAGTGTTTACAGTGGACATACAGTGAGATCTGCCTATAAATACTGTTTCTCTAACTACTGTGTCTTATTGTTAGCTGCATTCTGATAACATATTTGAAGCAATTGTCCTACTATAAGATTTTTTGTAGAGGAAGTTGTCCCAGGTCCCATATGAAAGAACTAGACCTGACTGTGAAAAGAATGGCAATAGATTCATTCTAACTTGATCTGAAAGATATTCAAAGCATGAGAAGTAGCTCTAAAGAAGACAAAGGGCAAGAATGGAGTACATTTGTATGTTATACTCCAGTTCAAATGTCAGTGTTTGCTGTTACTTGTTCTGTGATCAGAAATGTACATCCATGAAGAACTGCAAGAAATTTCATCATGTGTCTCTGATTGACACTTGAAGATTTCAGGCCATGCTCCTGGTCCAAATGTTAAATGATGTCTTGGTTTGAGACAAGTTCAGGAGGAAGTGTCCTAAAATCTCCTCTGAAGAAGGCAGGTTTCAGCATTCTCTCCCCCACCTCAGATAGGAAAGGAATTTCTTGGTGAAAAATAAATGTTTATTTAGCAAGCGGAGTGAACACAGGGACAGGGAAAAAAGGTACAACTGTTAGTATTTGAACCTTCTTACTGTGGAGAAAGCTGGTGTTTTGAGAGTTCTGCTTGGCTTCTCCTGAGGTCCGCAGCTAGRATGCGGTGTCCCTGCAGCTTCCCCCGCCGGGCCGCGGCGTTGGGGCTCCCGGTGATGCTGTGGTGCTCGGACTGGAGCAGAGCTGAGCAGCTCCAGAAAATGCAGCCGCAGTCCCGGGAAAAACTTCTTGCCTCGGCTAACAAAAAGAAGCTAGCTACAAGCAAAGAATTTAACTGTCCCTCTCTCTGCTGAGAAAAAAACTGAAAGAAAGCGGAATAGTATCTGTGTTTGAACACAGACTGCCAAAAGAATTCCTGTACTCAGCAGTGCAACACCATACTGTGAAAAGAAATTTAAACACGTGGACATTGAATGCAGTACAGAGAGGCATAGAGGAAATTGATTGATCCTTATTGGCCAATCCCTGTCAAGGATTGGCATTTTCCGCTTATGTGAACAGGGAGAGAGACCAACCAATGAATAATGCTTCTGTCTACCAGACAGCACCTAACAGTACTCTCTAGATGTGGTGTGGTGTTACCTGATGGAGTATTGAAAACCTGCAAATTAGTTGATTCCCTGAATCCTGCCGCTACCAAGTAACAGCCTATTGATTTCCTTTGGGAGGTGACAATAGTGGAAAGACAGCAATTCATCCTTTGACAAGTCATTTGCAGGCTGTTGAAATGGCATACTGGGTGCCCTGCCATTATAAATCTGCTTATACCTAAGAAGGAGGTAGTACTCATTAGCACAACAGTACAAATATGAGGACTAATATGCAAGGCCAAATTCAGCTGAAGAGGCAGAAATAATTTGTCTGTGTGATTTGTCTGATTGTGAAAGGCAGCCACAGTAAGCTCTCCTGACATATTGCTTCTTACATGTTTGTAGCAAAATATCTCTCTTCTTGTTTCTTATTCTTAAAGAATTAAATTATTTGACTGGATGGCTGGGTGTTCCGGTTACCTTATATACATGTATAAATGCATATGTATATCTATTGCCTTTTTCTAGTCCTAGCTATGCTAATGCAATTTTCACTTTGCAACTCTCTGAACATTTCTTGAGTTTGAATAACTAACTGATGACACAAAAGTGCTCAGATTCTTGTATAGATGAATTTGCCTCATTACCTCAGAAGCTTTCTAATATTCTCTTATACTATGCTGAGTGTTGCCCGGTTATTCCAACTCAGTATCTGGTGGTCATTTGCTCTTCCCTAAGTATCTCTTGGCAGAACTTATCATAAAGAAGCAACTCTTGCCTCTAAACAAGTACCTATATTTGATCCTTATCAGTATTTATCTAGTATAAATAGTGAAAAACAGTAGTGAATGGAGTATAAAACCACATTATATTTATAAGTCTAAATACTTTATTTTGCTACTTATAAAATTGTAGCTCTGGAGAAATGCTAGAGAATACCAGACCTTTTGGATTGGTAGCTCAGACCAGAAACTGACTCTTCTCCCTCAACATTGCACAGACACATATAAGTATTTTTATTGATGGTGATTTAATTAGCTTTTGGGGCTTAGAAGTATTGAAAATTTTCAAAAATATATTAAAAAATATCAGCCTGGGAATATTACTGCTTTTTCTACATTTTGCATCTCTGCAATATTTTGTGATTTCCTTTATTTGGGAAACATTCAGGACCTCAAGAATTTACTGAGTGTCAATGTATGCAATCCATTTTATCAACTGTAACTCCCCAGGCACTAAAATTTGTTTTCAGCATCTTCCCCACCACCTTTTCTGGAATTGCTGGCTCATAGTGGTGAGGTGCAAGATGTCACCCTCTTCACAGCTGGGAAGAGTGGCTTGTTGAACCGCAATGTGTTATACTGACCAGCTGCAGTCACTGTCCTGTGGATTGGAGGTATAGTTAAAATGTGTCAACATCCTTTAAATAAAACAGCCATTTCCATGAGACATGGCATCATATATCCTGTGTCTCCTTCAAGGCTTCATATGTTGCTCTTGTAGGTATTTCTTTCCTTTAGCATGACTGAATTAGTGTGGGGTTTTTTTTTGGTGGCCTGTAGAAGTCATGTTTTCACAGCAATGGATTGAAGGCTGCATTGTGTGCTTTGAGGTTTGTGAAGGAAGGCAGGGTTGTCTGAAGATATAGTCATACCGTCTGCTGACAGAATGGCTGAGAGCTCTGCAGGAAACGAGCAGGAGCAGCTATGGCTGGTATGGTCCTTCCTGTGCTGCCCTCAGAATATCCTTGTGGATTACATCTCCTGAGGCACAACTGGACTGCCCCTCAAGGAGACTTGTAGTAGTTCTACATTGCAAGGCAGATGCAGTCTCAGTAGATTCTGCACTTAGAAATCCTCAGTATCCTGCCCAGTCAAGCAAACACTTTACGTTCTGCACGACCTTTTTTATCATGTGGGAAGAGTAATGGAGGAAAATCCAAATAGGGCAGATATCTGTAGAACTTGCTGAAATTTCATGATCACATGCCAGGTTACATCAAAGAGTTTTTGATGACAGTGTGGTAAATATGTATGATTCGTGCTGATAAAAATTAAAACAGTAATCAATATTGATACAGTAATTAATATTTGGGAATAATAAAACCGTTAAAAGTTGTAATGCCAAAGAATAAAGGGAGAGGAGGGGCTCCACCCCCCCTCCCAGCAGATGTTCTCAAGGACCACAAGAAGAGACCGAAGATGCAGTTGCTAAAAATGAGCAAAACCTGGTTGGGTCCCAGAAAATGCTAATTATAAGGGATTTATTGCCTTGATATGTAGATGTAGTGATATGTTAGTCTTGGCTTACATTGTACTGGCTTGGTGCACATGTGTAACCCAAAGGTGAATTAAAGGACACAGAGGAAGACTACGAAAGCTTCATCAGACGACCCCCATAGGCTTGTGCGACCACCAAACCGAGTGGTGGCGCATGCGCGGTAAAGGTGGTAATGAGGGCGGAGATAGAGAGATGAYGAACYGAAAATGGGAGGAGATGGTATTAACACCTGGCATATAAGGAGTGATTTTCACYTGGCAAGCTCGTACGTGATGTGGCACGGGTCCATGAGCCCTGCACTCCGTACCCCGCGGTCATCTTTTGCTTATGCGCTATTATTGGAACCAAATTTTCCCTTATTTTAATCAAATTATATTGTATCCAAATTTATATTTTTTTATTCAAGTAAAATTGCTACTACTTTTAATATTGTTTGGTTTTTTWATAAACGGATAATTGAGCAAACATAACAACAGAAAATTACATGCAACAACAATATAAATTATTTTAGAAGTCTCACATAATACAGTAGCAACTTGACTTAGAGACACAGATTGTGATTTGTGTTTGTACACATGATTATAGTAAAATAACTAATGATGAAAATGTCCAGCACATTTTAATACAAATCCTGAGTAATAAAGTAATTCATGTAGTACCATTTTTTTTCTTTTTTTATTGATGATGATCAATGATCATTATACTTTTTCTATCAAAGCTCTGTGGACCTTCCCTGGCAAAGACTTTTTTTGCTGCTCAAAGTTAATTACAGTGTGATTGTATAACAGAAGTGTTCTATTCTCCCCTGCCTAAGTTGGCTTGTTCCATTCCCCCTCTCTGTTGAAATGGTCTGTCCCAGTTCTCCTCCCCTCCTTGTTTCTGTCAGTCTTCCCAGTTACCCTGGCAACCATTGTATCATCTCTTGAACTCCTCCCCAGTTTCCTTGGAAACCAATGTATCCCCTTCTGCCAGTTTCCCCGCCTCCTCCCTGGTTTCCCTGGAGACCAAGGTATCTCCTGTCAAACCCCACCCCTGTTGCCTGCCAGTCACTCTGCACCCCCACCTATTTTTCTGGAATATTCTAGCGAGGGCATGGGGTGATTGGTTCAGGGGCAGGGGCACCTCCCTTGGTTTGGTACTSTTGGTGTTTCTTTTGTGTCAATCCCTTGTACCCCACTCCCCCGCCAGCTGGATTCCCATTCGCTCCTAACCTGGTTCCTCCCCTACCTCCTACACCCTTTATAAGCTCCCCTCATGCGCTTTGGTTCTTGGCGTACTGTGGCGTTGYTATAAAGCCAGACTTGCTACAACTGAAGAGCGCTCTCTCATTCCTGCGGGCTGACGCTTCAACGCAGCCACATCTCCACTCAAGGCAGCACTGCTACTTTTTCATGGGGTGCTGTCCTTAGGTGCTGTAGCTGACATTAAAGTCGGGGTAATGCCCCCTTGGCTGCAAGCGGTGCTGGCCTGCTTGCTGGGACGAACCTAGCCGGACCGCTTCGCAGAAGTGCACCTATATCCACCCAAGCCACTGTTGAATTTTCAAATTTATGTGTTTCTCCCTGCTAATTAGCCCAGCTTGCTTGCTCTGTAGGAATAAAGAGCTGTCTTTCTACTAGAGACACGGCTGCAATCTTTTATTACATTGTTTATAAGGCGTTCACCCTATAAAGCTTTACAAATATTTAGGAATCGCAACCCCTGAAGTGCTGCAGGGAGGGGCAGAGTGGCTGGAAAGCAGCCTAGTGGAAAGGGACCTGTCAAAAGAATGCTTGTCAACAGCAACTAAACACGAGCCAGCAAGTCAGCCAATGGCATCAGGCCTGTGTCAGTAGTAATGTAGCCAGCTAAACTGAGAAGCGAGTGTAATAATGTGGGGGTTGATCTCTCAAGTCTCACATGATAGGACAAGAGCAAATGGTCTCAGGTTGCACCAGGGGAAGTTTAGATTGGATATTAGGAAAAATTCCCCCCCTGAAAGGGTTGCCAAACATTGAAACAGGCTACCTGGGGAAGTGGTGTAGTCACTGTCTCTGGTGGTATTTAAGAGACATGTAGATGCAGTGCTTAAAGACTGGGTTTAGTGGTGGACTTGGAAGTGCTGGGTTAGTGGTTTTACTTGGTAATTTTACAGGTCTTTTCCATCCTAAAGAATTCTGTGGTTCTATATTGATAAGCTTTCAGGAAATTCTGGGAGCAGAACCATGAAATATCATCTTCACTTGCAGTTAAACAAGTTGTGGAACCATAGTGGACAATAAGAGCACCTCGATCCAGGCACTGTCAGATTTATGCGGGATATCTTGCTCACTCTCCTTATGTAGAAGCAATAAACAGCTTTGCCTTTCTTCTTTCTTATTCTACCAGGTATTTTCACTCAAGAAAATGTTCAAAATTATGGAGTCTTTGTTGCCGAGTAACTGTTACATGTGATGAATATCTCCATTCCAGGAAATAGCTGAATACATGTGACAGAGTGAGCAAATTCCTTGGTTTTTTTGTTTATAGAAATTTTCCTTTTTCTAATTAACTGTTTTTATATAAACTTGTGGGGTTTTGCACCTCTGACTATTCCCTCTGTGGGGGAGTGAGCAATCTATTCTGTGCGACTGCTAAGCTCCACAGCAGCTAACAGTCCTCAAAATAACTATTTCCTATAGGTAAAGTTTCCAACAAAGTATTTATTCTTCAGTGACTGATTTCCCTGCAAAGATTTTATCTACTGCACTGACATACTTTCTAGATGTTTGACTGCTTTGGATGTTGCCACTATCAACTTCTCCTCCACAGCATGCTTGAATGTGAAGATGACAATAAATGGCATTTCTTTAGAATTATTTTTTTCCTAGGAGGCAGCAGTTTATGGTCTCAGTGCTGCAGACTCATACTTTCACCCAGTTTTGTTGTATTACAACAGCAGCCATTAATTCAAATAAAATAATGTAGAGTGAAACTTTATTCCCCTGAGTGCATTCTTTCTGTATAGCATATTTTTAAATAATGAGTCATTGACACAGCATAACTGGTGGATCATTCTGCAGCAAAAAGCTATTTTCAGATCAATTAAAATATTTTGAAATTTACAATTGTTTCAGTGTTCTGATTTTAGGGTCCCTGCTTTTGCCCAATGTAGAAATCTTTAGAAAAAACTAACCTGAGTTCTTAGAAATTAAGGTTGCCTTTCTTGCCTTAGGAATTAAGAATTATTTTTGTAAGCTGTAACTGCCATGAAATACTGGAGTTAGCCAACCTCCTGTATGTTGCACAGGGTTAAGAAATCTCCCTGTTTTCAGGACTCACTATTCCCTTGTCTTACACTTCCAGAGGTAAGCTTGTAGAATCCCATAACATGCCGGTGACTGAGAGGACTCCAAAGAAAGGAAGAGAGGCTGAAAGTAGTCCAAGAAAAAAAGCCAAAGCCCAAGCAGAAGTTACAGTTGAAGTCATTTATTGAAGCCCGAGCATATGAAGTCCAGGGTATTAGAAGTACAGGGTACTGAAGTCAGAGTATTGTTCTTACTGCACCTCTTTATAGTCTTGCAGTTCTAGGGCTACAGCTTCCAGCAAAAATTTCTCACTACAGATAGCCTATTGTTTGTGTTACTTGGCAGCCTTACAAAACCACACCGTTTCAAAAACCTCTGATATCTGCATATGCTGTACTTTCCCAGTCTCAYATCTGTGGTCACTTATCCCATGGCCTGTTCCTGACCAAGGCCAGAATATCCTGATCCAGAAACTCCACTGTGCTCCCTGTTCTATCTCCCATTTGTTTTCCCACAGTAGCACACTCATAGTGTTTTACCTGTTGGCATGTAAGTTTCCTGTGCTGTCAGTCTGACCTTTGTGATGGTTTTTAGCTGAGGTAGAGTTAATTTCCTTTACAATAACTAGTATGGAGCCATGTTTTGTTTTGAAAGTAGTGTTAATGACTTGAGGATGTTTTAGTTATTGCTGAGCAGGGCAATAGGAGTGCACAAGGAGCTGGGACAGGACACAGCCAGAAGAGGGGACAATGACCACAAGGATATTCCAGAGCATACGGCATCATGCACACCATGTAAAGCTGGGGAAGAAAGGAGGAAAGAGGGATCGTTAAAGAGATGTAATTTGTCTTCCTGAGTTATTAATGTAAAAAGGAGCACTGCTCCCCTGGGAACGACTGAACACCTGCCTGGAGTGAGTGAAGGAGAGGGGTGAATGAATTCCTTGTTTAGTTTTGATTGCATCTGTGGTTTGGCATTACCTATTAAACTATCTAAGTCCAGAGTTTCACCGCTTTCACCCTTCTAATTCTCTTCCCTGTCTCACCAGGTGGAGGGATTAACTGATCACCCATGTGGGGCTTAGTTGCTCGCTGTGATTAAACCATGACACACTTTCACAGACTCTAAATGAAATGGAAGGTGATGAAATGACTATTCACAGATATGAATCTAGTTGAAAAATTCAGATATAAAACATATCCTTTAATAATTATTTGAAAATCTGGTGACGTAACAAGAAATGTGCCTTAAAACTCCCAAACACAGTGAGGGAGAGCAAGAAATAATTTTGCAGAATAATTGTTGATTAGTTGTCTCATAATTTCTCTTCATTTGACCAACATACTTTACAGCATGTTATACATACAACAATGCTTTGGTTTTTCACTTTTGAAATTCAAAGCCTATATATTTCACTTAAATGTAGGAATTGCAATAATTTTTGAAAGAGATGTGAATTATAGTAAATAATGTGCAATTACTGTTGATTGGAAGGTAATGACTCCAAAGATCCTATCTCTGCTCTTGAAGTTTGCTCAGTGCAAAAAACTATGATAAACATATATTGGACTTTCCTCTCATAAACTTTAAATTGGAACATTCTTACATGCAGCATGAGAATTTGCAGCATGAAATTTTTCTTCTTCTTGTTGGGTTTTATTCAGACACCCAGAATTAATGTTAGAAAAATCATTGTTCTCGGTTACAATAATTTCTTTTTTTAAGTCCAGTCCACTATGCTTCAAATTTAGATTTCCCTTGCTGAGTGTCAAACATATTATTTCAGGTTAACTTTCAAGAGAATATTCTGTTTTATTCTAAAATACCTCTGCATTGTAAATTTATATGAAACAGGTTGAAAATTAATATTCAAGTAATCCAAATGAAAAAGGACAATGATCATGTGAAGAGTCACAAAAATGAGATCTCTTCTGTATACATATTAATGCACAGATTATTTATGCAACAATTACTTCTCTTTTTAAAGCATGAAAAACCATAGAGAAACTAAATTGTTTGAAAGAAAATATATTTAAAACAAAATTTGAAAGTGACAATTTAAAGTAGTGATGTTATGATTACATTATGTAAAACTGCAACTGGTTTATTGACATGGAAACATACTGGGTTTAGTGGGTCATATCGTACTTGTTAACCAGACAAATGGTGTGGCATTAATTTCAGAGTATTTGCTGAATGTTATAATACAGTTACCCTGTGGCTGCCACTACTACAGCGTAAAAAAACTAATCTATCTCAGATAAACTTTGTCACAGCAGTTAGAAAAAACTTTTAATGGTACCTCCAAGCTACAAGTTATGAAGCCAAATAAGTAAAGGAAATCAGAATATATTCCCAGATGGTTCCTCCAGCTCTAAGATTATGTTCAGCTCAGAGTGAACACATTATAAAAGTAAACAAGATTGTATCACAGTTTTTTAAATGAGACTTTGTACCAGGAATACTTTTACACAGAAACCTTGCTATGTGGTTAATTTTTGAAAGCTACCCTTTTATTTCAGGGAAACAGAGATAAGAACAATGGGATCACATCAGAGAGAAAGACCTGTTGGGCACAGTGAATAACTTCACTAGAAAGTATGTTGCATAACCAGAAGCATTATTTGAAAAAAGGTAACATTTCAAAATACTTGCTTACAAAAATCACAACGTTTTGGTCTTACAAGGTATTGTTGTATGTTTTTATAGGACTTTGAAAATATTTTCTAAAAATTCAAGCAGTTTTCATTCTTTGCCTAAATCTTGACATGACATATTCCACCCTACCTGAGCTAATTAAACATGAAAACTTAATTTCTATCAGCAAACATAAAGAGAAAATTGTGATGGGAATCTAAAAGTATTGATCTGTGTGAAAATTATATTTCTGAGCTCTCTATAATTGTATGTCACAATATAGTTTGCTACTGGGTAGACTTATTTTCAACAAGCTCCCAGTAAAGACTTTTTAAAAATAGATGCTTGCTGAAGGGACATAAAAATGCTCTACTATCCACCAATTTGGTTAGAATAAACAATCTTTAATCTTAGAAACAAGATGACAGTAATCTGATAACATACCATCAGACATGATATTTGGAAATCAAGTTTATTGATTTGTGTGATTACTAGTTTTAGTTTCTCGATACTGCTGCAACATGCTGCACAAAGTCGTTACATGCCCATTCTGATAAAAAAAAGAATAAAAAAAAATAAGATAAAAAAAAGAATAAAACTATAACTCAAAGCTGAGAATGTACCACTACAAGTGGAGGAAATGATCCCTTGAGCACCAGCAAATACTGTCTGTTGATGAGTACAGATAATCTTTGTGTAAGTACATAGGAGAATGAGCTAAAAAATGCATGAAATGTTGGAAGTTGCTTAAAATACCTCCCCCTTCCGTCCTCCCAAATACATTTCCTGGTTCTGTTAAGTAGCAGGTGTTGTAAGTCTAACTTTCTTTCTTTCTTTCTCTCTTTCTTTCTCTCTTTCTTTCTTTCTTTCTTTCTAGTCTTGCTGCCACTTAGCTTTCATCTTTCATTAAGATTCTTGCTGGTGCTGCTGTAGGTGCAATATAACATAATGATAATGAAAGCTGCCTGAATATTACCCCACTGCAATTTTCCTCTCTTACAAAGACTAGTCTATCAGAGTTAATATCTGCCATAACAGAGGATGGACACATTTCCATTCTGACACCCTATGGAATAATAAGATAAGAGTGGATATGTGTCCTCTCTCATTAAACCTCTTTTTATAATGCTTGTTCTTTTCACTTACTGTGCCCACACCAAGTTGTTGGCTTTTTAACAAATAACATCTTAAGCTGAAGTAAAGGATCTGTAACTGAAGTGTGAGAAGAGTAAATAGAATCTTCGACTTTTACCAGTGATGAAATTTACTATTGATAATATCCAATAATCAAGAAATTTTTGTCTCGTATTTTCCACATCTCCTAAGAAAGCTAAGAATAAAACCATAGAACTCCTTAGAGATCTGAAGACTGTAACTTTTGTTCATTACTCAGAAAATATGTTTTAGGTGGAAGATTTGTTTGTCAAGCTTTTACTGGGTCTATGGTCTTCAAAGAGACATGAGCAATTGTAGGTTGCTATAAGGTTGTTTATTGCATGAATACATCAGTCTTGAAGGCAAAGAGTTCAGGGTTAAAAGCTTTTCTAGTATAGAGTCCCAGGCTGGGGCAGCAGCTGCAAGGCTGCTCTYCAGAAGAGATTCCCAGGTTCTGTGCAGGAACAGCGGCAGCGGCAGCAACAGTTGTTCTCAGCCACAGAGTCCAATGTCCCAGGCAGCAGCAGCAGGGACCATAACCTTTTCTACTTCTTTCTTCTTCTTTTCTTCTTCTTCTTCTTCTTTTGGTTGCTGATGTGTTGATGCTGTGATGGTCCATGATGATGATGAAGATGATGCTGCTGCTGCTGCTGATCCTTGCACCCCACTACGGAGCTTTTTATTCCCAAAACATCCAATCAGCTAAAAACATGATTATAAAACATTGTTTCTAAACCAATCTGAACTTGATTCTTATGTACAAAAGTAGTGTGAAAGCATTATCAAGTCTTACCTAAGAAACTACACATAAAATATTATTGGTTTACGCAAATGTACTATCTGTTTTCTTACTTAAAATTTACATGAAAAGGTTTATCTGTTTATGTGGGTAGTTCTATTTATGCATGTAGTTTTATCTATTTCACATGAATAATTCTACCTGTTCTAGTGGCAAGCTTCTCCTATGTTTATGTTATGTCCAGGGCTAAGTTGGTGGACTTTTAACTAGGCCTTAGGGCATTTGCGAGTTAATACAGTTTCTTAAAGCAGTTAAAATATATTCCTGCTTACTTTAAGCCTAAAACGTAAAATTACTTAAAACTATAACTTACACTTCTATTTACTTAAAACTTAAATCTATTCTTCTACTTCATATATATGTGGCTTAATATATCTTAATTTCTCTAAAGGCTTTAATTCAACCCCTTCATTTATTTCCTCTCTGAGGAACTCAGAGGGGCTTGCATTCCAACATTTTTTGTTTATTTTTTTTCCTTGTTTTTTCCCTTCTCTGTGTATACTCCTACTTTACTTCTGAAGAATRTATAAAAATAATAAAAATAATTTTCTTGAATATGTAAACCATGTATTTTAAATCAAGCAGAATTTTGTAGGAGGCAACCTTTTACATGCTTCAGCACCTGTATTACTGTATCTATAAAGACTTGAAGGATTATGATCCTCAAATCTTTTTTACCATACTGCATGAGTAGTTTTAATAAAAGCAATGTCTCTTCTCTACAAAACTTGCTTCACTTTCACACATAATTGTCATGGATGAGGTAACAGCTGTGGTGAACAATGTTAATCCTAGTGTCTCTAGTTTATGAGTTCAGAGGGGGCTTTTAAGCTCTCAAAAAAGGAAAGGGAAGATTTCCAGAGGTTCTCAGCACTTGCTTTTGAGAGCTGTCAGCTTGCCAGAAACTCTGAAAATCTGACCAAGGCATCTTGATACTATACACTGCAGCATCATCTTACTGATGCATAAATTTTTACAAGGCATCTGGTAAGTCCTTCACACATGTTCCTATAGCATGTGTCAGTGCTGTACAAAGCTTGTGCTACAGAGATGGTTGTATTTCATTAGATTTTTTTTTAGCAGGACTGTGGAGCCCTGCTCAGCAGGAGGGAGGTCATTTTCATACAGCCATACCTGTGTTATGATTTCTGGTACTGTCTTAAAATTCCAGAGTTTGTTCTGGCATTACAAAGTGCTTCCACACATCACAAACTGTTAGACTGCTACTAGCCATCATGGAAAAGCCTGAACTCAGGTCTGGAAGAAGAAGATTTCTGAAAATGTTGGCTTTTATCAGCTTTCTGTGATTTGAGGCAGAACCATAGAACCACAAAATCAGCTGAGTTGGGAGGGACCCATCAGGTTCATCAAGTCCAACTCCTGGGCCTGCACTGGACATCCCAAGAATCACACCATGGGCCTGAGAGCATTGTCCAATCACTTCTCGAATTCTGCCAGACTTTGTGCTGTGAGCACTTCCCTGGGGATCATGTTCCAGTGCCCAAAACCCCTCTGGGTGAAAAACCTTTTCCTGATGTCCAACCTAAACTCCCTTGTCACAACTTCAGGCCATTTCCTTGAGTCCCATCACTGGTCACCACAAAGAAGAGAATCAGTGTCTGTGTTACAGAACAGGTTATACTTTGTGGGAGATGAGCTCAACAGAAAGCACTCTAGGAAAGTTTCAGCTAACAGTGAGGTACAAACSAGGTCCTGTAACCAGAGGTAGGGCTGTATGGCTGGTGTGTGCTTCCCCCTTGCATGAGGCAGCAATTGTTTGAGGAGGTGCATGGACACCACTTGTTCAGAGAGATGATTGGGTAAAGGGATGCGTGAACAGTGATACTGCAGGGGCAGGCAGTCAGATGAGTGTGTGCTTTGGGTTAAGTTTAGAACATTAAAAGGCTTGTTTTGTTACAATAAATTATATTCTTCAGAGCAAGCAAGGAGTTCTGTGTGTCTTTGTTCCCCATTGCTACAATACTTCTGTAAGAAGTCTATGCAGCAGTTGGGAAAGATGGTCAAAAATTCCTTCAACAGGTAGTGTATGATCCCTATATTCATGGTTAATGCTTAGTTTTGTGCCCTACAATGATTAAAAGAAATGCCAGAGATTAGTGTGACCTTGTGGTTATTCCCTGTATCTGACTAAAAAGTCATCTGCCAGCTAATGCCTCCTTGTTGACTTCTATCAGTGCTTAATATGTACTAGTTTGTCGCAGACATCTTTCATGAGAAATCCTTTCTTAGGTTTTCTGAGAGCTGCAGTTTCAGCGACAAATGTAAACAATGGTTATCTGCTGCTGTGGAATGTAACAGGTGCATYTGTGATTGGYCCATCCTGGGTGTTTATGGTTGATGGCCAATGAAGGACTGAGCTCTCTGAGGCAGAGCTCTGTTGTTGTGCATTCTATTCTATTCTTAGCTTAGCAGCCTCTTGGAGAAACTTCTCTCCCTTTCTTCTCTCTTTCTAATATAATGTAATATATATATATATAAGATAATAAATCAAGCCTTCTGATGGAGYCAAGGCTCTCGTCTCTCTCTCATCCTGGAAACCCTCCTGAACACTACCACRCTAGTTGATGTCTTAGTTTCAAGAACAAGGATTGTGTGTCAGAGCAAAGAGTGATAAGTATGACCTGACATATTGAGATACTCTCAAGGAGAAAAGATTCATCAGAAAATCCAGAACCACATCCAAACCGTAGAAATAATTAGCATATATGCATGTATTCAAAAATGTGATGAATATTTATTCATTTCAGGAAGATAACCTGGTCTGTAAGATTACTGAGCACACATGCTTTGGGGAAAATTCCCCATGCATCTGGCACTACTAATAAAGCAATGTCAACTTTCTAACCTAACAAATTGGTTGGAGAGTTTATTTCCAGGATTTTGGTGACACCTGTCCCTCTTCCCCTGACAAGGAACTTGCAGACTGTAATGGAGTCTCACCTCAGTCTCCTCAAGGCTGWACAGACCAAGTAACTTCAGCTGCTCCTCATACGGTTTCTCTTCAAGGTTCCTCACCATCCTCGTGTCCTCCTTTGGATGCTGTCCAATAGCTTGATACCTTTTCTGTATTTTGGTGCCCAAAACTCCCCCCAGGACTGGAGGTGAATCCTCCTCATTGCAGATCAGAGTGGGGTTAATGCCCTCTCTTGCCCAGTCAGTGATGCTGTGCCTGATGCACGCCAGCACACACTTTGTCTTCCTGGCTGCCACGGCATTGGTTACTCACATTCAACTTGCCTTCAACGAGTTCATTTCCATGGTGCTGCTCTCCAGCCTCTCATCTCCTAATCTCTGCACACAACCAGGGCTGCACCATCCCAGGTGCAGAACCTGACACTTGATCTTGTTAAACTCCTTACAGCTGGTGAATGTCCATCTCTAATTTCTTGAGGTCTCTCTATAGGGTCTCCCTGCCCCTGAAGAAGTTGACAGCTCCTCCCAGTCTGCTATCATCAGCAAACAGTATTCCTTGGAGTCCCTTGTGCAAGTTGTTAATGAAGATACTGAAGAGAATTCAGAGCCCTGTGAAATCCCGCTAGTGACAGGTAACAATGTGATGTCACCTCATTCACTGTAACTCTTAGTGCTCAACCTGTGAGCCAGTTGCTTATCCATCATCTAACTTGGTTATCCAGCTGTGAGCTGGACATTGTGTCCAGAAAGATCCTCTGAGAGACATATCAAAAACTTAGTGAAGTCCAAAAAATCACACTAACTAGCTTCCTTTGATCAACTTGCCCTGTTGTAGAAGGGAGTGAATTTTGACAAGCAGGACTTTACCCCCATGAAGCTGTGCAGAAGATCTTGCAACTTTCAGTTCATCTGTCACGTAAGAAGCATAGGGAAATTATTTCACTTAGGGCTTTTTCAGCACAAAGCAACAATCATCCTCAATGAGCAACAAACTGAACCCAGTTCAGCCACTCTTAAACTTGGAGATTTCTTAGCAAAAGAAGCTCAGTATGTAAAATTTCAAGGAAATCAAATTACTGTCTACCTCCTCCATTTAAGCCAATATTTCTTCATTGGGTAGATAAATTATTTGCTTGGTTATAAATTGCAAAGCAACACTAGTCAAAGAGCTAATTTTTTGGTGCTACAAAGGAGTTAGCCAAAGCAAACATATTGCTGAAAGAGATGAAAGCTGCTGACAAGATAGGTTTTGTTTTCCTTAGGCATATTAGCTATCCATTGGTGAAAGATTATTTACTTATATAGGTCGCAGTATGCTGGAAAGGACAGATTAATACATCATCTTTTTATATGTTCAATAAGATGTATTTAAAGTTCCCATGGAGGTCAGAGGTGTACTTTATGCTGCTAGACATGTGCTGCTCTCCTCCTTGCAGAACCAGAGGAAAGAGATAGGGAACAAAACAAGAAACTCATCCCTTAAAATGACATCTTCAAGAAGCCTCTTTTATTGTGAAGTGCAAAGAGAAGGAGCTGGGCTTTGGTTAACTTTGGTAAATAATTCAGTTCCCAAACAGCCAATTATTTTTTTTTTTACTTAAGATTGAAGTAGAATACCTTTGTATATTTATGTTTTTTGGGTCTTGACAAGGCATTTGGATTGCACTTTGCCAAAGCACTKGGAAAGCTGTGGGAATTCAATGCTTAGATCTAATTAATATTCAAAGCTATGGAATCCAACACTTATTGAATCCAAAGGGATAAAAATCTTAATTTGTGTTTGTGTTCAACATTTTTACATACCTGAGAGGCCTCTGTTGTCCTATTTTTGCACCATACTTTGCAAAAGACACCTTTTTAATAAGTGTTACTATCTGCAGGTAGAAGATATTCTTTTAAGATGAGTAATTTATTAATTTAAACTCTCTTAATTTTATTTTCTTAAGGAAACATTTGGGTTTAATACTCAATACTTTTCTCAGAGATTGTTGACTGGGAACTGGTGACCGATTAGCTGGAATTTCTAAGGATAATCAGCTTATCACTTATTCTGTTTATCACTTAGATTTGGCAGTGTAGTATTCAAACACATAAATAGAAAGTATTTTCATACAAATGGAAAGCTAACTCTTCAGCACAATTTACTACAAGTCATTCACCTTCTTTTAACAGCCCAAATATTYCAAATAGTTCCCCATTATAAATTCTGTAGGCTCAAGGGTTTATAAAAAAGAATTTTTACACTATGGCATGTCACCGTTTAGGTACAGATGCTTGGTGGACAAAATTAATACTTCTTAATACAGATTGACCAATTAAATTAGAATCTACTTGTGTTTTGCTGAACAGTACTTTTTGGAATAGTTTAAGTAGAGAAAATAATAAAGTTCTAACAAGTTAAGTGAACAAAAAATGTTGTGATTTTTGAAAAGATTTGAATAAGCTTTGCTACAGTCATATTTCCCTCATTTGTAACCAGAATTCTTCCAAAGTGATTCATGAGGCCTTTAATTTTTCCTCAGAAAAAGTATTTTTAAGGGAATCTAAATTATTTTGTTTTTATTTAAGTTTCAGTGAATAATAAAAAATGTTTTACTTGCTTCATTGTTACTGTATTGAGAAAAATACCATTACATTATATGTAGGAAATATATTCTGAGGGAGTAAAATCTAGGTGATTTTACTAAAACTGAGGTGATTTAAAATCTATGTGACTAAAATCCAGGTGCAATGAAAGAATTTAGAATTGTGAGGAATAGAAAATAAAAAAAAAGTCTTGAGTATGATTTAATTTTAGAAACTTAAAAATAATTTTTTTTGCCTTCGTAGGTGTTTTTTCTTTGGTTTTCTTTTCTGGGTTTTTTGGGTTTTTTGTTTGTTTTGTTATTGTTGTTGTTGTTGTTGTTTTACTTCTGTTTTTCTTGCTGATTATATTAAGCCTGTATTTGTGATATACATGGAAGATTAATGCAATCATATCCAAGAAGTGTGTGTTTTTCCTTTGTTTTGATATAACCTGGCCTGTAAATGAAACATTAACATAGAAGTAATTTTGTGGATTTTCTGAAGATCATTGTGGCATGGTTAGGACACTGCATTTCAAAATGTTGGCAATTCAATCTCCACTGTGTAACTATAATCACATTTCTTGGCTGTCTAGAAAAAGTGGACATTGTACTGACCACAAGTAATAGCAGTTTCAGCAGCAGCAAAATCAGAATCAAGAGCAGCACAAATTATACCTGCACCGGTCCAGAACTCAGAAAAACAAAGACTGTTGGAAAAGGAAATACATAAAGTCAAACAAGTAGATCGTTTTTGGCTGATTGGAGTCTTTCAGATTGCTTTGTTTTGCTAAGTTGAAACATATCATAGCATGTCCTTCTTCCTTAGAAACAAATGAAACATCCCAAACACCAGAAGAAACTATGAATATTTATAATTTTGACTTATAAAAAAATGTGGTTCTACTTGCAGTCTTTTTCCGATGGCTGTCCTATTTGTTTTTCCTTCCTTGTCATCCTTACAGTCAAAAAGACATGTCTGCTAATTGCAGATTACTCTGTGAATGTTTTACAGCACATACAATAACCAGGCACCAAACTGACACAAAGATAAAGAAAACATACTCTGTGTCCAAGATCACTATTTTAAAAATTCCATTTGATAACCTATCTGTTATATGGCTTTATATGTGTTCTCTCCTCTGTCTACAGTGCATCATATTCTGTGTKCTAAAATATCTCTTTTTTCCTTCTTTTCTTTTCCCACTTTATTTTGCTCCGTTTTCTCCCAATTCCTCATTATTATTTCCCTCTAAATCTTTCTTCCAAGATGAAAGACTGTGAGATGTACACACAATTAAAACTTTAGAGCTAGTGAGGCTGATTTAAATGCCAAAGTATGCTTTTAGAACAATGCATTTTTAGCTTTGGGAAGAAAGCCTATATATAGTTATAAATAGAAACAACTTATATTTTGTCCTACTTTTACCCTTGGGTAATAGTAACCTAGGTGAGGCTTAAAAAAGTTTGAGAAATTAATAAAAATAAGTAACCTTATGGTCTTTTCTAGAGTTATTCACTCCAGTACTGTTTTCTTAGAACWTTAAAATGTGTTTACATTAAAACATGAAAAATGTGGGCAGATTGATGATATTAGAATCATATAAACTAATAAGCATTTAAAATTCACTTATGTCACAGGAGAAAGGATGTGTTATTAAACCCACATAAATAAGGATAAGAATGGTGTATGTATTAACTTCCTGCTTGTTTTTTTCCCTGAATGTTTACTTGTTTGTAAATACTCAACAGTTTTTTTGTATTTATGTCCATAGCCGATAAGTGATATTCTAAGCGGATGATTGTGAGTTTAATGCAGGGTGAAAGGAAGAAAAACAGGTGATCCCATGGTCAGGTGAACTAATTTTTGTCTCTCAAAAGAAACAAAAATATAACAGTGTACCATGCAATTTAGCAATTGAATGTTTCCCTGTGTTTTCTTTTGACTTAAAAAGTAGATCCATTCTGAAAAATAATACAAAAATATCACAGTTCCACTCTGCAAGATGCACAATACCTCAGTGTTTCTGACCTAGCACTTGGCATGTGATCAAAGAGTGGAAAGGACAAAAGACTTTCAGCTCAGTAATGACTAGTCTGTACAATGTTGCAGTCATTACAATGCTTGTGCTGTTAACACTTCCTGCAATTTCATGTAATGGATCCATAGATGTCCTAGCTCGCAGGTGGATTTCCACAGCTTGTGTCTCTCTCCCACTCTGTGATTCACCACAGCCTGATGGTGGCAAGAATGACTCTCTTGGCTTCTGTGGAATATTGCAAATGACTGAGAATCAAATTCTCATAACAGTACCTCATTTGCTCTTCTGTCCATAGGTCACAGGCTACACATACACAAACATAATCTGGAAGGCACTTTAGGAAGCTATCTGACACATGTCCGACAAAGACAGAAATTTAAAAGAAGTCATGTTCAAATGGCTGCTCAAATCTTCCATGACTCTGGCTTYTACTTGTATGRAGAGCAGGTTTAGCTTGTAGCTTAYGCCCTTTATTCACATGGAAGTCTTCCGAGACTATCAACTCCATCATTGGGGATATCTTTGTTTAGGCTCATGCAGTCTTACCTCCTCCCCTTCTATAATGCTTGTGTGTTTTGATTCCCTTCATCATACACAACACATCTTTGTGTCACCAAGAATGTAGTTGAGTTCTTTGGGTGTAAAAATGAGTGACTTTTTAAGACAACATGGATAATCTCTAACTAGAATTTTATCATTGTTGGCTGACCGCTTTCAGCACAAAGTTAGGACTTTGTTTTAACACTGAAGCATGCAAGCTGGAAGCATGCAAAACTGAGGGAAGAAGGTCTTACATCACATTGACACATTGAACAGGTGTTTCTATGCCCAACTGGATATGCAGACAAAGATATGTTTGCAGTTTCTGTCCTCAGAACAAGTTTAAAGGTGTCATCTTCCAGCATGCTTTTCTATCCCTCCTTATTTTTAATTATCTAAAATTATGCTTAGTAAGAATAGTAGTTATCATCAATAATTTAATTACTAATGGCCTCTAGTAATTTGTGTATGACTGCTGTATGCCTGTCTTAGTATGAAAAGACAGGTGTCTGCTCAGGAACACAGGAGCTTCCCCGGAAATGGAAAATGTAAACCACCTCCCTCCAAATCATTACAATTGAAACAATTAAGGGGGACTCTCAGGCAAAGATATGGAGGGCAGGAATAATAGCTCTTTATTAGGGAAGAAAATAAAAATAAAATAAATAATGCAGTAATACAAAACAACACTGACAGAGTCAGAATGCAACCTTGACACTCGGTTGGTCAGGGTGATGGTAGCAGTCTGATTGAAATGGTGGCTGCAGTCCTCCTGCAGTGACAGATGGGGTTCTGTTGAAGTAGTGATCCTGTAGAAGGGTGTAGTCTTCCTCTGAAGATCTAGTGGTGGTATAGATGGGCCTGGTATTCCTCTGGGAATCCAGTGGGAAAGGCAGCTGCTTTTCTGAGAATTCAGTGGAAAATGCTGTCCTGGTGTCCCAAAATATTAGAKTATATCCAGTTGGGAATGCTTGGCTCCTCCCCCTGGGAGGAGCTTCTCACAATGGGATGATGTAACTTTATCAGTCATGCAGCGACATTCAATAGCCTATTAACAGCAGATGTATCTCTGGAGGGAGGATTGGTTTGTGGAAGAGATAAAGAAAACTGCCCAATTAACAGAAGAGAACTGCCACACCTCTAACAGATGGCAAATAGACTACATATTGCCTTGCAATCAAAGACARTGTCTTTTAAGATAGTCCCAACTTCTGACAGGAGGGGAAATGTTCAGTCCTACAACAGTATTGATTTACACATTTGATAATTTTGAATTTTTATTTCCATGGCAAACATAGGTATCTCCTTTTGACTTTTTAAACTTCTAGAAAAATGTATCTCATTGGAATGATTGCTTTTAAGATTTACACTTGTAATGCTGCTGTATTTGCAATTGTGTATTTGGCATTGTCTGTGGTAAGGACAAGAGCCTATTGGCCTAGATAACATGAAAATATAGAGGGGAAGACATAGAAGACAATATCCACTTGATGGGATAGAGGAAGTGGAACAGTAGAAGACTGATGTAGAAATGTGTCATTACCTAGGTGAAAGGCTTGGAGAATGGTCTTTGTAGAAACATTCTGGATGGGTGCTGTGAGAGGGGACTGCAGGGGTATCTTCTATGAGAAGATGCGAGAAGTTTCCTCCATGTTCAATAGACCCAGCTCCAGCTATATCCAGGATGGACATGCCACCGTCTGAAGCTGTGCCAACCAATTACATTGATATCACCTCTGAAATAGCACCTGGGAGAGGCAAGTGAGAGTGGGAGGAGTGAGAATGTGAGAGGAACAACTCTGGAGACATCCAGGTCAGTCAATAAGGAGGGGGAGGAGGTGTTCCATGTGCCACAGCAGAGATTCCCCTGGAGCTTGTGGTGAGTACCATGGTGAGGTGGCTGTGCCCCTGTACCCCATGGAGTTCCATAGTGGAGCAGGGTAAGACACTGCTATTAAGAGAAAAGCTTCAAAAAGTGCTTTGTCATTATGTCTATTTATCATAATCACTCTTGAAGACCTGGAAACTATGTGCGAGATGGGCTCTGCTAACCTGCCTTGATATCCCTAGAAAGGGAGGCAAAACAGGTGCAAAATGTGTAGGGGAAAGAAAGGAGGCTTCCAGGAGCTGACACCACCCACTTGGAGAGAAACCCCCAATCCTGCACCCCTGGGCCAAAGTCACAAGTGAGTTATGGAACCCCTACCCCCTGCTCAATGGTGAGAGCACTGCAAGTGGACGAAGATTCGGCCACAGCAACCAGGCATCAGACCTGCATCTTGGAGGACTGGCCACCACATCCCAGCAAAACTGCCCCAGAGATTGGAGAAGCCAGATAAGGTGCTTGAAACAACATGGGGATAAAAAAAAGGGTAAAAACTTCTCCAATCCCCACACTGTCTCAGCAGCAACAAAGGAGTCACAGTGTGTCGATGTATCCTATGCTTTTTAAAGTAACCTGAGCTTTTTCTAACTTTTCTCTACTTTTCTCTTTGCCTCTCTTATTATTAAAATAAAAATATTAATTTTGTGGCATCAACATTTAATCTTATTTGGCTTTAACCTCATTTTTTGGGAATGTCTTGAACCTTCAAGGTTCTTTCTATTTTCTACACATGGACTTAGTTTTCTTTGCTCTTTTGGGTTTAAACTGGTTCATAACAAGGAGATACCCACACTGGAAACAGCGGATGACCAAAGGATAATCCTCCAGCGCACGGGAACAGGCTGCTGACTTGTAACCTCGCGGAGAGAGAAACCCACACTGGAAGAGGTTTTCTGGCAGGACTTGTGACCCACAGAAGGGTCTTATGTACGATCTATTCTTTCCTGGCACCTTGTGGAAGAAACTGCAGCTGGAGCAATTTTTGAAAAAGTAGATTACAGACTGTCCTATCTAGGTGGGACCCTGTGCTCAAGCAGGCAGAGAACATGAGAAGGAAGGAGGAGCAGAGACAATGTGTGGTGAACTGACCTCAACCACCATTTCCTGTACCTCCTGCACCACTTAGTGGGGAGGGGATATAGAATACTGGATGTAAAGTTCAGTACAGGAAGAAGGGAGTGGTGGGAAAACAGTGTTCTAAAATGTATTTTTATTTGTTATCCTGCTCTGGTATTTGATTGGCAATAAGTGATATTCATTTCCCTGAGCTGAGTCTGTTTTGTCGGCAGTGGTAGTTGGTTGTTGAGTGACTTCTCCCTGTCCTTATCTTGATCCATGAGATCATCATATTTTCATCATAGGTTCAGTTGAGGGTGATAGCACAGCTTGGTTGACCACCTTGCATTCAACCAGGTTCAACCCACACACAAGAAGTAAGAGGGCAGGATTAGTTGGGCAGGATTAGTTTCTACTCTGAGGATTTGAAGTTTTTGTGGCCTGTGAACATTTTGTCACTCATAAGCCTTGTATTTGGCCACAAAATACTTTTGTACTCGTTGCAGCACAATACTGCTACAGTGATGTAATGTGAGCCTCTCTGTGGAGAGAGATAAGATAGAATTGTGTTACAGGCTGTGGGATGCACCTACAGAATGCCATGCCAGCACAGAAAAGCTTTTCTCCTCCTGACCTTGGGAGGAGGAGATGTGATGTGGCAGATGCCCTGCACAGAGAGGAGCCTGCTGGAAGCTGCCAGACACCTGAACAGTGCGTGATCACCRAATATAAGGACATTAAGAAAGTGTGTTGCTKACATGGCAATGTGTGATAGGTCACTTAGTAAAAGATACCATAGAAGGAAATACTTTGTCTTGAAGAAGTGTATAAAACAAGCTCATTTGTCTGAATAAATGTCTCAATATCCCTGCCAGTCTGAGTCCCTGCCCTACACCTCTGCTACTCAACTGCTCCTTGTTCAAAAAACAGATGAATTCTGTTGATTTATCTCTGGACAATCAGGACCTGAGAAACCCTAATTAGTACTTATTTGAATTTGAATTTCTTTTATGCATTGAAGACATTTTCAGGAATAATAACACTTAAAGGATTTTATTCAGCCAAATGAAAAGTGTATGTTATTGCAGGTCTATTAATCAGAAACAGACTGTCACTATGGAAAAAAAAAAAGCTTTTACTCTTCTCCCTTTCTCTCCCACAGCAAGACCTTAAGACAAACTATCTGTGATGTTGCATGTTATTTTGTGCTACAAGTTTAGAAATTCAGCTCTGTTTTCTGGTACTGTTCTTATTTTTTATTTCCTCAGTTCATAATTTTTCACTGTCCTAGAATGTTGTGATACAACAGATATTGGTTCACTCTTGCAGTAGAGCTCTTTGCTTATCTACTGTGCAGTGGAAAAAAGAAGACTGTTTCACAGTTTGTAGAGACTGAAACTGGTATGCAGATTTGCTTTTGTATAGGTCATTTGACTGAATACATATCCAATATAATAATCCAAAAAAACCCCAGCAATTTGTCATGGATGCTTGTTCCCATATTTTCGATAGTGAATAGTCTCACCTTCTGTTTTACTAAGTCAGCTTCCAGAGCACAACAGAAACCTATCTAGTACATATAAAATGTAAGAGGTAATAGAAAATGAAGGCATCTGTTTGATGACAGCCAAACATAACTTCATGAATGAAATTCAATCTTTTCACTCCTTAGGCTTAAACTCCTCAAATTCCAAAACTATATAAAAAAGGAGAGATTTGTGTTTTGTACGTATGAACTGTGTCAGCAAAATCTACATAGTGGATGTGCCTCTAATGTGACCAACCTTCAGAGCAGAAGGGATTAAAAAAATAAGTTAAAATCATGTTCCTCTTTATTCCAGTGCCAAAACTCCCACTGATTTCATTAGGGCCACAATGGCCTCTTGTGACCTAAAAAAGTCTTTGCATAATATTCTCAATACTGTATACCTGAGCTTTGAAACCAGAAGAGATTCAGATGTTTTGCTTAACAGTATTGACCATAGTCATCTACAAATTTTAACAGTTAATATCTCTGTTTTGGGGAACTAGCTTAACATTAATAAACCTTATAATTGTGCCTATTTAAGCACTCTGGACCAGACTACAATTAACTTTTTCTGTGGGTGAAAACTAATCAGTTATTGCTAGTTTGTGAGTTGCTAGCAATTTACTCATATACCAGTGCTTTATATATCACCTCATGTCTCCTACCATCAGTAACAGTTCATTTGCAAAGGATTACTAAAACTCTAAATAATACATTGCCATTAACTACTATTTTTCTTACGTAAAAAAATAATTTTAGCACAAATCTTATTATTTGGTTTCATGACAGTCTAAGGCAAGCAAATCACTGAGCTAGAAAATTCCATGTATCTTGTCCCTTTTTTTGTAATCATAAATTGCAGCCATCTTTTTTTAACTTTAGAATGGAGCAATATTTGCTTTGAGTAAGGCTCTACATTTTTCTTGGGAAAGTTGACCCAGGCAATAGGTAGATCACATGTCCTGGGAGAACTGATTTTCAATGATATTCTTGTATACTTAACTACTGAAGTTGCTGTCAATGTAAGGCTGATTTCATTTGCCTTTTTTTTTTCTTTTTTTTTCCAGTAGTGTCTTGGATAATTGAATATATTTTCAAGACTACAAAACTGTACTGATGATTTTCTGCATATATGCATTTCTATCAACCAGGAAGTGAATAGACATAGTCAATCATACAAATTTTACCTCTGATATATGGAAACAAGATACAAAATCCCATTAGTTTATCCAAATCATGAGCTGAAGCCTCTAGCTGTCATCACAGTGAACATATGGAAAAACTCTTTTCAAAAAATGTCGCTACCCCCCAGACTGAAAAACAACAAAAGGTACACTGGAAAAGTGTCCAATTTTACTGCTCAGGTATTTACACACTTTTTTGCAAATATTGATTCCATTATAAAAATGTGACTCATTCTGGATGGTAACAGAAATAAGTTCTAATTTCTGTTCATATTTTATAGTGAAAAGACAAAATTTTGGAAGAAAGATATACTCTTTTTCAGTGTATTAGAAACAGATGAAAGAACTATAAAATAGGTAGTCTGACTTAGCCATTTTTTGCTTTGTAATGTGCCTGTTACTGACTTTTCCAAATCAAATACCTTTCCTCTGGTCAATGCATCAAATTAAAAGGATTTCTTACTGGGCGAGGAAAGCCCTTCAGTGCCACTGGCTAGTTGTCCACTAGAAAAAGACCACTGTGACCAACAGCTCACTTCACCCTTCCATTTTTACCATACTGAAAAACCATGAAAGAGGGAAAATTTTCGATCAGTCTGAGTCAAATTTGTTGCTTGGACATAAAATTACTTCAGAGGTTGTTTAATTTTCTTTGAGGTAGATGTATCTGTTTTCTGCACAGTTGAGGTATAGTATCAGAGCACAAGGAAAAGTTACCTATTTCTTAGATGAGGTATAAAATTGAACTCATGCCAGCAAAATATTAGCAACTGATTTAACAGCAAGAAGCTAATAATTAAAGGCTTTTGCCGTCTTTTCAGAGTGAAGTTGAAGTGTGGTCATATGGTGATGATCATTGTTACCCAGACTCCACACTTATCCTGTGCAGGCCCAGCTAAAACTTGAGAATAAATACTTATTTATGTGCATAGATTGTACAGATGAATAAAGATAGACAGATAAAGCAGATAAAAATTTCCCTCATAAAATGGGAGGAGGTGGGAAGAGATAAGTCCAAGGAGAATTTCCAAAAACTTAATCTGTCTGGAAGATTCAAAAGAGCAAGCATGGGGTTTTTTTTGGTGATACGTTGTAAAATCACCTGGCAGATCAGGTGAGGGGAAGACTGCACACTACTGTCTTGAAATTTCTAATACTTCTAATGCTACCTTTGATGACTGAAACATCACTCTAATTTTTTTTAATAAATTTTTTTTTATATAAAGATATAGCTTTGGGACACTGAAGTTAGAAATATGTTATGCTTTCTTTGTTAGAAAATTATGCAAACATTTTTTAAAAATCTTGCAGCAAAGAATTCTTACCAGTTAAATCAGTTACAATGATCAGTTACTCTTTTTGTAGTACAAAAACAATATTGTATAGAAAAATGTGTGTGTAATATCTCTTGAAAGCTACAGGGGTATCTGCTCTGAAAATGTTCAGCTGTTTTCAAAATATTTTTCAAACGTCCAAAATTACTTTTGGCAGTTACTTTTTGTCTTACAAACAAGCAGTATTCTGTTTGTATGGTGTGGGACAACTAATTAGAAGATAGAAAAAATATGGGTCTGTCCCTGATCCTTGTCCTCCTGTTACTGTGTTGCATAACTGAGGAAAAAGAAGCATACTGTATTTTACCAAAGTAGAGAAATTCTCAATATTTACAGAATTGATGTAGTCAGATGCTGTGCTGTTCTCATTTTCAGTTCTGGCTAGAGCTGCAAAACTTGGGCAGCATGTGCTGCTCTTGGGCTTTTACAAACTGAGAAAGGATTCTCAGGGAGCTGCTCCAAGCTGGCAGAGTTTTAAATACCACCTGTGCTCTTTTAAATGTTGCTAGTATATGTGCATGATTTGAGCCAGAAAAGAAAGCTATAATTAGATCCTTGATATATTCCATTTCTCAGAGGAGAGTGGAAACAGCATATAACTTGTGTGAGTTCAATGAATTAAAAAAATACTTAGTGTAGTAGAAGCCACACATCAATGTACTTTAGACTCAAGTGTGTTCTTGTGTGCCCTTTATTGAACAGCTGAAGACACTGAACAAACTCATGGCTAATCATGATTTGTGTGAACAATGTATTACCAAAAACTCATTCACCGCTCTGAAGAGATGCCAAACTCAGACAGTCTCTCCTGGGAGTGGTCGCTCCGTTATCAGAGCGGTAACGATTCCCTCCGGCGCTGCCCAGAGTACGCCCCGGCAGGCTACGAAGTGCAAGCTCTCGGTGTTTCCCTGGATCTCAGTCCAGAGCAGGTTTGAACGGTTCCAAGAAAGGGGAAAGAAAAAACAGCCCAGGGAAATCTCGGACTGCCTCAGCTAGCTAAACTAACTAAAAAGCAGAAAGAGCGCTATGTTCTGCCCCGTCCGTGCCCAGACAACCACAGCGGAGTTCTGTGTTGCAGCAGACTGCGGGGGGAAGTGCAGCTGATAACAAACTCCGTGCTTCTTCTTCTCCCTGCCTTCACTGTCAGACCAAGTCTTGAAGGCAGAATATAACATCCAGCATAAACAGAACACACGACTGGGGATACAAGCATCATAACATCACCCTGGGACATTTGTCTAGCTCAGCTGCTAATTTCTTTACATTGTTTGAATCTGTTTCCCTGTTACACCAATATCACCATATTATTTTGCCTTTGACCTTTTACTTCTAATGGTTTACAACAATTACTTCTTAGACAATGTCTTCCAGCCAGTAACTTCCTGGGATCCACCAGAATTCATTGTTGCCTTGCATTTGGCTAGACAGCAACATTAGCAAATACGTGAAATCACTAACATAAAACAAATGATTGTTCTCTTCTTRCATAGCCTTTCTCCAGCAAACTTGTAGCATGGGCAAATGGAACATAAGCACAATCTCTGTAATGTCTTTGGTTATTGCATGTATGTGAAATACAGGGGATTAACTCCTAGATGCAACTGAATTCCTGATACATATCTGAACTTACTGGCATAAATTTTGATTGTTTTTACTCAATGGACAGACTTGAAACCCAGTGATAATCTTGAGTGTAAATTTTATAATACAAAAATTAGTGCTAATTATATAGCTACTCTAAAGTGGTGCATAAAAGAAGCTTGGAATATTGCATCTGTAGACTAAAAAAACATTGCTGTGGTGCTGATTATGCTCTGTCATCAAAATAAGATGTGCAATATGTCCTCTGAACGAGCATTACATCTGAAAGGATCCATCAGAATGTGGCACTTAAAGTACCACAGATTGCCACAAATATATCAAATCAATGTTAAAAAGTAGCTGAGGTAGTCAAGAGTGAAATGACTGCCAATCTTAAAATAAACTGCTCCTCACTTCATAACTAATAAAACTGAAACATGCTAGATAGTGGTAAAGATGAATAGGAAAAACATAGAGTAATATCTGCTATTGCCACAGACGCTGTACACTATGAATATAGTGTCATTTAAGCTAATTAGATAAATATTCTCATAGACAACACCTTGAACTTCCTTTATACACCTTTGTGCTTTCTGCTACAGTTCTTTAAACATTAAGGTTGAACAGGACAAAATTATTTTACCTTCAACTTATTTACTTAACACAAGTGAAAAGTTTCAGCAGACAGCACACRTATCAGTGTCAATTGCTGTATTTGAAGTAGTGGAAATGCTGGTCCTTGGTCCCTAAGAAAATTGCTTCAACAATTCATCTCAATGTGAACTGTACTAGTGATTTTCTTATGTTTTATTCTAACACAAAGTCACAGGATGCTATTGCTATGTAATAGTCATTCTAAGTAACTTTGAGCTGGATCCTTTTTCCAAAAGTGGTTGCCAGAATGAGATTTCTGAGGATTATGTTCACATCTCTGAAAAAGTCCCTTGACAGTTTCAGTTTGCCTTGCTTAACAGTATCCAAAAGCATGGTAAATGCTTCCTAGAAATAAAAGTATGAAAGATTCTACTGTCTAACTTCTGATGCAATAAAATTGTGGGATTAATGAAGAGGAAGAGGAGTTTCCTCATCGCATTGGATTATGCATTATGTTCAGCTCTTATTAATCCATAAATTAGAATAACAAACAGTCTACACATATTCATCAAATAAGGTTTGTGAAGAGTGAAAAAGAGGACTGAAGAAAGCTCTCAAGTAACTGATTTGACTATGAATTGCCTAGATTTTGTCCATCATCTCATGAGAGAGAGCAGATGGATGGTAGAAGCATTTCAGAAAGTACAGTTTCTTGGTATAAGTATTATCTTTTGTATTTATTGCTGCTTTTCACCTTGAACAAGTGGAAGCAAATTGAATTCTCAGTTCCGTGTTTTCCCTTTTTATTTCAGGGAACAGTGCTGGTCTGTCTTCCTACTTAGATGTATGCAGTGCAATGCATTCTTGTAATCTTGAGCAACATAATTTTGGCTCTTGAGGGTCTATTAGATAAGACAAGTTCAATGAAACTTTTGAAGGCTGTGCTGATATACTTTATGCCATAAAGTCAAACTGGTACCTGGTTCTTTGCTGCTTACGTACAGTATAGGACAAGAGAAGAAAGTGAGTGGGCTGTGAAGGAGTGTAATAAAACCTTCAGAATACATACACTCATAACAAATCTTCCGTACCTAAAATTATAGTATTTGGTCTAGAGTTACAATTACATGGATGCAAAGGATATGAAGTAAAATTTACATGCTCAGATAGCAATAGTAGTACCTAGCATTTATGTATCTTTCCTTCATCAAGAACTGTTTATATCTTTTACAAAAGTGCAGCACCACTGTTTCATTTACCAGTTATATAAACTGAAAGACACAGAAGGTCCCTCAACAGTTCAGAAGAAGAGCCAGAATCAGGATACCTGTCCTGTAATCTGTTTGCTAGGTCTTGTGAGATTCACTTGTATCACCCACATTCTTTATCTAGTAGTAACTTTGACAACCATAAAGCCAGCCAACCAAACAAACAAATGAGCAAACAAAACAAAAAAACCCAAACAAAACCAAACATACCAACCAATAAAAGAACAAAAACAAACAAAAACCTCCCACTATGAGTTATTGCAGTGGTCTTATTTCACATGGCATAGTTGAACTGTGAAATTCTGTTTACTAGCCTATAATTAACAGATAAAATATCATAAATCATTGGAATTATATGTCATTGCAAATAAAAAGTAGGTGTCAAATGGTAGTTTCTACATTAAACTAAAATGCATATGCTATGCTTTTACCTTCTATAATAAGACCAGACAAAAAGTTTAACACTCCTCTGTGCTGTCTGGGTTCTGAAGCTGTTGTTTCTCTCGCTAGAGAGCGCGAGATGCACTGTATCTGAATTCTTTCAGCTCCTTTGCATCATCACTGTAGCAAGGACATGTATCACACCTACATGGAAGGTGAACACATAAGGGATATTTTTTTCACTAATGTGAAGTGTACCATTTTCCAGGTGCCACATTAAGACAGCATTGTATGGCATTAGACAGTGCCATAGACTTTTACACTGCTGAATAGCTGATTCTCCAATGACTCCACATATTCCATTGCTGGCATAGACCTCAGTATCCTTCCTCACCATTGGTCTGAAAGATGTGCAATAACTGATGATGAYCTTCTTTGAGGCCCATCTGTTACTTGGTACATATGTATATTTATGAAAAATAATATTACTTTAAGTGTGGTGTTCATCTTGTTGTCAAAAAGGTACCAAATAACTTACTTTTAATTTTTGTAATGGAATTTTCTGTTCTTATTTTCCAATCAAAGATAGCAAATGACAAGAACAAAAAAAGTACTTCACTCTGGTTAATGTCACCATTCTCATTTTTTTTTTCTTTTAACATTTTTTTCTCTGTCAATATGAGGAAATAAATAGTGGAAAATTAGGTATTAGATATTAAAAACAAGACCCTCAGGTATTCTTACTTGTCTAACTGCTTTTTGTGTATCAAAAAGTAATATTTGTCAACTTCTGGTTTTTACAACTTGATTTTTACAGTAATTAATTTATTTCTTTAGGGTTTCTCAACAGTTATCAGTAAATTTATAACTATATTTCTTTTAATGAGCTTATGTAGACACTGAAGTGACTTTAACATACATGGCAAAACGGCTATCTCCAAATTATCAGCACGCACAGAGCCACCAGCACTTGTGGAGCTGTTCCTCAGTACTTTGGCTACCTAGTCTGAGAACGGAGAATATGACTTGGCATGTAATGGCTGTTAGATTCTGGTCATGTTCTCCAGACAAGTGGTGACACTTAGTGAGTGCTTATTTGTATTTGCCATCTTGTTGAAAGTTTTCCACCCTGAGGCATGCATTAACAAAATTAAAACAAAACCAAAAATTGTAGTCATTAATTTCTGGAAAAATGACCTGCTGTCAAAGGCTTAGTACAGTAGGGTAGGCATGGGAAGATTTTTTTCCAAAATGTTTTTACCTCTTGACTGAAATATTTTCTGTTGTCAGCTTTTCGCTGATTATTTTTTTGCCTTTGTCTTTGAAGAAAAACAAACTTTTGGATGAAAATTTAATTTAACAAAAATCCTTTGAAAAGCAGTTTCAACATATAATTTTTGGCTAGCCCTGTATGGAGCACTAAAGCATAATAATACAACCTTAACAAGAGATTGGTATATTTCACAACTTGCTAAGTGACAGGTGACTATTATGAATCAAACAACATTTTCATTGAGTTTTACTTTGCCTGAATAAATTTTCTCCTGTTTTAGAGTACAAGCTGTCTTGTACTAAGCAAGACAGTTAATTCGGTTATAAACAAGAAACCCAGCTTGGTTCATAAACTCGTCCCTGGGCTGACTGACAGAGGCTTCACCCCATAACATCCTTCCCAAGGTGCAAACATATCACTGGTCCAGGGCCTGGGGGGCATAAAGATCAGACCAATGAGCTGTCTAGACCCAGGAGTTTTGAATTGCCTATAAAAAAGTAAGCTCTGAACAATAAAGCATGCTGTTTGCTGATGACCCAATGGAGGGTTGTCGGGTGTGTCTGCCTCCAACGCTTGACCGCTGCTGTAACATTCTCCTTTCAGCTGGTCTGCCTAGAGTTAATTTAAACCTGTCAAAAATGACAGTTCCTGCTATTCAATGATCCTAGGGAAAAAAAACAAAACAAATCTGCCCAATGTTTAAAACACTATAGCTGGTGTTCAGATTCCTCTGAACAGATAGAGGTTGAAGGGAGACTTGTTGGTTCCAAACCATTCACTGCAGTGCTCAGTAACTCTTTTTTTCAATTTTGTGGGTCTGATGAGATCATCAGCCATGTCACGTGATTGTATCAGACTAAATTACATTAATTGGAAATTAAAATCCTAATTACATTAATTGATGAAAACAAAAAACCCTTACAATTAATGTGTTTTTCAAATAAACTGAGGAAAATCTTCAAATGAATGGGGGAAAATGGGAACAATTTGGAGATCAACGCCTAACCTTAACAATAATAAGTTGTGGAGGTCAGAGTATGAAATTTGCACAGTGTTTGCACCTACACTTCTGCAATACGTACTACCAAAAAACACATCTTCTGTGTTTTAACTTTAGTTACACCTTGAAAAGGGCTCTGTGGARGCAAAAAGAAAGGAGTTTTTAATTTCAATTTGGCTTATTGAAGACAGGTGGAAACTCCATAGCTCTTTGTAAAATATAGAAACTACCTTCACTTTTTGGGATCTCAGGAGAAATACAGTTTGTGCCTCTCACATTTCCTACCAGGTTCTTCTGTGTCACCAGTTACAACTTAGCTAAATATTCCACAGCAGTTTACCTAGTGAATTGATTTTTTACTTAAAACGTATGTAAATTATGTCGCTTAGTAATGGTTTGAAGGTAAGGGAAGCAGAGCAGTGGCTGAGAGCTGYAATCACAGGTAATGAGTGCACTGCTATTTCCAGTACAACTTTAACGTATGCAAAGTTCATACTGTAAAGGTAAAGGAACCCCCTGCTGATAGTAAAGCTGAAGAAATGGAAGACCTGACACTGTACCTGACACTAGCTGATGTTCTCCTGGCTATTGCAGCAATGGAGTTATTCTAAGTGGTAATACCTAGTGATTTTTGCCTTGGGAAAGTTGCACTGCGGTGCAGACGACTCAGCCTTTGTGGTGGTTTGGTGTGAGTATCGATCTATTTCCTGGCTTTAGTATTAGTATTTATGCTTTTTCCCCCTGTTTTTTCTAACTCCCTCTTTTTTGGTCAYCTTAGAATTACAATGAATGGACAGGTAAGTTCTCCTTTGCATAGCAGTAGCACTCTTAGCCACACATCAACAGAATGTAGAAAACTCATTTGGACAGATGACCTACAGAACTGAGACAACTTTCAGTTGTGGCCAGTGCATGTGCACAGGTCTTTTATGTCTGTGACAAGCAGGTGACAGACTTTTTGTTTGGTTGGTTGGTTTTTTGTATATGTCAAAAGTACTCTTCTACTTTGTTTAAAAAAGTTCTGGTACATCCCAGAACAATCAAACCTTTCCTAGAATGATCATTAAAAGAAAAATATTGTTGTTTTCTTTTGGCAAAATCTGAGGGATTTTTCTTCACAAAATTATGAAACTCTAAGTAACTCTTTAGAGTTATTGTAGGTACATTCTAGAATTTTCTTGAAATTATTTCTTAAACATTTTTCTTAATACCTAGTATTTTTCTTTGATGTTTATAAACCATTTTTTGGGACCCTTGAGTATTAAATACAGACAGTTCCTAGAGATTTATGAATTTACCATTCCATCAGCCCTTTCAAATAAGATAATGTCTGCTTATARGAGAAATTAACATAGGTGAAAGACCTAATCTATGGCACTATTTTCTTGTTTCTTTCACATGTATAAGGCCCTGTAGAATTTTATGCATTAAGAATGCCAACTTGCATGAGATCTCACAATTAATATGCATGTTTAAGATTGTTCCCCCTCCTACTCAGTATGCTTTATGGAAAACTAACACTGGACTTTATCTGGATACTATGGAAACTCAACCCATCAAGTGTCTTTTGAGGTCTATGTATTATTTTTCAATAGAGACATTCATATTACCCCATTAAAACCAAGACCACAAATGAATCTTTTCTTCTTTCAAAACATACCCTTGAAGTGTACTTTGTGAAGGCATTTCCATTTATTACTTTGAGTACCACAGTGATCAAGCTGTTACTATCTCCTATAAAAGCAGGTGGGAAGAAGAAGAGCTTAATCCAGTGCTGTGATTCCTATCAATTAGAGATAGTAAGGGCAAAAGCAAAACAGGAAATACTAATAAAGGAGATTTTTGTTGTAGTACTCAATATGAATGCTTMCTAACAAAAAGGACCTCTTAAACTTATTAGAACACTAATATGCTTTGAGGTCACTGGAAATGCAAAACATACATAAGCGTACATGGCAAAATCTGGACATTTTAAATTCAGCAATACTTCAATACAATTTAAAGGAAAGTGAGGAGCAAGTTACTAGAAAAAATAAAGAACATTCACACTCCACAGTTTCCTGTAAATTGAGGTCATACTGGTTTTTCTAGTTCTAAAGTTGAAGTCTGACACCTTGCAGAGGGATAATAAATATAATGGACATGTCCTGTTAATTGGTACACCAGTAGGAGGCTGACCTAGATTGCTTCTTTTTGGAATTAAATTTCCAGGAGGAGAGAATGAAACTATATTAAACCAAGCCTTTTCCAATTTACATTAGTGAAAGAGAGAAGGGTACACTTCATTACCTGTGTTATATGAGTACACATTTGACTTGCACTGAATAGTCTTTCTTAAAAGGTAGTTGGGGGGATATGAATATATATTTTTTCAAACTCAATGAACTTTAGTGCTCAGAGAAGATTTTCCAGACAAGTTTGCCAGGCAACGCCAGTTGTTACTAAGGTGTCCCATGTGTGCAGAGAGAGAATTGTGCCAATATATACGTTACGTGGTGATTTTCAGATACAGATAAATGACCAGTAAAGATAAAGGAAGTCTAAGCAACATGCAATATTGCTATGTATAGTGGTATCATCCAGTTCTTGATCCTCAGAGGTGMAAAGGAATTTTATGGAAATATAACTTAATATATTTTTTGCATTATTACTCAGTGTGAGTCCAATCATATAAGCCTTATTTATATAAACAACTCATGCTTATGTAAATAATCCTGTTGATATTGCCCGAGGAAAACCTGCTTGTGAAAGTAAACGCTGTTATGAATTATACATCAGCTAGACTATGTTAAAAATCCTATTGTTGCCTGAAACTTCAATGCCAGTTTCTTCATCTTACCTTTTATTCTATGGTGTCTTCTGGGTGGAGGTTTACCTTTTTCCATTTTTACAGAACCCGCCTCAATGAAGCCACCATGCACAGCTAGGAAAGACAATATACAGCACAAGAGAATATCATAAAGCAGCTGAAAATACAAACCATTCTTTTATTATTAAGCTGTCTAGAAGAAATAATATAAAACTTGCGCTGCAAATATATAAGAAATATCAAATTTCTGTATTTTAACTTGAATATTAAAAATTACTGTGATCTGAGTACAGACATTACCATGTATATGAAGAATATGATGAGACAAAAAATTTTGTCCCTCTATCTCTTCCTTCTTCCTTCTTCCTGCCCATTCCTACATGACCACATGATGAGCTCACACTTTACTCTTGAACTAGATGTTTTAGATCTAGCCATCTGCATGAGAAGCTTAGTTAATATTCCAGAGCTCTATCTGAAAAAAAAAATATATAGTCTGATGAGTTGTAATAGTAAAGCTAGAAGCTGCCAATACTCATTAACATAGAACACAGAGGAATCCCAATTATCCATGTAAGCCTTTTTATTTTGCACTTCAAATACAGTGAAATCATAATCTTAATAATTTCCTCATAAAATTGAATGTATTTCACTTGTTAAGTGCATCCTCAACATAATCTGAAACATCTCAGGTTTTATTCACAGCTCATTGAGAACCATAAAGGCCAATTATAAGCAAGAATCAAGCTAAGTAATGAAATTCCAACCTATACTGTGAGAACAGGGCTATTCTGTTCTATACTCTTTATCACAAGATATAAAATCAATTTAATATAATCACTTTGAATTACTAAGTGCTGCCAGGTAACCAGGTAATCAGAAGTATATACATTAACTAAGGCAATGAATATTTTGCAGTTTACTCCTTGAATTGCACCAGTACTGCATGGTTATTATATTTTTATGCACTACTTTAGTTACTGTTATGGAAAAAGCACTTAAAATAGGGCTTCAAAGGAAGATCTCCATTGCAGTTAGACTACTACTACACCAATAAATTCTGCCTGTGTGACTTCACTTTGCCTCAGATGCAACCCTTATTAAAACCACAAATATCTCTTGATAATGTTTTAACTTGAAGTGTATAGAAAGGATTCTGAAAACAAAAACATACTATTTCACGCTGAATGAAACTGTTGCGCATGCATAAAGCAATGGATTTCCTGATTGAGTGTCAAGAACATGTTTATAGATACCAGCATCTCACAAGAGGAGGATGTCTCTTGCAGTGACTACTATTCTGTTTGTAGGCTTTCGAATGCCTTGTGAACTGCCACAACTATCTGATCATGAGAATTCTTCCTATATTTTATTTTCTTGATATATTTTTGCTTCTAGTCTACTGCATATTCCTACRCCAACCATCTCAAGTGCATGGGCACCAATGTATGCAGCTTGGGGAAAAAATAGGAGAAGCTGGAGCTCCACGGCTGGTCAGAAAGTTGGGATATTGTAGGAATATCTGAAACATGGTGTGACAACTCATATGACTGGAGAGTCACAATGGATGTCTACAGTCTACAAGATTCTGAGTCTGTTTGAAGCAGAATAGAAGCATACCAGAGATGGCAAAGTGGACAAATACCTGTTGAGAACTACCACTACCAGGGAGTGCTGAGATTCAGTTAGAAAAGCAAAATCTCAGGGTGATTTGAAATTGCCCAAAGACGTGAAAATCCACAAGAAAGGGTTCTCTGTAAAGACCAAGCATAAATAGGAGGAAAACACTGGCCCAGTGTTAAACAGAAGTGAATTAATCACCAGTAACGCTGAAAAGGCAGTCAGAGAGGTTCTCTACGCTTCCTTCAGCTCCATCTTTACCAATGCTTTTTGACCCAGGCCTTAGGAACAACAATCCACACAGAAGATAACACAGGCCAAGGGTCAGTGAGGGAAGATTTGGTGTGTGAACTTTCACAGTTCACACCTGAGACAATATCCACCTGAGAGTTGTTAAGGTTGACATCATTGTGATATCACTCTCCATAGTCTTTGAGAAGTCATGGATATCTTCCCAGAACCCTGGAACAAGGCTGTCACCGCATCTAACAAGAAGGACTTAAAGGAGGATTCAGGGAATTATGAACCCAGAAGTCTTATTTCGGAAAGTCATGGAACAAATATTCCTGGAAGCCATTACTAGTCAGATGAAGCACAGGACTGGGAAAAGCCAGCATGGATTCACCAAGTGCAAGTTGTGCTTGACAAACTCGATCACCTTCTACAACAAAGTGACTTACTTTGTTGACGTGAAGCAAGCAGTGGACACTTCTACCGGGATTTCTTCAAAGCTTTCCACAGGGTCTTCCACAGCCTCTTCTTAGAAAAAGAGTTGTGTTATAGTTTAGACCAGTGGTCTTTGTGGTGGAACTGGCTATTTTACCACCAACCCAAGAGCGCTGGTTAATAGTTTCTTTTTCAAACCTGGCACAAGTGATCTCCCCAGGGACGAATAYTGGGCTCAATGCTGATTTAATGTTTTCATAAGTGCCTGGAAAATAGGATCAAATATAACCTGATAAAGTTTGCCAGCGATATCAAACTTAGTGGTGAAGTGGGAACTTTGGCAGGGGGAGCCACCCTACAAGAAGACCTGGATAGGCTGAAAGAGTGGGCTAACCAGACAAATGTGAGGTATTGCACCTGTAAAAATATAACCCCGGAGTGCAGAATGGGCTGGGATCTACCTGGCTGTGGAAAGGTCTTGGTGGACTAGTTCAGTATGAATGACCTCTGTGATGCTGTGGCAAAGAATGCCAGTGGGATGCTGCGCTGCTTCATAAAGGGCATGATGAGGAGAGATAAAGTCATCATTTTGATTTACTCAGTTCTGGTCAGGCCACAGCTGGAATACTGCGCTTAGTTTTGGTCCCTACTATACAAAAAGATGTGACCAGGTTAGAGAGGGTCCAGAGAAGTGCCAGAGAGATAAAAAAGAGAAGCCTGTCTTCTGAGATAAGGATGAGAATGCTGGACTTGTTCAGTTTGAGAGGATTTGAGTGAGAATTTATCACCTTGCTCCAGTGACTATAGAGAAGACAGAGACACCTTTTTACAATGAGTAAAAAGGAAAAGATAAGGGCTAATGGGTGAGTTATTCCTGGGTAGATTGAAGTGAGACACTTTTAAGATCCAGGTGCTAGGCCTCGTCTGGACTGTGCTTTTGACAAAGAAGGTTGGACTAGATAATGCTTGAGATCCCCTCCCAGTATTTAATATTCTATGATTGTTTTTATTCTATGATTTCTCTAATGTGGCACTGAATAACAGATTTTTATTTTCATTTCACCCAAAAGGAGTAATGGTTGGAGAATCAATACCTTAAAACCTTGTTCTCTGTGGGTTTGTAAGTAGTGCTTGTACTCCTGATTGCACCATGTAAGCTGACCTTAAAACAATAGTACGTTCACAACATCAAAGTCTTGTTGACAGTGTTAATATGTATTGTGAGACTAAGAGAAGGCTTCATTAGCCCTCCAGCACTAATGTTCTGAATGAATTGGGGAATGAGATAGGAACATAGCAGCCATTCCAAGGAATCAAAGTTGGTGTAGATGGCAAGAACCCTTTTTCCCTTCTTCTTCCTATTTTTTACAAATTATTCTTTAAATAAATGTGCCTGTTTTTTCTGGATGTAAAACATGGCTGGTGATCTTAGGCTCTGTTTATAGATTTGAAAATGTTGGATATTATTTGCAAACATTTGATTAAGGAATGCACAGCCTCTTTAATTCAAACCAAATTTCTAGAAATAACCTAATTCTCCTTGTAAGGTTGTGCTGACAAAATTTGCCCTAAACCTTGCATAATCTTGTTGGTTACTGCCTTTCTTTTTCCCATGAGGACTACAGAGAGCTGAAAAGTGGAATTAGATTTTTCTCCTAAGGAGGATACTGCAACTAGGTTTAAAACCATTTCTCAAGAAAAAGCCTCCAATTTTTCCCTCTGAACAAGAACCCCTTCTCTTTATATGCAGACAAACAAGCTTGCCTTCAGCAAGAAAAGTACTTGGGAGAGAAAGAAGAAGAAAAATCAATGTTCCAACAAGATCAAACCAGCTACAGATGCTCTTTGGAATTTTTGGGGGCATGCAGAAATGTTATTGTGTTCATTAAACTCCTAGACAGCATTTTCATTTTCACAATGAAAGTAGTGCTCACCTTGCCAACAACCTTGCTAACAAGGGTCTCTTCAGGTTCATAGCTCCAATTATGACATAGTTTATACAGGACCCTAGCAGTAAACACTTTGACTTGCTCCACTGTGGGTTGATCTTTGCTCCTGCAGTTTCCAAATAAACAATGGGCTGGAGGTGGAACCTCAAACGCCTGCTTTTCCTTTCAGAAGTAGAATACTGGAAACACATTGGCTAACATGCAGCTGAGATTCTCAAGGAGACTTTCCCCTGGGTTTGTGTTGCATTTAACTACTTGTTTCTGGCTGAGAGAAAAAATTTGTATCAAGTCTGAAAATAATATTAGGAAACAAATGAAAGAAGCAATATGAATATGTACAAAACATAGATGTACCTAGTATGTGATAGTATGATTATTGATTTGTAAAAAGAAGTGTAGAGGTATGTGGGTGGATATGATATTAATAAAATTATGGTTTCAGACACTAGGGTTCAATTTTTGAGAGTATATGTGAAGAAGCTAAGAGTAATGTTTTTCATTACACTTGGAAATAATGAAAAAAGCTTTGACTGTAAGACTGATATCTATTTATTATACCTATGAAAATAATTTTAACCCTAAATATTGAGAATTGCTGGCTATGTTTGCAGGCATTGGTAGAGAGACTAATTTAACTGAAATCAAAATCAGTGTATTGCAAAGTTTGTGTACGTAACTAGAATCTGCAAAAGACAGTCTTATAAAAATGGATAATTTTTTAATTCAATACAAATTATTTTGGTTACTTATATAGATATTTTACACTGCCATTGTAAGTAAAAATAGAAATACACTGTGACACCTTTTGGAAGCAATAACAACTTGCTTCAAGACAATTAATTCAGAAGCTCAAACCCTTACTGAACTGTTTGTATATCAGATGTTTAGGTATGACTGACATCTTCAATGACATCAGTGGCATTTTATGCCAATTTTTGTCTGGAGTCTAGGCTAGACACTCCAGGCATAGACATGAATCAAAGAGATTCAGGCAAGAATGTTGAAGCATTCTTGCCTGAATGAAGTGGGGAAAAAAATTTGAACCAGTAGGAAAGTTCATTAATCTGTGAATATTATCTTAATTCTGCTCATAAGGTCCTTTTGTTTCACTGGTTGATTCACTTGATTCTTGAATCAAGAATCTAAACCTGGATTTTTCTTATGCTTACGTTAGACCATACAACTAAAAAGGAAAGTTTCCTTCAGCACTAAATATTGGCAGATGGAATGGCAAAAGAAAGATAAACTGAAGATCAATAATCAATATAATACACAGAAAATAAATCAATCACTTTTATACTCCAGGTCCAAAGGATGCATATGCCATGTGACCTCAGAATTTTTCAGTTTCCTAGGGTTGACATTCTCTATGGGACACTAGCAGATGTTTTCATCTTGCACAGGTCTTTTACATACTCAAGAATTGCTGTTTCTAATGAGTTCCATTGTGTAAGGGGTCATATTTCAAGTAACTTGATGAGATAGAATGGGAAAAGCAATCAGTCATTGCCAACACATTTTTTTTAATGTTAGTTKTGTATCTGTTTGCTGTATATCTTCTGAATGTGTGTGTCTGGTCTTGTGAGACAGAAATATTTCCAGGATTCAAATGAGTTGAAGACAAACAATTACTAAGTCTCATTCAAACACACAGCCTCACATCAACAATTTGGTTGAGCAGGAGACGAAAGGAGACAGGCTGAAGCAGGTCAGCTACTCCATTACAAAACTCCAAAATATTATCATTGATCGTATTAAAAACACCATATTTAGACAGTCGGGGTAACTTGACAAAAAAGCAGTAACCTTTAGGAACACATTTAAGATCAGTCCAAAATTAGTCTGTGAGAGGATTAATGAAATGAGAGTCTTTCTCTAAGTTGTACACGCTGAAGGCTAAGCCAAATCCTATTGAAACAACAGGGTACATAAACCTTCCTGCTAGAACTTCAACAATCTGTCATTGAAGGTGAATTTTGGCCTGGTTCAGCTGTGTAATCTTGGCCTAGGCTGCTGAGGAAATTGCTAGGCTGTGAGGAAGTTTGTAGAGTAGAGACATATAGTAAGACAGGTAACATTGCAGGCAGAGCTAAGATTCTTCAGATAATRCTAGTTAGAAGCCCAAGAATTCAAGAGAAAAAACACTCCTGTCAGATAATATAAAATCCTAGGGTAAAAAAAGAAACAGAGAACTGGAAGATGGCAACTCAGCATCACTTCTACAAGGAGCAAAAAGCACAGAATCATAGAATATGCTGAGTAGGAAGGCATCATCCAAGATCATCAAGTCCTGTCCCAGGGCAGTACCATACCCAAGAGGCACATCATGTGCCCAAAACTGTCCCCAGCACTCAAAGCAAGGCCACCCCACTGCAGAGCAGAGCGGGACAACACTGTCCATTGCCCAGTTGGCAATGCTGTGCCTGATGTCCCCCAGGACACAGCTGGCCCTCCTGGCTGCCAGGGCATTGCTGACTCATGTTCAACTTGCCATCAACCAGGACCCCCAGGTCCCTTCCCATGGCACTGCTCTCCAGACTCTCATTCCCCAGTCCGTCCATATGTCCAGAGTTGCCCCATCCCAGGTGCAGAATCCGGCACTGTCACTTGTTTAACTTCATATGGTTGGTGATCGCCCATCCCTCTGATTTTTTGCCATCTCTGTGCAGGGCCTTCCTTCCTTCGAGGGAGTCAACAGCTCCTCCCAGTTTCATACAGCTGTGATCTAAGTATCCCTTCTAGTTCTGCATCCAAGCAGTTTATGAAGATGTTGAAGAGTGGAGGTCTGAGGATGGAGCCCTGAGGAACCTCACTACTGACAGGTCACCAGTCTSATGTAACCCCATTCACTGTTACCCTTTCTGCCCAACCCATGAGCCACTGGCTCACCCACTGCATGTGTTTATCCAGCTGTGGGCTCTTGCTCTCCTCTCCCTACCTCTACTGATGGCTGCCTGGCCAGAAGTTACTCATCACAGGGTGGGGGTTCTTAGTAGGTCTATTATTGGTTAAAAGATTTATTACAGTGATAAAAATATAGTGTTTAAATTATAGTAATTAAAATATGATTAATAAGATGTAAACAATTACAGTGATGAAAATAAGTAATTACAATTATAAATATGTTCTTTTATATAATACAAAACTGCCTGAATCTCTGAACTGTATGCTTCTATTCATTCTGTGGATACATGGAAGTAAATGTGAATCAAAAAAATTTAAGAAAATGTGATCCCTTATTTTTATAACTAGCTAACTTGTAAGCATTATAGATCCTAAGTTTTGCATCCATGTCTCAGGTTTTTGCTGAAACATTTAGAACAGAAAATGACACATGGCATCTTTCTATTTATATTCAAAGAAAGCATTATTTTCCACATATTTCCAATTGCCCTGTGTGGAGAGATGAACATGTACTCAACAGAGCTAAACCTAAGTAAATCAGCTCAGGAATGAGATGGGCTGATAATGTGTTAAAATTTTTTCACTAAATTAAAATATAGGAAAGCATTGGCATAGCACATAGAATGGGTTTTCCTCCCCTATCAGTGATCCAAAACCATCACACAGCCACAGGAGTTAATAGCTCAGCTGATCTGAAAGGCCAGGTTAAGATTGCGTGAGCTGGCCAGTTGTGACTTTGAGTATATTCACCTTGCTAAGGAGGGAAAGGGCTCTCCCAAGAGATTGACCAAACAAAGGTTCAAGGACCTGCTCCAGAGCAATGCCAGTCTCCAGCCATCTCTGGACAGCTACAGAGGACAGGTATCAGTCCAGGCCCCGTCACACAAGCTGTTCAACGAGGAATATTCCACCTCATTGCTCCTGAGAAAAGGAGTCGTAGGCCACTCAAGGCACTTACAGTGTTCACTGATGCGTCCGGAGCATCCCACAAGTCGGTGATGACTTGGAGAAATCCCCAGACCCAGCATTGGGAAGCTGATGTTGAGTTTGTGGAGGGATCGCCCCAGATTGCTGAACTGGCCGCAGTCGTGACCGCCTTTGAGAAGTTTGCAGAGCCAATTAATTTGTGTCCAGGGCGGAGCAGGCAGTTCTCAAAGAAATTGAGGATGAGCATCTCCAAAGGTTGCTCTCAAAATTAATTTACTTGGTTTCACAGTGGGAGCACCCTTTCTGTGTGATGCACGTGAGGTCACACACCGACTTGCCAGGTGAGATTGCAGAAGGTAATCGCAAAGCAGATTCCCTTGCAGCCCCAGCAGAAATGGCACGCCTTCCAGACATCTTTCAACATGCAAAGCTAAGTCACCAACAATACTATCAAAATGTTCCAGGTCTAATCCGTCAGTTCCAGCTAGCACGCAGTCAGGCTCAAGCCCTTGTGGCCACCTGTCCCAATTGTCAGCTTCAGGTAGTGCCACGCCTGGGTGTTGGGGTTAACCCCCRAGGCCTTGGCAGCTGCGAGGTGTGGCAGACAGACATCACACACATTCCCAGTTTCGGTCGCATGAAATGTGTACATGTCAGCATAGATACCTACTCAGGGTCGGTTTATGCCTCTGCCCACGCAGGGGAAAGGGCTGCACATGCCAAACAACACTTGGTGCAAGCCTTTTCAGTATCGGGGGTCCCTAGGGAGATTAAGACCGACAATAGCCCAGCGTATGCCTCCAAGGAGTTCCTAGAGTTTGTCCAGCAGTGGGGAGTGGAGCATAAGACAGGCATTCCCCACTCTCCCACAAGTCAAGCTGTGATCGTGTGTGCCCATCATACACTCAAGAAGTCCTGGCTAAGCAGGGCAATTCTGCAGCGTGGATGAATCCACAACAAAAGCTCTGCAAAACCTTGTTTACCATCAATTTTTTGAATTGTTCATTTGAAAACATGAACCCTCCAGTAATACGTAATTTCAATAATAACAACCAGTTTAAGTCGTCACAGCGTTCACCAGTTCTCATTAAGGACCCAGAAACTTGGGAAACCAAGGGTCCTTATGAGCTCGTCACCTGGGGACGTGGTTACGCGTGTGTATCCACCCCCTCAGGCCCTCGATGGATACCCCAAATGTGGGTAAAACCTTTTGTCCCCAAAAATCCAGCTCCAGCAGACGGGGATGAGAAGCAAGCAGCTGTCACCTCAAAGAGAAGACGCCACCAGAAAAAAAAGGAAGAATCTTCCTAAAAGAGTTAGCTGCATTCTGGCAGAACCATGAACTTGTATGTGTTTTTGTAAAAAAATGTTTGTTTTCCTTTGCAGAAAAGAAAATCTACCTCCTACCTAACCTCACGATGAGCCCTGTCCGAGTTGTCATCCTGTTCACGCTGAGCAGTCTGACAGCTGTGTGGATCATTCCTCAGCCACGCCAAAACATCTGGGTGACCCTGGCACAGACACTCCAACAGGAAAATATATGCCTGTCCACAGCAGCAGCAGAAGACCCAATGTCTACCTGCCTGGTAGGGATTCCACTGCAAGCTGGAGAGGTCACCGACAAGTTAGATACACCTATAGCTCACCCAAGTCCCAAACCAAATCACACACAACCGCACAATATCCGTCACCAGCGAGCTGTAATGATTAAAAACCCCATAGCGGAGTGGCTGCCAAAGTTACCCAGAGCTGCTCAGGAGCCTCAAGAGTTAGAGCTGTTGGGCTCCTCCCCTGCACCATACTGCATACACTTCTTCTTTATCCCACGTTCCAACACCAACCCTTTTAACAACATTAAACAGTATCGAGAGGAATTCACTGCGAAAAGGTGGTGTAAGGTTTTAAGCCATGTTTCAGCAGACAATCCATACCATTCACATCCCAAGAGCCTCCCCAAGGGTTTGTTTTTAATTTGGGGAGATCAGACATGGGCAGGAATCCCTTCTCGGCTTTTAGGAGGGCMATGTACCATCGGGCGGTTGTCCCTGTTGACACCCAACCAAACCATGATTGGCGAGTAGACTCAAAAGAACAATACGGTCAGCAAAATTCATAAGAGAAGCGCAGACAATTTGGACCCAAATTGTGATGCAGAAATCTTCCATTGGGCCAAGTCAAAAACAGTTGCTGTATCCCTGTTCCTTCCATGGGTTGCAGCAGCCAAAGCTCTAGGTGAATTGGGCCACCTAGAGTGCTGAGTTGTCAAACAGGCAAACTTGACATCCACGGCCATCAGCTCCCTCCTAGAGGACGAGGAGATTACCAGGCAGGCCACACTCCAAAATCGTGCGGCCATAGATTTCCTCCTGCTGCTGCATGGACATGAGTGCCAGAAATTTGAAGGACTCTGCTGCATGAACCTAGCATCAAAAGCACCCAACGTCCACGCAGCTCTCCAAGAAGTGAAAGGCCTGATCGGATGAGTCAAGCAGGAATCCAAGGACTGGTTCAGCGGGCTGTTCAAGGACTGGGGACTCTCAGGGTAGTGGACTGCTATAATTAGGACAATTTTGTTGTTTTTTGTTGTTCTTTTCCTAGTCATGTTAGCATTTGGGATTCTATGTTGCATACTTTTAAAGGCTATCAACGCTTTGGTCTCCAGTACCACAGAAGTCAACCGCTCAGAGTTTGTGGAACTAAAGCAATTTGACAGGCCCACAAATCATGAGTGGTGAACAAATTCATAATCAGCAGCAGAAATAGTCCGACGCATTTCCTTTCAATTTTAGTTAACAGAAAAGGGGGTGAAGGTGTTGCACTGAATAGTTTATTTAGTTGTTGTTTTGCAGTGGGCGATGGGAAGTTTGTACTGGGTACGTTATGTCATGGAGATTGTTATTCCCCCTTTCTCATTACATGGTCTCTCCCTCATACACCCCCCTGCCAACACACACCTGGTGGTCTGTCCCATGGATACTCCTCCCCTCGCCCCTCCCCAATGTTATCCGATTGGCTGCGGTCCTTTTTCCCCGCCCCCCCCATCCCTCGGGTATAAAACCCCACTGCAGGGGTGGTTTGACCTGTTTTCTACTTAGGTGGTCGCTGCACGATCAGGGTYCTGTCCCAAGCCAATAAACAGGACACTCGTCCCCACATGGAGAAGAGCGCTTCTCGTCTCTTACTTTCTGTCCATGCAAGACCGTGTGGGCTTGGGTTCGAGCTAGCTAGGTTGGACCCATACAAAGCCCAGAGAGCCATGGATTACTGCAATGGTAGAAGATGGAGTCCCCTGTATCACAGTATTTAAACTCCTGCCTGGCTGTCAGACCAATAGCAGCCATAAGTTCAAGTCTATATGTGTTGCTAGACTGCGAATAGATTGAAACGCATAATTCTTTTAAATTTCATAGACTGTTCAAAAATTCTGCGGGTCTTGGGATGCCATCAGGATCCGCAGTAAAGCTCTTCCTGGCCTTGTGCCAGGGAGCGTGCGCGTGCAGGGGGTTTATATAAATCTAACACCATGAGAATCTGGAGACTGCAATTTAGGATTCCTGTTTTGCAAGATTTATAGGAGTTCTGTGGAAGAGTTTTGACTTTGTTTTTCTTTCCATTTCAGCATGTTTAAAATTCAGTGAGAGAAATCCTGTAACTGAAGTGATGAGTGTCTTTTATAGCTATGTGGATATTAATGAMTATAAGTTTGAAACTGGTATGCTAGCCGTGAGATTTACTATAACATAATTCCATCCTAGCTTGACTCAATATAGTAACCAATCCCTATATTACTTTTAGATATCTCATCTTGGGAGCATGTGTGTGTGATTATGAGATGTAGCGATCGTAACATAGAATTCAAAGAATATTCACATTCCTGAATTCAAGCACTTGTCTACATCCTAGGAGATTCTAAGCAAAATGTTGTGTGGAACATTGGCTGTTTAGTCTTGGGCATCTTCAAAGAAACTTAGATTGCTTATTTTTTTATTCATTAATGATAGTGATTTTTAAAAAATCAATACTTCATAAATCCCGCTTTAAGGAAAATCAAGACCTCATAAATTCAGCTTTAAGTAAAGTTGAAACAAAATTATAGCCAAAGTTATACAGCTCAACTGTTCTTTCCTAGCAAGGTCAGACATGTAATTTATAAAACCCCCTTGTTTGGCTTTTGCATTTGTGATTGTTTATAGTGACTAATTTAATTAATTAAAAGTGTTCAGGTTAATGAACCTGTATGTTCAATTAAATGTTTAATGATCATGTTAAAGTAGTTAACAATTTTAATAACCATTAACACTACTTTTATAATCCATTATCCTTAAGCGAATTACTGTTAATTCATTATTTGTAAGTTTAATGATCTCTTTTGAGTATCTCATTTTCAAAGCTCCCAGTGCAGTTTCACCTCACCAGCAGCATGCAGCACTTTACAGGCGATTTCTAACATACTCCTGACGAATTTTAACTTAACTCCATGGCAATCATGAACACTAATGAGAGACTTTCCTGCCTAAAACCTCGGAGTTATCATTACACCCCAGTGACAGCACACCACAGGAAAGAAGATTTTATCTCACCATCTATAAACACCAATCACCAAAGACTGTGGGAGTGGAACTGCAGGCATGGGCTGAGGGGACCGAGAGTATAAAAGGAGTAACCTGATGTGAAGAACTGTCCTTTGACTGTGGTCTGGCTAAGTACTGTTCTTTTGCTATCTTGTGTCAGTGGCTTTTAAACTGTGAACTAACTACGGCAAGGGACCCAACGCTGCAGACTTCCATCAACTTCTCTTTCAGAGACCTTTTTTGCAGATTTGAAGGCAGATTAGCTGCATTCACTGCAGTGCCATTGAGTTCTTGCCTTCGGGCCAACACTGGTTCGGCCAGGGGATTCCTTAATCCTCAAACACGGGATTTTTAATTTTTCTTTCTCCTTTTTTTTTAATCTCTTCCTTCTATCCCTTCCTCCCCTTGTTGTTTTTCCCCTTTAAGAAACACCGTATTTTTGTTCAAATTCCTAAAGTTGTGTCATTTTTATCACAGATATTATCAATAAAGCCATGTGTTAATCTCAGGGCATTTACGCAATGCTTAAATTGTTTATTTGTTTCTTTCCTTTTTTAGTTTTATATCTAGCTTGAGGTAATTAATTTTTACCAATCAACACAACTTACATCAATTATGAAAAATATCCTTTGGATATACTAACATCCTTTTGATGAAGGATATTAGCAATTTATCCCTTGAGGTCTGACCTCACCAAATGTGAATTGCCAGACAGACAATGGAGATGGCTCTGAGATGGCAAAACAAAACCCACAACAGTAATAATAATATCTGACAGCATCAAAATAACTAGCCAAATAATCATAGCTCAATAAAATATCTCAGTCTCCATGTGATAGAGAACCAAATGCTGTCATAGAGAACCAATCTGCTAATTAAACAACATGCCTGTAATTAGACGACTTGGTTGCAGAAACAAAAATTTTAAAGAACAGAAAAATTAGTAGATGTGTTGAAATACTCCTTTTACATTAAGCTTTTCTAAAATTATTACACATTAATCTCACATTTAGAGAAGTAATATTATCAGATGGTGGGATTTTTGTTTTGGTTTGGTTTTTCTTGCAAAATAGTCTGATGATTTAACAAATTTATTCTTCTGTGCTAAAAATAAAGCAAATGAACCTGTCATGTGCAGGATTAAACCTAATTCTTCTCAAACTTTTCACATACTATTATCTTCTTTATGTCTCCTGTGTAAAAATTTAAAAACAGTCTTTCAAGTTTTTATTTTTTCATTGACTTCTTTGATACAGCCACATGTTTCTCATTCTGARTCCCACTGAATGAAGGAAATGCAATATATTTCAATTACAGTTGGACTAGTCTCTGCCAAATTGCCTGGTCTGTGTAAAACTATAATGTGAGCACTGAATGTAATTGATAAAATTAGACAACTTTAGCTGAGTTGCTCAAGTCAGAATTATGAGTTTGGATGATAAAACTAATTTAAAGAATGGACTTTTCTAATCCCTACTTTACAGGAATATAAATGTCACCAAGAGTCAGATACATAACAGCATTATGAAAACACAGCAAATGGAAAACCAACAGAATCAATCTCTAAATTAGATTTTAAAATTCAACCATATGAGAGCAAGCTATGTAGCTGGCATGACATCAGGAAACAGTCCACATTAGGGGGGGAAAAAAACCTGATTGTGGCATTTTTTCTTTACATTAAATTATTGCATGCATTTCACTCCTCATCTTTCACCTTTGTTTCCATGACTAAAACCTCATGGCTGAAGTATTGTAAAAGGAACTGCCTCTCTGCAGGGGACTAGTGTTCAGGCTCATTATATAAAACAAGGCTCACTTAATACTATAAATGTGATCATATTTAAATAAAGCCAGAGATGATTTCTGGCTCAAAACAAGCAACATAACATGTTTCACTAGTGTGGTACTGAACAGTGACAATAAAAAGAGGCGTAAAGACAGGCTGAATTAGTATGAATGAAAAAAATAATATTTCATTCTTCCTTGCCAGCCAAATATGTTRTTATAGCAGAAGGGTGTAGCACTTACCACCAGATACTAACTGTGAGGCATGTTCACTGGGCTTATCCATGTAAGTAGCTCTATGATCTGCTACCTTGTGTTTAAATGACTCTGAACCACTTTCTGCAGTGAAAGCTYACGTCAGGCTTGTTACAAATAATTTAAGACCCAGTGAAATCTCTGTTAACATTCAGTAGATTCACCTGGGGAAACGAGTTTAAAAGCCAATGAAAAATAACCGCTACCACTTCATGTGGAAGGAGTATAGCTACCTCAGCTCACTGCTCCATCSAGGCTGGAGAGCCCTTCTTCCGAAAGTCAGGTTGTGCCCATAATTGTGGATGTCCTTCTTCCACTACTGAATTTGGAGTTTATCTGTGTCTCCATGCAGAAGGGCTGCATTGTACTATGTAGGTGTATCCCAGATGTTTCTGTCAGCTGAGCAGCAGTATCTGATCTGACTCTGTGAAGACAGGTAGGGAGTAGGTTGCTGTAGGATTATATCCTTCAGCTCATCTCTACTCAGCCTTATTCTACTGACCAAGGATGCTTTTTAAAAGCCTCTTTATCACTGTGGGTATATTTCTGTCCAGTGCCTGCTCTAAATTTAGAACTCAAACTTCTCCATGTCCAGCTCTATAATGTTCCCCAGGAACCTATGAAATATTTTTGACCCATAAYACCTTACTAGAAAGCATGAAACAATGCAGAGTTTAACTTGAAAGGACTATTTGTAATTTTTAATGAGAAACAAAGAAGTGGAAATAAGAAGGAAAAAAAGAACAAACCCTGTAGTTGTTGTTTCAATTGCCTGGATAGTAATGGAGACATGTTATATCTAAGAGACCATATATTGCTCCAGGATGAAAAGTTAGGTGTTTAGAGTCCAGTAAAATATCCTCAGAAGATGTATTTTGACAATAGGAAGCAGAGAAGAGAGACCGAAGCATATTGTTTCAGTCTTGGATCTGATATTTAAGAACTCTAGCCAGGGAAGGGCCAGGGGTCTTCCGCTGCAGTGAGACACCTGATTCAAAAAAATAAGCCTTGACAACCTGTGGTATATTTTCAAAAGAGGAGGCTGATGATGGAGCAGAGTGTATGCTTATTCTCATAACAGATAATTGAGAGGAGGTGCTGGTACACCAGAGAGTACTGCTGCCATCCAGTAGGACTTCAAGAGACTGAAGAAATGAACTCAGATGAACGTCATGAAACAATGGGAAGTGCAAAGTTCTGAACCTGGCAAAGAACAACTCCAGAGACCAGCACCAGCTGGGAGACACCCAGCTGCAAAGCAGCTTGGCAGAAAAGGACATGGGTGTCATTCCATTGGACACCGCATTGACCCTACACCAGCAATGCCATTTTCTTGATTCCATCATAGTTGTTTTGGATTGCTTAACTAAATATCCATTAAGGTACAGAGAGATGGTGGAAAGGAGAAGGATTGAATCCATACTTTTGTTATTAGTGAGTTCAGCTGGCAGATAGGAATTGTCAGTTGCTCTTAGTTGCCCCAATAAATATTTGCAAAAAATGGAAGTCCTCTAATAGGAGAGTTAAACACCTGGCCTGTTGTTCACGTTTGTTTGAAACCAGCATTCTATTAATATGCACACAGCTGTTTTGGGGTTTTTGCTGTAGTTTGTATTTGCTTTAGGCTTCTAAGGTGATCATGCCTAAATGGATTGTCTGCCTGGAGAGGTCTACTCTTTGGCAAAAGAATATCTGAGCAGCCAATCTTGGCAGAAGTTTTAGAAATGTTGCCTGGTCATTAGACATCCAGCAGTTTTAGAATGATAAATTTGAATGTAGCTTCATATTTAAAAACTAGTGGAAATGTAAATCATCCTGGGAATTCTGAGTAGTCAGTAGGACTTAGGTGGTGAACTTGGATAAATGTTAATGTGACGTGTGCATAAATTGTAATAGACTGTGCATAAATACTAATGGATAATGTAAGAATTGAGTTGGGGGTGAAGTTTTTTGCTGTTTAAAATTGTGTTTTGCTGTGAAATCAGATGCACAGATGCACAGAGCACAGGTGAGTAATGAAGTGTGGAAGGGTGTAAAGTTCTCTTTTGGCCACAGCTAGGGTAACTGGCTTGGCAATACAAAGTGGTACTGTGTTTAAATATGACTGGTTCAGTCCTTTCTCCAAAGAATTCTCTGAGCACATATCAGGAGCCAGAGTAAGTCTACGGCATATTTTTAAAGAAAATGTGCAGCTAAGCAGTGCGGAGGATGCTGTACTCAAGTGACAGAATTATGTGCACAATCTATGCCACTAAATTAAATTACAGAAAAAATATCTGGAGAATTCTAGTTTGTTAACAGATTTTAATKCCTGGTATCCTATGCACTGCATAGCAATGTTATCATTCTGTGCATTTCAGTCTTTTGTCAAAAATGATACTATCAAATACAAGCATCATCTGCTTTTATAACTATTCCTCCTTACAGAGAAATGAATAACATTGTTCAAAGACATACCATATAATTTTCTTTCTCTTTCTGCCAATTTAATTATCTCAGTTAACTAATGGTACTATTCCCAGAGCCAAAGATGCTAATGCAGAAAGAAAGATGTCTCAGCAGGACAAGGCATCACAGATTGATTTGTTTACTGCTACTTAATAAATAAAAGCAAGAGTTGAAAATGTCTGTCACTCCCTTAGCTCAGTAGGCTTGGTTATAACCATATTTACTAGTTCTCCAAACAAGCATTCACAATCAAAAATCAGATCCTCTGTTCATTCACTTCTACTTACACATTTGCTACACAGTTTGAACTGAACAGGAAATGGTGTCACCTGCTTGCATCCAAAGTCTGGACATTCAAAAGCCAAAAGTTACTTCATATTTTTCCACTATTAGTTATAACACATGTCCATGACTTTGCATGAATTTATGAGAAGCAAAAGATGAAGGGGCAAGGATGGGCACAGAAAGCCTAAATGAGAATGGGCCCAGAAAGCCTAAAGACTCCTATGCTTTCTTTCCTTCCGCTGGTACTATATGTGTGTACCTCAGCTCATCTGGAGGAAGCACTGTTGAAACCACAGCTGTTTTTCTGAACTGACAGTTAAAAATCACTGTAAAGCAAAATAGCTCTCTATGTTTTGATCAAGGGAAGATCTCACCATTTTTTACCATGTTGCTTGAGGTCTCTATACATAGGTCTCTGCTTTAGTCCCCATCCCTCCCTTTTCTCCCCTCCTCCTGCATTTACCTGTCCCCTTTCTGGAAAAACTCGTATTGGAGGAACAATAATAAGTCACACAAAATTCACTTTTTTAGGCTCTCTTCTTTCCTTTTCACTGAGACCTGACTTTGAGCTACATGGTGTGTGATGGTGAGCAAATACTATACTAAAGTAAATTTTACAGGTAATAAACTGAATGGTGCATGTTTTYGAAAACAGTAGTAAGTCTTCGAGGCTGTTAATTTAACAACTTTATGGAAAAACAGTGTATTGCAACAACTGTTGCCAAGACTGTATTCAAAAACTGAGAAATGCATGAGCTTGTCAATGGACTCTACCACCTAAAATTGCTAGCACTGGATTCTAGCTTGTAGTTACTGCTCATGGTAGACTGATTATTTTTTTGGAAATCAAAATCACTTAAATATCTATAAAACATAGAGGTGGAGAGGGAGTTTTTTCCCTTAAAAATACATTACAATTCCGCGGGGAAATGCCATCTGGAAAAAGTAGATCAGTTGACCTGTTCATCTAATTACACGCCTTTTCTCTAAACAGTGAGAATGTAACAGTGCTAAATGTACTGATAAATTTGTAAAGTAGACATGTCTTTGTCCTTTGAATGAGGCAAATATCCTCAACCTATCCACTTACTATTAATCAGTACTTGCATTAGATCAGTGACCTACCTTKCTTGTTTTCTTGAAAAGAAGCTTTCTTAGTCTGAAAAAGGACCCTCTTTCAAATCCTGCTCATCATCTAAACACATCCTTTAGGCGTACACTAAAAATACGAAAGAAACAAACATAAGGCAGAGAATGAAACTAATATTAGCCACTTGTTTGGCAGTGCTCTTGTTTTTCACCTTTCATGTATCCTTTTTAATTTTAATAAGCTCTGGCTTCTAAAATTGCTAGTATATTACTCTTAAAACTTACAAAACACAGAAAGTCACCTAGACTTTGGACTATGGTAATACATTCACCAAGTATTTAAAATGAGAGAAAATGTTCTGGTTTTTTTAAAATGTTTTCCCTGTTTAAAAAAASTGCTGGCTTTTGAAGGACACAGGAAATCTTGAACATAATGGAGGCACCTTAACCACACCCTTCAATATTCTGCACAAGAATCACAGTATCATGGAACCATTTAGGTTGATAAACACCTCCAAGATCATTGAGTCCAGGCTTTGACTGATCACCAGCTTGTCAACCAGGTCATTGGAGACCTTGGGCGGCATTCCCTGAGTTACACCCCACTGGCTCATTCCCCTGTTCCTATGTCTGCTCCTGTGTCCCTGAGCCACTCTTTCCCTATTCCCTGATTGGCCCCAAGACCAGGGTCAGCCCCCTCGGCCCCTACAGAGAGAGAGCTGGACCCTGCATGTGTGTGTGCCTGGGACCTGAACAAATCCACGGCTGAATTAAACACCTGTGGATATTATACAAAGGCCCTTTTTGCTTCTTTACTTTGGACTTTACTAGCAGCTATTCAGGCTGCATCAGGTCATGGCACTAAGTGTCACATCCACTTGTTTCTTGAACACGTCCAGGGATGGTGATTACACAACCTCCCTAGGCAGTCCATTCCAATGCTTAGCAACCCTTATAGTGAAAAAATTGATCCTAATGTTTAACTTAAACCTCCCCTGGCAGAGATCAAAACTGTATCTTCTCACTCTGTCACTCATCACCTGGAAGAAGACCCTGACCCACCCCTGGCTAGAACTGCCTTTCAGAAATTAAAGAGCAATGAAGTTCCTCCTGAGCCTCCTTTACTCCAGGATAAACACCCCAGCTCCCTCAACCTCTCCTTGTCAGACTTGTGCTCCAGATCCTTCACCAGCTTTGCTGCCCTTCTCTGGACACGCTCCAGCATCTCAGTGTCTTTGTTGTAGTGAGGGGCCCAGAACTGGACACAGGATTTGAGGTGTGGTCTCAGCAGTGCTGAGTACAGAGGGACAGTAACTGTCCAGCTCCTGCGGGCCACACTATTGCTGATACAGGCCAGGATGCCCTTGGCCTTCTTGCCTACTTGAGCACAGCTGGCTCATGTTCAGCTGGTGTTGTTGGTCAGYACTCCCACGTTCTTTTCTACCAGGAAGCCACTCTGCCCCAGCCTGCAGGACTGCAGAGGGTTGTAGTGGCCCAAGGGCAAGACCCAGCACTTGGTCTTGTTGAACCTCAGGCTACTGGCCTTGAGCTGTTGATCCAGACTGTCCAGATCCCTGTGCAGGGCCTTCCTGTCCTCCAGCTACTCAACATTCCCACCCAATGTAGTGTTATCTGCAAACTGACTGAAGAGCTACTTGATCCCCTTGTCCCAAACATGAAAAGGTATAAAACAAGACTAGCCTCAATACTGAGCCCTGGCGAACCCAACTGGCGACCAGCTGACTGCTGAATGTGGCACCATTTGTTGTATTGCACTAAATAGTTTATTTAGTTGTTTTGCACTAGTATTATTGCACTGATAAGTATGTTTGTATCCTTATGGGTTTCCCTCTTATATCACATGGTCTTTCCCTCCCCCAAAAGCCCTGGTGGTAATGGTTTGTTCCATGTTTACTGCTCCCCTCGCCCCTTCCTCACTTGTATCCCATTGGCTGAGGTCCTCTTCCCCCAGCCCCATCTCCTGGAGCTTAACAGTCTCCCGCCAGGAGGCATCTCTCTCTTTTTCACCTGGACCACCTGGTGACTCGTATCTAGGAAATAAAATAGGACTTTGTTCCCAAGAGAAGAAGAGTGCCTTTCATCTTTTGCTTTTGTCCTATGTAAGATTGCAAGGGCTAAGGTCCATAGCTAGCCGGACCCAAACAGCCTGCCAGGTCAATCTTACAACCATTCATCACCACTCTCTGTGCCCAGCCATCCAGAGAGTTTTTAACCCAGCCAAGAGAGCACCTGTCCAAACTGTGGGCTGCCAGTTTTTCCAGTAGAGTGCAATGGGAGAAAGTGACAGAGGCTTTACTGAAGTTGTTTGAAACTGAACCATACCAGTATGTTTCTAAGCAGTTGTATTCAATGACTTTTCCTGCCTTGAGTATGGGCTCCTTGGAATGTCTTTCAGATGGAATTGCAGAGATCACAACACAGACAAAAACTGTGTCTGAAGTAAAGCCTGGTTCAGCTGCCTTGCTCTGTGACTGAGTCAACAGGAGTATTTTAATCAAATTTGCACTTGAGAATCTGAATTCAATATTCAGTGGTAAAATCTCTAGATTGCTTACATTTTTCTTTACGAAACTTCCATCAGTTCCTCTAAACTTCTCAATATTTCCAGATATCTGCAAATACTCTACAGTTGTCCAGCTTACAGATACGGATATAAAACTGAGAAAGTTAGCTCCTGTGGGGACAGTTGGCATCTGTAGGTCACCTGAATATAAYGTGTAATAAACCAGACCACTGCTCTGTCTTACGGTTACCAGCCAGATGCTGACTTTGGGTCACTGCTGTGCTCAGTTCTGGCAATCCAGAAAAGTTTTAAATAGCCATATGAAGGACCCTATCAAATGCTTTTTCTCACAGACTTCTAGTTGTCATATCTTTGGCAAATAATTGAAAACTTTGTTGCTGAAAAGTTAGGTAACATCTGTCATAATCCAAAAATTGGAGGATAAAATGCATGTTTTGAATTCAATGATACATGTAGGTACTGGATCAAGATCTGATAAATAAGGACTTTCTTAGTTATAAAATCAACACATCTTTCATTGGCACTGACTTAGTTCTTTCAATTTAGACAAATTGGTTTTTGTCTTCTATTGTCTTCTATTTTGTCTTCTAAATGTAATTTTTATAGCTTTCAAAGTGCCAAAGCCAGCTTTTCAAAAAAGAACTTGTTTTAATTTCAACAGATAGGTTGACTGAATTATTCTGTCGGATTCAGCTTTGAGGTCTGGCCAAATCCTGAAGTCTCTAAGAACATGCCCACTCACTGTTTCACCTGTGAAGAGATTAATGAGTAAGCACTGGTTACATGCCAAGTAGTGGAAACTTTGAGAAGTCTTCAATACTGAAGCCCCACCTTGTAACATCTAGTCTTAAACCAAGCAAAAACCTCATTTTAATAGGCTGTTCAGCAATGTTTCCTCTCACTAGAGCATGAGTGATGAGTGCCTTCATACTTTATATTATTTTTCCTGCTTGCATTATTACAAATTACAATTACAAATTACAAAGGTTATTGGGTTACCTAAAATTTAATATGACTTCACCTGATTCTTTGAACTGTCTGTTTCACAATGTTTTCATGTAAATTCTATGTGCAACCTCAAGAGATTTTTCTCTGTCTTGGTTTGAAAAAACAGGTGTCTGCTAAGGAAGGCAAGAGCCTTTCTCGAAGTGGAAAATGTAAACTCCCTCCCTATGAATTACTGTAATTTTGAAATTGACGGGCTGTCAGGCAAAGATATGGGAGTAGGAATAACAGTTCTTTATTAGGGAAGAAAATAAAAAAATAAATAGAGAATGCAGTAACACGAAACAACACTGACAGAGTCAAAATACAACCTGACAACCTGTTGGTCAGGGTGTTGGCAGCAGTCTGATTAAATGGTGGCTGCAGTCCTCCTGCAGTGACAGATGTGGTTCTGTTGAAGCAGTGATTCTGTAGAAGGGTGTAGTTTTCCTCTGGAGATCCAGTGGTGGTATGGATAGGCCTGAGCTTCCTCTGGGAATCCAGTGGGAAAACACGGCTTCTCTTTTCCAAATCTGTCCTGCTTTGAGAGGAAGTGAGTTTTTTGGGATGCTGTGGTCAAACCAATAGGTGCTCAGATTTGAATACTGGCACCTGGTGTGGCCACTGAGGACATGGATATGCTTCTGAGAGCACAGGGTGTTAAAAGCAGAGAACTCTCCGGAAAACTTTCGCTTGGGTTCYGGTCAGTGAAAGGTTCAGACCTCCCCTTCCCAGCTGCTGTGGGCTGGGCAGGGGAGGGGAAGCCATGCGGCCGGGTGAGGTAGGCCAGGGCCTTGGACAGAGAGGAGAGGTAAAGGCCCCTGCAGGATGGAAGGGGGGAGGAACACTGAGAGGCATTGGGCAGCTCCCCCCACCCCCAGGAGAGAGAGAGAGACCTGGTGCCTGTGCTTGTTCCACCTTGAAATTTGATAGCATGGCCAGCCGAGAAGGAGAAGGGAGGAGGGTGCAGCGAGAAGGTGCCCAGCAGGGCAGCCATGGGAGTTCTGGACAGGCAGAGACTGAGATTTTTAACCCTTTTCTTGGATGATGGAAACCTTACAAATGCTGATCCTCCTGGAGCTCAATGAGAAGAGAGATAGAGACAAAATAAGAAGAAATGGGCCATGAGAGAAGTTGAGAAGAATCTTGGGTGGGCGGAGGTGATGGAGTTGCCTTTGGCTGGACTTTTCTTGTATAGCCATGGACAGAACCAYGTTTCCTGTGACACAGAGACTGCATTTAGTGGGGAGGCAATGGCTCAGAGCCAAGAGAGTGCAGYGTTGTTATGTGAAGGAGTGTGTGAACAGAGACGATGGGTGAGGAGGGTGGTGGTGGTGCCCTCGATCTTCAGTGAAGGAGATCTCTGTTCTTGAGACCCCTCAGCCCCAGAGGGTGAAATCTGGGGGGSACTGGTGTCCCGCAAGTGAGAAACTGAGCTCTTTTTGAACTGGGCAAAGCACCCTTAAAAGGAAAACCCTAGAAGCAGCCCTGGTCCATGTGTAGTGGTGAGAGCACTGGGCATGGAAGGAAGATGTCATGATGGCAAATGATCTCTGAGCAGTGCCACGTGTCACATGGAAACACACGAAGTCTCAACGGTGTTTCCAGGGGAARCCTATGGCACAAGAGGGACTCGTCACTCCTTGATGAACTGAGAATTGATTATCTAAAGGGTGAATGAATGTATTGGAAACTTGGTGGAGGGGAGGAGGAATGGTTTTGGAAGGTTTTCATTCTTTCTGTGTGTTTCTTTTACATATAGTTGTAGGTTAATAAAGTTTTCTCTTTATTCCTAAGCTGGAGCCTGCTTTGCTCTATTCCTGGTCACATCTCACAGCAGACACCAGCAAGAATGTATTTTCATGGGGGCACTGGCATTGTGCAAGCGTCAAACTGTGACAAAATCTCAGATCATATCCAGGTAGGAATGCTTGGCTCCTCCCCCTGGGTGGAGCATCTCCTAAGGGGATGATGTAATTTTATCAGTCATGCAGTGAGATTCAATGGACCATTAACAGAAGGTATCTCCTTGGAGGGAGGATTGGTTGTGGAAGAGAAAAAGTAAATTGCCCAATTAACAGAAGATAACTGCCCTACTTCTAACAGATGGAAAACAGAATACACACCCACAAAACATATCTTACAACCCAGGACATCTAAAAAAAATTACTTTTAATTAACAACCAGTTGAAAAAACAACCAACAAACACAAAGCAAACACTGAAGCTCAACTACTTCCCAAGGGTAGCATAACCCTAGTCCCCAGTAATTGTACAGATGTGGCCCTCTGCAATGCAGGACTAGTTTTTAGCAGAGGATATAGAAGCAGATGAAAGTAAGGCCTTTGTCTGATGTCATGTGAAAGTGTTCCAGTCATAGAGGATCACCTCCATCATCAGGGTTGTGTAATGTGTCTTCTGTAGCTGACATTTTCCATTCTCCTCTTATTCTACAGCATAATTCCATGAAATAACTACTACTGTGCTGATTCTAAGTAAAACCTAAGCTTCTGTTCTTGGCCTATGCTTTTCCCTATATAAATAGCCAGAAAATAGGCAGAAAATTACCTCAAGAGGATGACTAAAGAGTGTCCCACTCTAAGTTATTTACCAAGGTGGCATAGAGCAGGGAGGCATGCAGGGAAAGGGTCAGTTAAGGGTAGATATGAGATGTATTATCTGATTGCTGCAGTCAGTGGAATTTAGATCAGCTATACTTGCCTTTTCAGCTAAAACTGAAAAAGATCACATTGAATCCCTTCCTTGTTAAGGTCTCTTTCACATCTGCACTAATCACCATTCTGGGAAGTACCTAAAACACTGGAGGATGTAGCATCTGATGATACGGTTTAATGGAGAACATGGTGGTACTGGCTTAAGGGTTGAATTTGATGACCTCAGAGGTCTTTTCCAAACTGAATGACATTATGAATTTATAAACATGATCTCAGCATAAGCTGAGACTTTGCATGTGATAACTCTACATTGTGTCAGGTTTTCTCTGAAAATCTTATAACAGTAAACTCTTTGAATCAAGAATGAAAAGAAGAGTTAATTACTGGAATAATTGACTCAGTCACCAACTCTAAACTGCTACAAAGTGTTTGTCTTTCAGGGAAAAAAAGTGTATTGAAATGAATGTTTTCTGGTCCAGCATGATTCTGGTTTGCCAAGAAAAAAAAAAAAAATAAAAAGCCCAAATCAAACCATAACAAAGCCAAAAAACCCCAGAACACAACTGCTGCCATCCTTTGGACAGTTGTCCTTACAGAGAGATGCCAAAAATCACTCTGATGCTATTTTTTCCCCCTAAAGGAAAATATGGCAGTAGCATATTTATAGAAATGTCACCATTTTATTGTTACTCTTTGAACAGACCTTCTGGTCATGCTTTCCTGCTTTCTGGTCTGTTCTGCAGAGCCTTCAAAGCAGCATTGTGCTTAAACTTTAAATGGTATTTTAATTTACTGCAAAACCCCGATGCATGGGCATATTTCCAAGGCATTTAGGACTTCTCCCCCTTTAAAAAGAGAAAGGAAAGAAAGTGTGCAAGAGAGGTGAGGGGAACAACTTGTAATGAATTCCACAGAGTTTATCATTAGAAGTCTCTGGAGTTTTTCAGGTCTGGAGTTCATAATGTAGCAATTCAAGCAGGTATTGTAGTAGGACTCATTATCTTAGCAGATTGCTATCATCTGTAATTGACAGAGAATGTTTAATCTGAGACACTTAATAAAATAAAGTCTAGATCAGTTACACTAAGGAGAAGGGAAAGAAGCCATGGTTCAGGTCCTATTACATTTTGAAAGATTAAATAAGCAGTAATTCTGTGGAAACTTCCATTTCCAATGAACAAAAACAACACAATGGTTCTTTCACTAAGAATAAATTTGTGGGGTTGATGCGTAAAWAAAAGGATTGATTGCCAGTTTTCTTGGGCTTGGCCTCAAATAAATAGTTTGTAATTTTATTTCATCCACTAACGACAGCTGCTTTCACTTCATGTTTTGAGTAAATGCTTTACAAAAAGAAAAACAGTCATGGAAACACTGAAGGAAATAGGTAAGGAGAAAGATTTTTCTGCAGCTATATTTAAAAAGTGAGTATTAGTCTTATCAAAGTATCAGCAAACACTCTGAAGGGTGGGGTCACTCAGCTGGGGTCACTCTCTTAACAGTAGTGTAGATGTTTGGGATTAATTCCACCATGACAAGGGGAAACACATTKCTTTATGTAAAACTTATATTTCTTTTTCCAAGAGGTGGATCCAAATGACAATAAATAAAGTTCTCCTGTCACTACATTGTATCCTACTACATTTCCCATCTTTCATATGTTTCTTTAAGATCTAGAAAGGAAGAAGTGCATTACAACAGTGTYATTGATGTAAACAGACCACAGAGTTGAAACTGCCTTTAGAGTTGTGCTTATAATTTAAACCCCAGCATTGACTTGGTTAGGTTTTTTGCAGCTGATAATACTTACTTTTGTCCTGTTTGTGAGAGAAACTAGGGGCATCAACACAGCTGCTGCTGAACACCAGCTCACAGGGACTGAAAGGCTTCATAGATTTTGGTCACTCTTAAGTGGAAAAATGGGAAAGAATTGTGGAATGTAAAATGGAGGAAAGTTTCGTGCTGAAAAGTTAAGAGTTTATAAATCAGAAATTCAAACAGTGTTATTTAAAAATGTTAAAGGCAAACTATCACAGAAATAGCAAAATCTCTGGTACTCTTTCCCCCCCACACTTATTCTAACAATTCTATTGTATGAAGTTTGATAAACTGCCGCATTAAATGAGTAAATATTATTAGCTATGTGTGATTTTCTTCCAACCATTCTTACAGTTTATCTCAGAATCCCATTTTCCCAGATTTTATTTGATATAAAACAGACCGGTGTCATATGTACAAAAACAAAAAACACTGCTCTACCTGTTACATAGCATTAGGAGATTGAGGATAATGTGAAAATTATAATCTAAAATTTGGAAGTGCCTGGAGTAGTTTGCTGTTTATTCACTTTATCAAATATCTTTCTCAATGTGAGTACAATGAAATTGTACTAATTTACAGGTCACACATTATGCTCCTCAGAAAAATACACGTGGTGCACGGCTTAGTGGAGACTTAATCCTTTATTGAGAAGACCTAACTGTTTAGAAGGTGCTAAGAAAAAGAAATCTGTACCCTAATCTCTACAGGTGAACTGGAATAGCATGCTGCTTTACTTTGTATGTTCTACCCAAACCAAATGACCACAGTAACTTGAAAATTCTCTTATGTATGAAACAGCCAGTGTTTTAGCCTTTTTCTTTCCATACTGTAATTCACAGACATTGACAGATTGTTAAGGAAAAAACAAATACCAATCCTTTTTTAACTCAAGACACAAAATGACCATCAAACTTACGTCGCACTGAAAAAAAAAACTGTCTTCTATTTCTATCTTCCAGAAAAATTATGGCAGAAAATAATAGGAACCAATTTAAAAGAGAATCATAGGACCAGGAACACGTAGTCTGATTCACAAAACATAGAGGGGAAAAAGGATGGCTTTTTCACTGCTTAAAATAGTGAGATAAGAGTACTTGCAGAACTTTAAAGGCATGTGGAATTTGGTTTTTCATAAAGTACTTGTTGTCCATTTTCAAACTGATTGCTTTGTGCTCTTGAATAACTCCGAAAACATAATTTAGGTGGAGTGGCAAGATGAAATTCATGGGGCAAGGGAAAGTTCATTCATGCAAGCTCCCTGCTGACCTTGGGAGCTGGTGCAAGAGCTCCTGGCTGCAGAAAGCCAGCTTGCCACATGCAAGCAGCCTTTGCCAGAGTGGGTTATCCCTGACACAGTTGCTTGATTCACCAGCTGTTTGAGGTCCAGATGATGTCCTTAGCCATATGAGCTTTGCCAGGATTTGCCTCATTTGGTACCAGTAATCAGTTATGATGACTCTCTCCAGGATTTCATGTGGTGAGGGAGTGTGAATTTAGAAGAGAGAAGAGAGTCTCTTGAATACTGAAACTTTCACTGTTACCAACATTTTTCTTTCAGAAGATAGTCACTCTTGAAGCCTATATATACCTCCTTTTATGACTTTTTAGTCCAAAAGTGCTACTTGCATTGGTAGAAATCTGCAGACACAAGAGTCAGCATTATAATATAAAAAACAAAACCCAAACTAAAAAAAGTCAGTTTGGCTCTAGAGTAGATAAAAGAGTTGAGATGTGGCAGAGGATAGTCTAAAACATTTTAGATTTTTGATCATAAAGATTTTTTTAAATAATTTTTTCGGACAAAAGAATCTAAGCCTGCATCTGCTCAGATCCTTTAATATTCCCTTTTTCATGACAAAAAGTCACATTTCAGTTTCTCTTTGGAAAATGGCAGGAGATGACCTTGACCATAAAACAAGAGTTGCACATGATCTAGGTGAAACCAGCTGTAAAACTTCAGCCCCAAAAAAATACATACAGCTGTTTTAGCAGTATTTTCAGTTACATGAATCAGACCCAGGCAGCAGGCTGCATCTTTATACGTAATGGCATTAAAATGCTTAGATTTCTGAACAATTAACAACTTGTTGGACAGCATTAACAGTTTGTAGCTCCTCTTTAGGCTGTTAACTTTGAAAATGACCTTTAAAGCTCAAAGTTATAGATTTCAATGTCATTATTACATTCATACTGATGATGTCACATTCTGTAAGATTCTATAGTAACACATCTGGGTGCTATGATGCAAKATCTGATGGAAGACTGAAAAAGTAATGTATACAATAGTGCAATCTTTTCATATATTAGTAATAACTTGATTATAAAGAGAGTTCATGAGCAGAAAATAATAAGGATCTCCATCTCTTATTAATGATGAATTATGAATCTCTTACTGAATGGCACGATACAGAAACAGGAATTCCTCCTTTAAAAAAAAATTCAGATCCTGATGTTCCTGTTTCTCTTTTATGTAAATTTATTAACTGGGAAGTGTCAATGCCTGGGCCTGATAAGCAACCACTATAACTTTCAACATTAAAAATAATCAGTTTTGCCTGCTCAAACAATGTAGTTGTTGGAGGTTGGGTTTCTCTCTTTTTTCTTTTATAAAATWTTTTCCCTTAAATTGCTAGAAACTGATTACTGGATACTTATGGGTACTTTTGTGTACTTAAGAAAGACAAAAGAATTAGCTGAAGTCGGGAATGTGGCATCTGGCTACATTTTTTTTTTCTCGGGGAATTTCTCTCGYGGGGACAGAGATATCRCGAGAATGGGGGACAGGTAAGTGACCGGGCYGGGGGCAGCTCTCGCTCTCGCTCTTTGGCATCAGAGGAGGACGGCCAGGCTCTCGCTTACTGCGGGGAGAGCTCACCGGCACTGCTGGAGCTCAGCCCTGAGGCTCCGATCACCATCTGCTCGGGYGCCCCGGGAATGCTGAACTTGGCCTCTCCCTGCCCTGCTCAGAGCCGGGCTGCGGCTGTCCTGAAATAAACAGGGCAGGAGACTTCTTTCTCCTTTTAATGCCTTTATTAAAAAGTGATCAGCTCAGGGTGGGGCAGCTCGACGGKTCTGCAGTCTCCGTCGTCTCTCCCAGGGTGACACTGAGGAGGAGGACACGTGCAGCTCTGTCCACAGGCGCAGAGCTGGGGGGCCTGGTCCTCTTGGGAGCCGTGGTGGGCGTGACCCCAGGATACTAATCTGTGCCTCCTCACTGCTCCACGTCTTGGGGCTCAGACGACTGCTCACTCAGGGTGAAGGGGGGGCGATGAAGGTTCTTCTCTGTAGGCTCAGCACACTGTGCCTCACATCCAGGCACCACTCCAGTTTCTCAAATCTATATTGGCTCGCTGTTCTAGGGGTCTCTTCAGTAGCTTTGGGGTTGCAGCTTCCCATGGCATGCTGGACTTGTAGTTAATTTGCATGCCCCCTCCTTCAGCTTGTCCCCTTCCTCACTGTCTAGGGGGGGGTTTTCCACCCATTGAGCCAGCCCGGCCAGGGCTGTTACTGGGACAAAACAGAACCATTAACGACAACGACTTGTAATTAACATAACAGAAAACGCCTAGCTAGAGGTTTGAGTAGTTTCTGTAAAGTTTCTGTAACTTTTTCTCTTCACAAAAAAACCAGGCRGATTTACTGTTCATAACATGTCCCGTCCCCGCTGTCTSTGCAGCGCTGCTCTRCGTTCCCCGCGCTGTAACCCGTACCCCCTGCCCTGCCAGGAGGCACCGCAGCTCCGGCTACCGCCRCGGAACTGCTRCTGATCGCTCTCCTCCACCAGCCCGGGGTTTCTGCTCATTCCTGCCAGCTGTGACTGCTAGGGGAAAGTGCCAGCAGCCAAGAAGGCTATTACCGGGTCCCTGGTTCTGTTTGTTGTTAATGCCGTAGTTATTGTTGTTTTGTTTGCCTAGTTATACATACTAGTAAAGAACTGTTGTTCCTATCTTCGTATCCCTGCCTGAGAGTCCCTTAATTTCAAAATTATAATAAGTAGGAGGGAGGGTGTATACATTCTCCATTCCTGTCTTCCCTAGCAGGCACCTGTTTTTCAAACCAAGACAGTATTCTAAAGTATAAATCCTTTCTCAGCATTATGGACTGGTAATTTTTCTTTTCCTGTCATATGAGACATTGCTATTTAGCCAATCAGAAGTGTTTTATGTTATTATTTTTCCCGCTCTGATAGCTTTGAGATGTAACAAGAGAAAGCAACCAAAAACTTAACAGACTTGTTACCAGCAACTTTTTGAGCGTGGGAATATCAAGTTACACTGATATTCTCAGTGTTCTGAGTTTTTTTCCTAATTGTTTTGTAAATGGAAATATATTTGCATGCTTTATGCCAAATCATTCATTATCAGAAAATAAATTACTTCACCACTGGCTAAACCCTATAATTTTAGGGTTGTGCCACATCGTTTAATTAGATTTTATACTAACTTCCTGTTATTTGAACTTCCTGTTATTTGAACAGTAAAATGTTAGTTTGAGATATCTTTGGGTGAATTGCTTCTAGATACTATTGTTTTTAAGACTTTGTGCAAATAACAGAAAAAAACAGCGTCGATCACATGTCTTTCTCATACTACTCCCCTCTGCAAGGAGAGGGGAAGGTGATGACACACTTTAGTACAAATAAACACAGTCAGTGGTGGCAGAGAAGTGTTTTCACAAAAGCTCTCAATAGATTTAATTGCAAGAGAAATTTCACACATTTTGGTTTCTGAAAAAAAGCCAGCAGCCTTATTTTACAGCAAATTGTAAAATGATAGTAAGTATTTTGAAATTTTTCATACATATCCCTAAATTTGGAAGGAAAGAGATGGAATGTTTCTTCCAATATGAGTGAAATTAGAAGTGGAGGAAGGTGAATGTCTACAGTAGTGATGGTCTCCTCGTACAGTAGGGGCTGCAAGTACAGCACCAATATATTAGTTTATTTTGTCTTTGTAGAGTACCTAAGTGGAGCAGGATTCAGGGAATAGCCTCTAGTTACAAAGCTAATAACATCAGCAGCAGACTGTATAAGTACCTAATTTTCTTGTACCTTATTACATAGGGTTGGGGAGGTTTAAAACGTACTTAAGCTTTGGAGAACTTAGACATCTAAAGTGGGTTTTCTGGTGCTGATTCTTCTCTGTCAGCTGCCATTTTACCTTGGGAATACTTGTACTTAAATGTCACAGCCGACCAGACTTGAGTTTTTAAGTCTTGTACAAGGGCAGTTCAGTGCAGGGCAAGTTGACACCTACCAGGCCTGACATGGATCCTAAAACTGAATATCCCCCAGGTAGATTCTCTTAAGCAATCTACTGAAAGCTAGTGCAAAGCAATAGTACTGTACAAATAGTGCAAAGGACAGAGCACTGTACAAAATGGATTTTTGGCTACCCTTTTTTGGAAACACCCACAAAAAGAAGGGAGTTTAGATTTTCTTTTTCTTCAGTGTTTGTATATGAAATCAGAGGCCCTTATTTACTCTGCAGCTTGCATGCGTTTAAACACTTGTGTTCCACAAATCTCACATATTCTTTACAGCCTGTATTTTAGTTACTTTGTGTTGTTCATGATGAGTAAATGTAGGGAGAAACAGAGATATTCAAATGCCCTAGTTCAGCAGAGCTGGAATTGAAGAGGAAAAGGCTTATGGGTTTTAATAATCTAGGATGCAATTTGCTAAGTGTATGGATATTTGTAAGTGTTTGGACTGTAGCAATGTCATCCCCGTTCCCCCCCCCGCCCCTCCCTTCCAAAAAAATGGTTGTTCTTATCTAGGAGTAGGTACATAGCAATGAGGTATTAAGGTTTCTGTATCCTGTATTTTAGAAATAAGAGGTGTAGAGCTAGGAAGCTATGACATACTCAGATGGTGATGACATATCAATAGAATCAATGTAACTTTGTACTTCTGAATTTTGTCTCAGTCTGTCTTCTTCTGTTTTCATCTATCTGATGGTTCTTAAGATACCAGTAGGTCTGTTTTATTCATTTTCTGGTAACCATAATTTCCAAGTATTTTAACAAATCATAATTTCTCAGAAAATGCCCTCTGTTTACATTAAGAACCCATTAAGGCTTCATGAGTTCAGTTCAACACCACGAATTACCCTGGCAGATACGTTCAGAAATCAAACTGGTCATGAAAAATAGGTCTCAAGTTATTAGTTTAAAATTTAACATAGACAAGGGTATAATACCTGAAAACAAACAAACAAAAACAATTAAAGAAAATTAAGAAGATCTGTGTATTCACTTATCTATAAGGAAATATTCTGTGGTTTTTACTCAAGGTATGAGTCACAAAAAGATAATTTTGTGGACCAGTCATCCCTTAGCTGATCCTAACAGAGGTATTCTGTGCAGAATATTCAGAAAAATTACTTCTCTTCAATCTAGTTCTCTGTCTTGGTTTGAAGACAGGTGTCTGCCAAGGAAGGTGAGAACCTCCTTTGGAATGGAGAATATGATGCCCTTTCCTCCAAATTATAAATTAACTTTGAAATTCAGGCACTTTCAGGCAAAGATATGGGAAAAGGAATAATTCTTTACTAGTATGTATGTATATAACAAGGCAATCAAACAACAGCAATGGCAGCAACAACAACGAAAAAAAATAAAAAATAAAACAGAAAACCCAATAAAGTCTCTTCTTGCTGTTTAAGCACGTTCCCCTTGGTGCAGTTCCGGTCACAGCCGGCAGGGGCGCTGGTGGCTCCCGCTGGGCAGCGCAGGCGCGGTGATTCCCCCGGGGCTGCAGGGGGCGCTGTGGCGCRAGCCCAGGGAGCGCGCTGTAATGGCGGCTCGGCCCAGACGGAAGGGATGGAAGAGAGGCTTTGCTTCACAAACCCCCTGGGCCGGTTGCTCTCGGTGCCCCTCTGGATAGCAAAAGGAGCTGTAACAAGAGCCTCAGAAGCAGCAAGCTGGAATGGCAGGAACAAGCATAATCTCAAAGTACTACACAAGAGACTCCTCAGCTGCTGCTGGAACCGTGAGGTGTCTGGGCAGGCATGGCGTGCAGGGGCTACAGTGTAGCAAAACCACCCGGGGCAGTGGCAGCCCTGTTCCCAAACAGGAAGAGGACAGGGAGAGGCCCCCTGTGAGGGGGGAAACGGCTGTCGGGCTTTTCCCCTGAGGCACTGGAGAATATGGTGAAAGGCCCTTTTTAGTGAGGTAGGCTGTTAATAAGGTCCCAGTTCAGTGGCTGCTCTCACAAGCAGAGCAAAGGCCCATCCACAGCGGAAGAACCAGGACCAGGCCAGGCTTGGGCTCCAGCAGCGGCGGATTCCCCCATCTCCAATCAGTAGGTCAATGGTCCTCTTCTGAAGCCAAGAGAGCAAGAGAGCAAGCAGCTGCCCCAGCCCGCCTCTCGCCCTTTTTTTTTTCTTTCCTCAATTCTCCTGATATCTCTGCCCCTCAGCTGCTCCCTTCCTGGAGCAACTTCTTTTGTCTCTCTTAAGTACCCTGTCATTATTATCTTTTAGCAACAAAATGGGAGAAAATTCCCTAAGGGAATGAAAAGAAAAAACTCTAACCTCCAACATTCTCCTTACTGCAGTCAAGCAGTTATTGAAATTAATTAGGAGGTTGTTAGTGTATATCAGAAACACAAAAGACTCACCATCATTTGCTTCCATTATAAGCTTTCATCTTTAGCACTATAAAACTCCAAAATATTATGACCAATTACTGAATAAATTAAGGGATTATGTCATGGATAGGACTCAATGACATTTCTAACCCTATATTTCACTGATGATAGGGTATCTTAAATTCCAAGTGTGACTCCATAGGGCCGTATGCCTGTTAAAGATTTTTTTCTGGAAGGTAAGTTAATATGATCTCAAGATATTAGCCATATACATCATAAGAAGGCCAGATGTTAGTCAGGTAAGGTATTTCAGGAGAAGTAATTTAAGAGAGATGAAGGCAGCATTCAGTGTTTGGCAAGAAAGCAATTGTTACCTCAGCAAGTCTATCAGGCCTAGTACCTCAGTAGGTATAAGCCCTTTAAAGGTCCTGCTAATCTAAATGAGTGGAATTCCTTGGACAAGCACGGAATAAAGGTATGTTTGGCATGTACCTGTAGTTGGGAGAGTCTCAGAGCACAGACATGGTCAGGGCTGATATGCGACTCAGGGGAAAGCAACGAAAAAAAATTCACTTGCAGAGATCAAACTGTCCATCAAAGACAGTTCTTTCCTGATCCCTACAGATTATTAAAGGAAACTCTGCAGTATGAAATGCGATTATATTCGTTAGCTTAATATAAAACTGCAACCGTTAGAGTGATGTCGCTTTTCATTTTTTTTTAGTAAAATACATGTAAAAAATTTTATCTTACTAGTTAGCACTATTTAATCCGCTTGTGATTCCCAGTGTTAGTTTAGATGTAAATGCTGGTATCAAAGTGAGTCCAGCTGGAAACTGGATCTRGATGTAATTTCTGTTATAGATGGATAATGAGATGATTGGCTCTTGCAATTAAGGGATGACTGTTATGTGAATGTTAAGAAAAGTTTTAGTGATGTATAGTTGTGTTATTATCATTTTGATGTCCTCTGTTCTCCCCATAGTTCCTTTTCCCCCTCTGTATTGTTGCCATCAGACAGCCTGGGTTGTCTAGGGCAGGTAAAAAAGACGGTATGTACATGTGTCCCTTGCATGGGGCAGTTGGAGAATGGAGAAGTTTTTTGCTTAGGGGGTGCAGCATGGCAACACCTGATCTCCAATCAAGTTACAAGAAAGCAGTTTCCACTGATAAATGGCAAAGAAGAGCTGACTGACAGACTTTGGGAAGGGTCAGGGCTGGCTGATGCAACCCCCAGGGGTATAAAAGACAGAACATCCATCTTGCAGATGAACCAGCCATGTGGTATGTATGCGGGCACTTTTGTTGTATTTTTGTCAAGGTTTAATAAACATTTTCAAATTTTCAAAGTGAGCAGTTGTTTCTCACAGCTTCCATCACTTCATTTTTAGTAAAAGGGTCATTTGTTCTTGGTATTAAAAATGGATTAAAAATGTATTGCAGTGATTTTGGTCCTCTTCTCTGCTCACATTTTAAGTAACTATTTATTTTGAGGRTTTTAATTCTGCAAATTACAGTAATCCCAGTTTGTCAAAGCAATACAGAGTATATTAGCCAAAATAATACTTGCATAAATCAATCTGGTTCTAGGTCAGTGTGATTTTCTGAGTTTCTTTAGAAACCTGATTGCTGGTGGCAAGCATTAGAAAAATCTTCATTCTGCAATTATACAAAGTAGCAATAAGTGAAGGTACTGGGTGCTGTAAAAAAAAAGAAAATTAAAAAAAAGCTCTCTGTTGATCCACAAATTTGATTCCACAAATTCCTAATGTTGATCCCACAAGTCTTTAGAAATCTGTTAAATGTAAAGCAAGGTWACTTTGAGATATCTCATGGCTTTTGAGCTCTAGTAGCCTTTTGAGTATCTGTCATGCATGGCTTTATATCTGAGGAGTAGTATTCAAACATTCTAGAAGTTATTGAATTCTTGTAGATAAGAAGATCTCTTAGCATTTACTTTGTCTGCAAGGCCATTAGATTCCTTTGTAACCTGGCCTGAGGTCCCTTTAGTCATTCAGGAGATAAACTGCTGGATGAAAAGGAGCAGTACATCTGTTAACAAGGTAAGCGCTTAGCTCCATGTCCTCAATGTTTTTAAATACATTCAATCAGGCAGSTGCTCAGCATAACCTATTCAACCTGCTGGAAATATCTGCTTATTGCACATACCAAATGGTGCATGGTCCATTAATAATGGTCCATTATTAGCTCAGCCACATCTTCACTTACCCTTATATCTCTCTGTAAGCATAGGTATATCTATATATGCTGTTTATCCTTCCAGGGCTCTTGTCTTCACAGATTTTAAATTTTTTTAATGCTGAGTATATGGTTTGATACTAAGTATAATGTAAGAATGATAATATCAGGTAAAATATTAATAGGCAACAATATACTGAAATAAATGGCATAGGCCTACATTATGATAACACAATGAAATAATGAAATTGATTTAGTATAGATTTTCTGGTTGTACTTAAGATCTTCAGAAAAACAAAGTGGGGACTTTTCTCCTCTTCATTAATGCCTCCTGCATTCCTCAAATGTTCGATTGTATTGTTAAAGCCTTTAGCCTTTCTCTGCATATCAAGTACTGATGGCTTCCAGAAGCAGGAGACTGATTGACTAAGAATCACATCTATTATATATATATCTTAGCTCAAAGAGATTTGGAGTATTGAAATAAATCACATGAGACTCCATTTTCTTCAAGGTGGAAAAAGCTCCTTCTTTATTCACATAACTTGTTTTATACAGTTTTACAGACCTTGTGTGTGACTCCAATTGGTTAGTAGCTTTCTTGTCAATTACTTTATTGGTTATTAAAAGGAATTTTACTTGTCCATCAAATCTCTCTACTCTTAAATTGTTTACATATTTTCTTCACTGGTTCTCATGGGATAGATTTAATGTTTATGCAGGTGCTAGTTCCTTTTGACCAAGGAATAGATTGTTATGTTAACAAACTATTCACAGCAGGATTGCTTTCACATGGGAATTTGCAAAGTGCTGGCCTGACAAGATTAGCCACTGATATAACAAAGCAGGCCTGATTTTATGAGGCCTTTCTTTTATAATTTTTCAACCTTACCAACATTGGAGTATCTTGACATTTTTGGGAAAGGGAACAATATTTTACCAAAAATCTAGCCTGAATTATGTCTTGCAATCCCATTATTGTCATTCTATCTTTACCAAGGACTGAATTTAGCCCACGTATGATAGTGGGGCCCTGGAAAATGTTAAAGATAGACTCTGAAAATGTTAGGCCTTGTGTTTTGCCAGATCATTGCACCTAGCGTAAGCAGTATGATAAATGATATAATTGTTAGACGTGATGATTGTTTAGTTATTAAATATAATTATTGTATAATCATAAGAAGAATAATGAGAAACTATGTTAGAAATTTAAAGGGGAGCCATGCTTGGTTGAAATCTGTATATACAATAGAACAATATAAGTTTAATTATTAACATGAAAGTTATATAACGATAGAATATAAAAACATGTTCATCCCGAATGCATATCGGATTCAGATTTGGGTTGAATACCCGACACCCAGAGCGCTTCAATAAAAGCACCTGCATATAATCGCTCTCATGRTTGTGTTTCTGAATGCTAACATGTAGAGTCAAAAAGCATGGAATGAAATTCTCACTCTTTTATTTTACATGTAAATGTAAATTTGTCAATTTGAAGTTAATGAAGATTTCTTTCTTGTTAATTTTTAATTGCTGTTAAGGATTTTGATTCAGAATATTTTAACATTGATCTTTAAAACATTTTCAAGGTAGTTTCCTGGTTGTGAATGAGATTTCTCTCTGCCSAGTGGTCCTGTATGCCAGCTATCCACACAGATACTTAACAGATTTGCTCGCTTCCTCTTGGATAATTTCCCAGATTAGTAGATGGCACACTTCCATGCGAAGTCTGTTGACACCATCTTTGCAAAATCTAGGGATTTTACTTTTATCATGTGTCATGTGTCTATGTGACTTGAAGTAGAGATGTTTAAACCACATAATTATTTAATGTATTTTTACAAAACATTTTGTTTTGACTCTCTTCCACAAACCAGCCTCTGCATTTTTGCATTGATCTGCTCTTAGCACAAAAAGTCAAGGATGCAGAAGACACTGCTATACATAATTTTCTCTGGATTAAGATTACTGTGAGAAAATACAGTGACTGGATATATTAAAAACGAGAGCACRCTCCCAGTACTAAAGTGATTTCAGCCTGTATTATAATAAAAAGAAAGGCCTAAAGCATGGGGGCCCATGGGCGGAGCAGGAGCATTCCAGTTGTGGATGCTGCAGCGCTGATGCTGGGTCTTCTTGGGCAGTGTTCCAGGTGGAGGGCACAGATTCAGTGTGTCAGAAGCCCTTTTTTATCCTGTTTTTTGTCCCTTTGGATTGGTTTCTTTTTGGATCCTTCATTTGCATGAAGGTTTAAGGCGTTTGATTGGCCCATTACAGTTCTGTCCAGGCTGGCTCGTTTTGCCTGTGGGTGGTGCACTTTATTTAGGTGTAATGTGGTACATTGAGTACCGTATTTCTTATAACTACCCTTTTAACCCCTTTTACAATATAATAACCAAACTAACGTACAAGTTTAATGACTTATCAACTATTTTACRACAGTTTCTAACCTATTTTTAAAAGTATAGCTGTGAGGAGAAAAACCATAACAAAGTAGGAAAAAAATTATGTGGCCTTCGAAATACCAGTCACTGAAGTCCTTTTTAAGTAAACAGTGCTGGTAGGTCACACAAAAAACTRATCTCTCAATTCAGATGAACACTTGTGTTCATCAGATATACTAGCAGTATTTTGTTTAGATACAAACATAATTCAACATTCATAGATCTTTATATTGAATAATTTATTTTCATGAGAAGCAAGTTAAAACAACTTTTCACAAGATGCATGTATGCTATATAGATAGCAAAAAACTTTTATTGTCATGTTTGAGGGTTTGTTTCTGTCTGCTGTATTGGCAGATCCTGTAGCCACCTGCTGACTAGTGAAAAAGACATTCAGATGGATAACCAACTGATTGAGCTGTTCATAGTAGTGCCCTTCATGAGAGGTCCTGTGGCTACTAATAGTCTGTTTCTTATTGCTGCACCACAGCTGACATGAAAATTACCACAAGTTATCTTTTTTTTTCTCCTTAGTTTCTCACAAGAACTCTTCTGATAACAGTCACAGAACCTCAGATTGCTTTTATATTCTAAAGAGGTTAAAAAAATTGTAGGATTGAAATTATCTTCCTAATAGTTTTACATGTTTTGCTTTTCCTTTAGGGACAGGTATGTCTCCTCCTCTCATTATAAGAAATGGATAGCATTTTCATATTTATGTTATGGATAAGGTCTGGAGAACTTCCCATTAACTCCACTCAGAAATATCTAAACCCCTGAGTTTATAATACTGCAATCCTATGGTTCTTTATACACTGTGGAAATTAATTTATGGCATCACCGTTGCGGTCTCTTAGACCTTTCTGAAGGTTTCTGTGATAAGGAAGTAGCCCCTATGGGTTGACATTGGGTGCTATAGGCCAGACAGTTATTTTTGCTTGTTCTCTTCAACATGCTGAGTTCAAATCTTCCCAGAGCTCTATCTTCTCTATCCAAAGAGCAGAAAGATAATTTTGAACTGAGTGATTGCAGCACCAGCATTCACTCACCATTAAAGATCAGTTCATTCATAATAGTTACATTATGCTATATATAAGTGTTGTGTTCAGTTGGACTGTTCTGTTTCCCCCTGTTTTGTAATGGTTCTGCCCTGGTTCTCCCTCTCCCCAGTAAATGTTAATCACCCCTGTCCACCACCCTCTTTTCCAGAAAATTCTGTCCTGGGCTTCVAGGGATTYGATBRGGGAYYTSGGTCCCTCCTTCCAGTTACCCTGATTGTTCTGTTTCATCTGTCTATCTTATGTACCCCACTCCCCCCYGGATTCCTATTGGCTGCCGGGATTTGTTCCTCCCCTATCTCTTCACACTTTATAACCTGAGGGGGGGCACGGCCCTCTTTGTCTCCTGCTGCCGGTGCCCCTGAGTTCAAGTAAACTTGGATTATACCCAGCCGGAGTCCGCCTTCTTATTTCTGCTGCAAGCAGCTTTGTCAGCCTCGTCCTGCATCTGGCAACGTCCCCGGATTCCCCTCTGGGTGCCTGCCTGAAGTGCGAGCCCGGTGCCGCCACTCCAGGGCGAAGCACTCCCTCGCTGCTAGTGGTTGCTGGACAAGCAAGCCWGGACGTTTTTACCAGCTGACTGCTGCATATAAGCATTCTTCTTGAAATGTTTAGAAGAGTGCCTTTTTGAATACAAAGTGATTTTTTATTTTGGCTATGTAATGTTTGTTGTTTTGTTTGTTAGTTTTGTGTTTATTATTTTTCTTGTTGCTAGTCAAGCTCAGGAAGGAGTTCATTTGCAATGTTAAGCCCCTGGCCTGGCCCAAAGGCACAAGGGTTGGAGACTGTTAATGAAAACACCTTTCATTTATTGTAACCCATGATTTGGGTTCTACATTATAGGAATTCCTGTAAGAAGAACTACCTGGACCAGTGGTGAATGAGCCTCACTCGTGGTAGTGCAAGTGCAGCTATAACCTGATCTGAGCTGGCTTTGGTGCCCGGTAACTCCACAAAACACATACCTTTCTTGTCCTGAGTGGCCGCTAACACAGGTGGAGCCTCAAGTCATGGACTGAATGAACACGGTGGACAATTGTGGGCATTTTACAGACATTTTATAGGGATGGTCTGGGGAGTAGGGGAATCATATCAGCATATCCATATTGTGGCAGGAAGGAGGAAGGGGAGTGACATTTGAAGTGATGCTTATATTCTCAGGTCACAGTTACACATGATGGAGCTCTCTGTCCATAGCTAGCGATCAATGAATTCTTTGGTTTGGTTCGCTTGCCTGTGTAGCTTTTGCTTTATTCATTGAACTCTGTTTATTTCCTTTATTTATTGAACTGTGTTTATCTCAATCCATTTCTCAGGCACTGTTAGACAGAGAAAGAATTGTCTGGATGGGTGCATTCAGTTATGACCAAGTGGAAACTTGTATCTAATCATGTCCATTAATGCACAGATACGATTTAATATCTTCCTTAATGACATAGTGAGAGTTAATTTGCCCTCAGCATGTTTGCAGATGATGCTGACCAGTATGGTTGATCTGTAGAATGAAGGGATGCCATCCAGAGGGTCCTTGGCAGGCTTAAGGAGTGGCCCACAAAAACTTCAGTAACTTTAACAAAACCAAGTCCTAAGACGAAGGTACTGCATCTGAATTAGGGCGACCGCCAGTATCCATGCAGACTGGATGATTACTTGATTGAGTAGCTTTGAAGGGAAGAAATTGGGAATAATGCTATAACAATGGATGTAAAATTGCACTTGATCTGGCAATGTGTACTTGCAGGCCAGAAAGTCAATCCAATGGTGACTTCCAATGCAGTGTTCATGGAGGGATTGTCCCCCTCTACTCCACTCTTGTGAGACCTCACTGAAGTACTGAGTCTAGCTCTGTGATCCTAGCACAAAGATTTGGATCTGTTTGAGCAATCCAGAGAAGGCCACAAAAATTATTACCTCTCCTATGAGGATAGGCTGAGAGGAGACTGCTCAGCCAGGAGAGAAGGCAGCTCTGAGGACAACTTTTTAGAGACAATATATGTAAAACAGGCTTATACGAAAGGTGGACAAGACTTTCTACCAAGGCCTATAGTAAAAGGACAAGGATTATTGGTTTTAAGCTAAACCCTTATCAGTTTGTACTGTATGTCATGAAGAAATTTTTTTACATTAAGATAGCAAAACACTCAAAGAGATTGCCCAAAATAGTTGTCCARTTGCTAGCAGTGGTCAAAGTCAAATTAGATAGGACTTTGAGTGACCTGATCCAGTGAAATATGTCCTTGCCCAAGACAGGAGACTTGGACTAGATATCTTTGAATGTCCTGCCCAAACCAAAATGGAAACATTCTGTAATTCCTTACTTCTCTGATTTTCTGATAAGCATGAAGTAGTTTAGCTATTAAACACTATTTTTGTTAACCCAGATTTTCCACTCATCTCCATCTGTATCACTAGGGACCTATTCTGCTTTCTAGTGATTATTTTTTGACCTTATTAACTTCTTTATCCTTGTCTTGTTGTTATGTAGTCTTTTTTAATTATTCCCTTATACCTGATGCAGAAATCATTAGTGTAAGTGTTCATTAGAATTAAGTACTCTTTAAGATACATAATGTAAACATTATTCAAAATTTGCTTGTGTATATCATATGTACATGTAAATGAAAATAATTTACACATACCAGATACTCTGCTAGGCTTCTAAATCCAGGGAAGGAAGATATATCACAGCAAACTTAAACCAGTTTTAAAGTGACTAGGACAGTTTCCAACAGATCAGCCAAATATTTTGGATTATTTTTGCAGGTAGATGTTTAAGTGGAAAATGACTTGTTCCTGGTTTTGATGTAAAGTAAGCCAAAATTTTTTATGGTACTGACATCTTGTCATAGGATGCATGCCTAAACCTTATTTTGTCTTTTACATGAGTCACATAGAAACCAAAAGTAAACATCAAGGTATCAAAGATTGTTTATTCACATTATGCTTAAGATTTTTAAAGATTCTTTAAAATCTGTATATAAAGTTTCCAAATAAAATATTCTTTTGACTGTTTTATTCTAAAGGTGGGCATAATATTTTCTACTCATACAAGTATGTGAGATTTTACAGTTAACAGAAGTTAAGGCTTTTTTTATGTGAATAAAATATATTTTTGAGCTAAATAAAAAGCAAAAAACCACACCTCCAAAACCCCAAATAAAACAAAAAATAAAAATGGAAGAAATAATCAAGTAACCCTTGTGCTACTCAAGTATTAATACTATCTTGCTTGTTAAAAGAGAGATCGTGTTCCATCCACAGAATGAGAGCTGACAGTGACAGATTGCCATACCAGGGAACAACTTGCCCTTCTACTGAGTACCTCAGCTGAGGGAAAAAAAGGTTTGGAAAAATAGTTATGCTGATGACATGTTTATACCAGATTTACTTTTATTTTGAGTAACTTTCTTCTGTCCATTTAACTTCAGAGAATTTCACCACTTGCATGAAAGATGAATTTGGTATCATRGGCTGAAACTTTACAGTCAGCCAAAGTCAACACTATCAAAATGGGATGAAAAATAAGATCCTGCCCTTACTACATAATATACATTTACACACACTGAAGAGAGTAAGTCAATATCTTGCATCATTTTCTTGTTTCACTAAGCTCAAAATAAAAAGCTGGTTTTCCCTTCAGCAACTGTAATTCAAGAAAGTGAAGACTAGAACTGAATAATCTTCTTCCTCTGATAAGAAATCCCAGATTCCAAAAGTACTCTTTATCTTACCCCTTCTACCATTAGATTCTCTCTCTCCCTACTTAAGGCAACAACAGCTTCTTTTCACATTAGTATCATTCAGAAGTGGAAAACARAGAACAGCTTGAGGGCAAAATTGAATTACCAAACTGATTCTCCCCCTCGATTTAGTACTTCATGCAGGCTTTTTTCCCCCACAGCATATATGTGATAATTTTCAGGATAAGTGCTAAGTAAACGTTGGACATGAAGAACTTGAAAGAATCAGGACATATRCATTATCCAAACACTTGCTTTGTGGTCATTCTATGCTTCCAGACCTATTGTAGCACAATTAAAATGCAGACTTCTAGCTATCATTTTTCACCACTTATATATGTTAAACATTCTTACTGAAGGCACTTTATTCTTCACTTTGTTCCCTTAAGCTATCATTATTCTTATGGTGTTTAAGTACACATTTCTTTGTCCTCAGTTCAAATTCCTTTTAGCTTGGCAGTCTTCTTTCAGAGGATAATAGTAAAATGATATAGTGAACAATAGCAGCAGACAGTCCTTCAGAAAGTCCTTGAAAGGTTCAGATTAGAGAAGCTTTATATATTTATTTTTTTAAATGTTCGGTTTGCCATGCAGTTACAATCCCACTGAAACATTACTTCTTACTTCTCAACAGTCTGGCAGTCTGTTTCCTACAATGTAGCTAAACTATTTTATGCCTCCCCTTCTATGTTGTCAACCTGTGCTAATTGAAATGTTTATAAAATGCTGATACTGAAGTATTGTGGCTTAACAGTTCAATAGTTCTTTAATGAGCCCTCTGTTTTATTCATAAAATAATTTATAAAAATATTTAATCTCACTGATTTACCATTAGTATTAATGAGTCTAGTTATTAAGCACTTTATTTCAGAATGCCACAAAGATACAAATCCTGTAAAACATGGCACTATCTTGTACTAAGTTCTTTTGTATTTAGAGAGAATGAATGATTTTGAAATCTTAAGCTTTTCCTCAGTGAAACATAGTTATTCATTAGCATAAAACTAATTGACTCTTTTATATGCAGTATCTTTGTACTGAGTTATTTTATATTTAGAGGGAATCAATGGTGTGAAATCTCACAGATTTTCCTCCATGAAACAGAGTTATTCATTATCATGGAATTAGAAGACTTTCATATAATCTCCCTGCCATTATTATCAGATTTTATGCAAATAATTTAGCACAGGGCCAAAAGTAATCCCAAAGACTGAAAATAGAAGTGCATAACGAGTCAGTAGAAATAAAAGTKATTCCATTGCCCTTAATTATTAAGCAAGCACTTCTTGATTATCAACTCTTAGCAGGAATCTGATTCTGTATTACTCTTAATCTAATTTCTTCAAAGAAATCATTTTCTAATATGTTGTATACATGTTAACATGTAAAGTTACTTTAAAATTATTCAACCATCACTCATCTTTTTATGTACCTTCCCATTGTTGTTCAAATGAAATGTTATTAGTTGGACACGTTTCAACCAGCCTTATATATTTGGAAGTTAATATTTTGGGAGAAACTTCCTATCATGATGAGTTCAATGAAGAAGCTGCAAAAGTGACATCCAGAGTCCTGAAAGGTGCTACAGACATTTTGTTCTTCTGATTGACCTCTCCTGGCCACAGCTTCAGACATCTAGGAAAGAGAATTGTGGGGGGGAGGAAATCAACTTCTTTGTTCCATTAGTGCATTTAACCTATATTTTATGTCCACTAATGGTTTTAATGGGAAAGAAGACCTTTGTCTTGTTAGTCAAAGGACTGTGACAACATTCCCTCTCAATGTATAGACTCTGCTATGTAAAATTTGCACATATACATTTAAATCTATATTTTCTTTATTTGTAAAATTTGTTTAAATTTTACAATTTAATTGGAATTAATTGAAAAATTGGAAAATTTTGGTATAATCAAGGCAATCAATTTTCAATGTAAATACTTATTTGCAATTTTTTCCTTTTAAATAAATTAATAAAATTTAACCTTTCCACAAAACCAACTGAATTCTCCATAATTTGACTTCATGTGTGTTTTCTGGAAAGTTAACCAAGAGTTGGAGATGGAGTTGGAGCTTTCAATAAAGGTTATCAGAGAAGCCCTGCAATTGTGAGGTGCATAAAAGACCCCCTTGTGTTCTAAATTCCTTAGAGAGGATCGAGGCATGGTCAGATCCAATCTTAGCCCTAGGCTTTGTCAAAGGTTTTATCCCTCAAGATTAAAGATTGCAAATCTGATCTATTTCTATAAAATGAGCTATTGACAAATGATTAGACAAAAGATCCTAATCAGAATTATTTTCTACATAGCATAAAAGCCAAAACTACTAATAGCGTATAATATAATATAGTCCACTATATTAAAGCAATTCTGTTAAAACCATTGTATTAAAGCTAGCTAAAAGAAATAATTATTAAGTAGAGATTGATATAACTCACCATGCAAACACCCATGCAAACATGGGCAGGTCTTTTCACTGAGCCCTGGAGTATCCTCAAGAGGCATCCTCAAATCCAAAGCAGGAATCTCCACACACACCAAGGAGAAATTGTTAGAACGTKAGAACAACCTAACTGTATGAGACTGGACTGGACTTTTGTAGTGTAAAGTGATCGACTGCCAGTCACTGTCTCTTGTCTCTGACTGCTTCACTATTAGGATGTTAATTTGAGGTTGGTGAGCATACTGGTTTTAGCTAGTTTAACACCAAAACCAACATGACACCCCTCTCAGTCCCCTATGAAGAGACTTGCAAACAGGGCATTGTCTGAGTTGCTTCACTGCATACCAGGGCAGAGCATTGTTATGAACAGTAAATCTGCCTGGTTTTTTTGTGAAGAGAAAAGGTTACAGAGACTACTCAAACCTCTAGCTAGGCGTTTTCTGTTATGTTAATTACAAGTCGTTGTCGTTAATGGTTCTGTTTTGTCTCAGTAACAGCCCTGGCCGGGCTGGCTCAATGGGTGGAAATCCCCCCCTAGACAGTGAGGAAGGGGACAAGCTGAAGGAGGGGGCATGCAAATTAACTACAAGTCCAGCATGCCATGGGAAGCTGCAACCCCAAAACTAAGGAAGTAACCCCTAGAACAGCAAGCCAATATAGATTTGAGAAACTGGAGTAGTGTCTGGATGTGAGGCACAGTGTGCTGAGCCTACAGAGAAGAACCTTCATCGCCCCCCCCTTCACCCTGAGTGAGCAGTCGTCTGAGCCCCAAGACGTGGAGCAGTGAGGAGGAACAGATCACCATCCTGGGGTCACGCCCACCACGGCTCCCAAGAGGACCAGACCCCCCCCAGCTCTGCCCCTGAGGACAGAGCTGCACGTGTCCTCCTCCTCAGCGTCACCCTGGGAGAGACRACGGAGACTGCAGAMCCGTCGAGCTGYCCCACCCTGAGCTGATCACTTTTTAATAAAGGCATTAAAAGGAGAAAGAAGTCTCCTGCCCTACTTATTTCAAGCATCCTCCTACCCCAAGGCCTCCCTAAATGTTACTGAATGTCATTAGACTTTCTGAGGGATGTCATAGGCTGGGGGTGTATGTGACAAATCTTCAGTATGACATCTATAACCAGACKACTCAGTGGTTTTGTGGGAAATGTCTGCAGTCCTAAACTCATTTTGCAGACTCTCAATTTGCTCAGTTTTTCTGGTTTTAGAGGCTCACTTCTGGTATGAGAGAAATATTGCTGTCACAGTTGTGATTAGCAGAGGGCATTCATGTAGGAGCACTCACAGGCAGGGACTTATATCCTAGAGARAGATTTAATTACACAGAAAATATCACATTCTCTACTTTAAAAARTTGTGATTCTTAATGGGAGATTAGACCACCAATTTTATAGGAACATGGACTAATGATAGAGTATTTCTTTTGCTGGAGCAGCTTTTCTCTGTCTAGGCAGACGTACACATGTGGTGATTTCATCAGATTGTAAGCTACATTTTCTAGTGCCAAAGGCAGGAGACTGTAGGGGGCAGCTCCCTTTTCTCAAGGGTAAATAATTGTATGCTCTGAACTGAGTCTTTGTACACAGAATTCACTTTTACACCCTTTGTCATGGTTTGTCGCTGGCACAATGCCAGTACCCCATGAAAATACATTCTCCCTGGTGTCTGCTGTGAGATGTGACCAGGAATAGAGCAAAGCAGGCTCCAGCTTAGGAATAAAAGGAAAAAAAAAACTTTATTACCTTACAATCTATAAAAGAAACACACAGAACTCGGGATTAAAACCTTCCAAACATTCCTCCTCCCTCCACCAAATTCCCAATAAATCACACTAAGACAAAACCTTGGATTCTCAATTCAGTTACCATCCCCCAGATCGCCAACTCTGAGTCCATCACCACCCTTTAGATAATCAATTCTCAGTTCATCAAGGAGTGACGAGTCCCTCTTGTGCCATAGGTTTCCCCTGGAAACACCGTTGAGACTTCGTGTGTTTCCATGTGACACGTGGCACTGCTCAGAGATCATTTGCCATCATGACATCTTCCTTCCATGCCCAGTGCTCTCACCACTACACATGGACCAGGGCTGCTTCTAGGGTTTTCCTTTTAAGGGTGCTTTGCCCAGTTCAAAAAGAGCTCAGTTTCTCACTTGCGGGACACCAGTSCCCCCCAGATTTCACCCTCTGGGGCTGAGGGGTCTCAAGAACAGAGATCTCCTTCACTGAAGATCGAGGGCACCACCACCACCCTCCTCACCCATCGTCTCTGTTCACACACTCCTTCACATAACAACRCTGCACTCTCTTGGCTCTGAGCCATTGCCTCCCCACTAAATGCAGTCTCTGTGTCACAGGAAACRTGGTTCTGTCCATGGCTATACAAGAAAAGTCCAGCCAAAGGCAACTCCATCACCTCCGCCCACCCAAGATTCTTCTCAACTTCTCTTGAACATCTTTCACTTGCACAAACTTGCATCACAATTGCCCATTTCCTGCTATTTATCCCTATCTCTCTTCTCATTCAACTCCAGGAGGATCAGCATTTTTAAGGTCTCCATCATCCAAGAGAAGGGTTAAAATCTCAGGCTCTGCCTGTCCAGAACTCCCACGCTGCCCTGCCGGGCACCTTCTCGTCGACGCCCCCCTTCTCCTTCCCAGACGGCCGGGCGTGCTGCCCACACACGATATCGAATTTCAWGGTGGCACAAGCMCCGGCGCGGGGCGGGGGGTGGGGGCTGCCCGGTGACTCTGTACTGTTTCTCCACCCTTCCATCCTACCATGGCTTCCTCTCCCCCGTCCAGCCCACAGCTGGGCACAGCAGGTCTGAACCTTTCACTGACCGGAACCAAGAGAGCTTCCCCCTGCCCGTTCTCTGCTTTTTACCCCTCTGCGTTCTCAGAGGCGTATCCATGTCCTCAGTGGCTACACCAGGTGCCAGTATTCAAATCTGAGCACCCACTGGTTTGACCACAGCATCTCAAAAAACTCACTTCCTCTCAAACCAGGACACCCTTCTGAGGTAAATCCAGGCAGTCAGACTGTATTCTGTATTTTTCTCTCTTGCTGTATTCTAAATTGCTGCGTCTATTTTTCCCATACTTCAAGGCATTTATAACTAGCCTGAGGTTGACACAGGCTGCCTGCACTGCAATTATTATSATCATTATTTCTATTATTATTACTCTGTCCACTATTAGAATATTATAGTCTCCGAGCAAAAGAAATGTAATAACTCTACTTGTTTGGTTTGTTGTATTTAAATACAAAAAGAAAAAAAAGAGAAAAATATGTTGAAGCTTAGAAACATGCAAAGTGACCAAACCCCTCAGAAACAAATATTTTCCAGACAATATTAGCCATTAAATTAGKCCATAGCTTTGGTTTTTGCTCTGGCTTCTTCCTGCTCCTGTTCAATGTGAAGAGAAACAGCCATTATCCTTTTCAACAGAGACAGAACTGAAGGGAGTGCTGGCAAGTTTAATTCATTTTGATACACAGTGTATGAGTTYGTGGCTGTGGATATGTGTGCCTTTTGATGACAAGGCACTTTCATTTTTAACAGTGTGCTGTGTACCATTCATCTGTGTATCTAAAAAAAAGTTGTTGGAAATATATGGTACTTCAGCCTTAAGCTGTCAAAAATGAGATTCCAAAGTATTCAGCAACACAAAATAGCATAAAAAGACCTTTGCAACTACTTATCTCCGCTTGCCAGCTTGTAATGTTGATTTATGATATTTCATAATGAAGCACTGAAATGAATACAGCTACATAGAAAAGTGAAGTTACATGGCCACAGACAGTGAAATATTTGATTCCTCCCTCCTCCATCCATACACACACACACACTTGAAGACAACACATTCTCACAGCGATCCTGTTGTAATTCTGCTATTTAACAGCATAGCAATATGATGCACAGAGCCTTCCAAATAATTGCAAGTAAAGTAAAAGCTGGTTTATGTATATTTCAAATTCATAGTTTCCACTGACCTCATAGTGACAACACTCAAAACTTTGTGAAATCCAGGGCTGCATTTAATTTTCCTCCTCCTTAAAATTWCCCTATCTTTTTAATTTTTTTTAAATTATTTGGTGTATGTTTATAGTCTTCATCTTGAATTTAAGCTCCAATTTTCATTGTATCTCTCTATGATGACCAGTCCATTGTCAATCTTGGGTGCTGATTATATTAGCTGTTTTATGCTGTTGCTATGGCCACATATACCGAGTTGCAAAACATCAGATTTTGCTTTTCCTTGCGTTTTCTACATATTCTATACTTTGGTTTTAAAAGAAAAAAGAAACCAAACTATGAACTGATCACCTGTTTAGTTTGAAAAAATTCAAGGAATAATTGAGGCTAAAAAGTGAGTTTTAAAAACTTCCCTTTAATATATATACAAACAGAATTGTGATATGTTAACACTATACTGGTCTTTTCCAAATTAGGACTTGAACATGCCTTTAAAAAGTCCTGAAAAGCATGATCAACAAACCAAAATTCCTGGTTTAGGAGAGCAAGAGAGGTAAATGTCACAAGGAGATGAGACCTTAATGTTCAGTACATTCAATTCCTTGMCATATATCAAGGAAGTAGAAATACCTTTTACAGTCTTCTTAAGCTCCACCTTAAGATTAGCTGGATTTCTGTTAGATACTAGCTCAATTATTTATGGAGGCAAGCTTTTTTTTTTTTTTTTTAAATCCTCTGGTAGTAAGATTTTTTTCTTAATACTCATTCCATGCATCTTTTCTTACACTAGCTCACACATTTATTTTTCAGAATATTTATACAATTGAGATTCATTTTTAGGCRGAACCCAGATAATGCCTTTATATGATTAGACTGCAAAAATCAAATTTTTCTTGTTACTTCTCATAAAAGGGATTTTTCTTTCTCAAAAATCCTAGTGGTCCTTCTCCATATCTGCTCTAAAACAAATTTAATTGATCCCTTTTCCTTCACACAGCAGAGATTAACAGTATATATTATAAAATTTCTTTTATAAGAAAGATAATACTTTCCAAATCTCTGAGAAACATCTAAATTCCTAAGGTAAAACGTTATTCCCTTTCCTCCACRTCTGGCTTAATGGGCCTGGGAGGTGTCTCATTCAACGAAAATTAAACCTATGATGATAGAAATTAAAAATTTATTTGGGATCATACAAGAAGAGCCTGGCAGTGTGTGACAGAAACCAGACTATAAGATGCAAATTTCTAAGACAACACAATTTAAATCTGGAGAGGTCATAATGAAGCACTCAATGTGTCACAAATTTAACAGAAAACTTTTCCAGGGTCTGCCAGGTAGCCAATGACAAGGTACTGTGGAACTTAAAGAGAAGTGGAGTGGGAAAAAAGCAGCAATCCCCTCCCCCACCCATTCCCCAACAAACAAATTAAACAAAGCAAAGCAACCAACCAATGCAAAACCCCCCAAAACTTTAAGATATCTGAAATTAGAATTTAATTGGGTGTGTGAAATGTGGAAAAGGAAATCTGTTTTAGATCCACTTTAAAAATATTAATAAAAGTATATATTTCTTCTTATAGTAGCAACTGCCTTTTTCTCTGAAAAATCCACTCTTGGCCCTGTGAAATCTTCTTCATCTCTATCTAGGACTTGATAATATCAAGACAGAGTGATGTAAAAGTGAGACATCCATTTTATAAGCAGTGATGGAGATGCATGGAAATTTTGAATCTCATCCTTGAATGGAGACTTTGAAAATGCCTCTTGTGTATAACATGTTAAACCCTAATGCTTTCTGTTTTTAAAACCCTGTGTTAAAATGCTTACAGGTCTAAATTTAGATTAGAATTGAGAAAGCGCCACCATAAAAAGGCTAATGGAATAGCAAAGAAATTTCTTCAGAAATTCCATCATAAAATTTGCTGACCTAGCAACAGCTAGAAAATACAGGTACTATATATTTCTAAATGAGCTAATAAGAATGTGTGGCTTCCACTTTGCTCCATGTGCCTCTCCATTGTCATGGTAACACAAGCCACAAGAACTCCATCCAGTTCCATGTCTGCGTCATGACTTAGCATTTTATTCACTGCTTCATGCTTCCAACAATAGTTTCCTCAGAAAACAGCATACAGGGCTTAAAATGAATTATATAATTGATAAGAAGGTTCTCTAGAACAGAACTCGTATTACAGTTATTAAGTCTTTGAAACTGTACCTTCCAAAGGCTGTAAATCAGTAAATCAAGTTTCCAAAAACACTCATCAAATTCACACTATGGGTGAAGGTATCTAGAAAGCTTGTCTTTGGAAAACAGGGTTATCTAAATAAAACATCACAAAATGAAAATACTTGAAAGGAAATACATCTCAGAGCTGAGAGAAAACAAGAGATATGACTGAAACTTTCTGCCATATATGAACAAAAAAATCAATATAAAAATCCCCTATATATACATGAATATTTATATTCAAGTTTTCTTCCTTTCCTGTGATGTAGGAGATCTGTGCAGAGGGTAGGGAGAGACAGAGAGATGGGGATACAGAAGCTTCATTCCTTCTTTGTAATCTAATCTGAAAATATTCAGACTAATTCTACCAAGGAAAATCTCATCTAGGGTTTAAACAAACTTTTTCACATATTTTTTTCCATTCTACAAATTGATATTCTTTAACAAGCTTGATTTTTAAAAATGCATTATTGAAGGTTAGGCATATTCATCAGGTATTTTCCTTGAGGACCAGAGGTATATCCCCAGACTTATCACAGTCTGGAGCTCTCTGTGACCCCTTTTTTCGGCTTAGCCAATGGAAGCTGGCAAAATAAGGGACGGAAACAATGGTCTTGCCCCAAAAATAAAAACTTCAATAACAAAATAATAAACATGGAAACTGCAGAGTATGGTGGGCAAGATCAAAAGGCCTGGGGGCGTGGCAAATGCAGATGGGCGTAGGGGTATTTTAGGGCAAGGTCCAATCATGAATGTGAACTTGGAACATGACCTTATATGTACCAAGGTGCTGAACCAACTGAGAACAAGAACCAGAAACTTGACCAAATATAGGATGGTTCTATTAGCCTACTGACTGCCATGACTCCACTCTTCCCACCGTGACCTGGCTAGGTGCCCCTCCCTCAGCATCCTGTTTCCCATGGCCTGAGGTTGATGCCTTCTGTAAATGCCACTGAGGCAAAAGTCCCAGCTGGACATGATTCCATGCAGACTAATGTGAAAAAAACCCATAACAATCACATGAACCAACCTGAAACTATCTCTTGGTAATCTAAATGTCCTAAATAAACAGCAGTATTGTGTTTTGTGTGGCAGTTCAGCTGTTGGCACAGTCTCAAAATTATCTGTGGAGATGTGGCAACTGGAGGTTGTAGTCAAAATTTTGTGGCAAATGAATGTGATTTCTACTAATTTTTTCACTTGTGCTCAGGAAGATAGTTTTTATGGCACACTGAAAACATGCAGCTGTGGAAGTGAGGTGTTCTGAATGAGATCTGATTTTGCTTTACATAACTGTAAAATGTAGGGCTGCTTTCAGAGGGTGTCCTCTAACACTCTATTCTATGATTGCAACCTAGCTCTTCACTTATAAAGCCAGACCAAAGAGCATCCAAAGGTGGAAAAAATTGCATTAAAGATGCTTTAAATASTTTAAATAGTGTGGATTATGTGCCATGTTCTTGGACTGTTGTAATAGGCCAACTATATGTAAGCATATATAAGTACTTTCTTGAGTTCTTGCCCACTCAGATGAATAATCCTTTTGCCTACAGTGAGTTTATTAGTAGAGGAACTTATATAATTGAGACACAGATACTTTGCTTTCTTCACATCTCAGATTTCTATGAATCATGTTCTTTGATCCAGAATTTAATCTGGATCCCGGATTTTGTTTTACTCCCTCTGACATTTACATCAAATTGAATCAGGAAAGTAAAAGTCTGTATACTTCTCAAGACTTAAGACATATGTAGTCCTACTTACTCTGTTTTTCTTCTTCAATGCCAATTTTGTCGGCAACCACTTTTTACTCCACATTGAAATAAATTTCTTCTTGCTCTTGTAGTCACACATAAGTGTACACAGTCCTATTTTGGGTTTACTTTGTTTATTCATTTCTCAGTAAATAAAATCATATCATTACCCTTATTTTCACTACTGTTAATTAATTGTCTTGCTTTTGAATTCTTTTTGGTTTTGTTTCTGTGAATTGAATACCTTGTTTCTTTTTCTTCTTTAAAGTGCATCAAAAAACTATATGATCATATAAAGATGACCTCCTAATCAACAAATGGAAGCAGAGCACAAGCAGGCTAAGAAGTGAAAATTTCAATCCTGTTATTATTTTGAAGCCTTATCTTTAAAAAAAAAAAGTTGTCAGATAAAAATGAAGTGCTATGTGCTATAAAATAGAACCATGAACTACATCAGGCCTGTCCTTTCTGATATGAAGAGTAAAAGAGTGAATACAGAATTTAATTAACAATATGATCGTTTATCCAATAGCAGTCTCACATATTGTGATTTCTTAATAAGGCTGACAGGGTCTAAATTCCTCTACTCAGGGAAATAACAAAACATCTCCTGTGTGTTGCGGACTTAAAAGCTTGGAAATTCTTTTGCAAGTGTATTTCGTTAAAAGGTTGGTATCTTTAAGCTTTCCAAACCAATCAGTTTCAATCAAGTTTTACAATTACTATTTTTGTTCCTCAGATTTTCATTTACAGGCAACTCTGTGATAAACAACATCCTTCTGTCACCGGAGGCTTTATTTTACAATCTAATTGGCAAACTATTTTTCTGAGAGAAATGTTTATGAGGAAGTGATTTTGCATATGACCACACTGTTCTACAGTGCTTTTTATTATTATTTCCATTTCAATGGAATGTTGACTTCTGTAAATTTGCTTTTATTACCATCATCTAGTGTACTTCAGTGAGTAATATACAAATATAATAAACAATGTAAAAAGGCAGATGAAACATTTATCTTTGTGTTTTTCCTTCCATTTCATTTTAACTTAAGCTTACACTTTCTCCAGCTGACAAATATATTTTTGTCCCAGGCCTGTGAAAACTGAATAAAGAAGCTCATTTATCACATTACGGGACCCATAAAAAGAAAGGAAAACATACTGGAAACTTCATTGCAATTTACTTTGTATTATGCTTTCAAACTACCGTAACTAGATCTTTGGATGTCCTGCTAGGTCTTTTCTTCACAAATGCCAGCTATATGCATCAAAAKAATTATTTGTCTAATTCAGCACTATGCTGTTAGAAAAGTTAGTAACTTTGAGTTAGCAACAACAAGGACTGCACTGGATTTTTACTTGTCATTATTAAATACTGTAATATATATACTAAATAAATATGCTAAATAAATTAAATTAGTAAATACATATTGTAAAATCAGGCAACCCCTGAGGCAGGAAATTATTGACATCTGACTCCAAGGCTTTGAAATGCTGAATGCTCATTTTATTAAAACTATATTATATTACAGCATACTATACTATATTAAAGAGATATATACTATATTATACTACAACTATCCTACATCATACTTACTTCTAACTAACTACTGAAAACTCGTGACTGTCTGCCGACATTCCCGACACACATGTGTACCCAGCTGGTCAATGAATAAAAACACCCTCACCGGAATCCAATCAAGCAATCCCTTCAGGTAAATAATCTTCCAACACTTTCTATATGTTCACAAACACAGGAGCAGCAAATGAGATAAGAATTGTTTTGATCATTTTTTTTCTCTGCTTCTCTCACAGCTTCTCTCGGTTCAGAAGGCATGTGAATACCACAAATATATTAAATAATTTAGTAAATATACTAAATAAATTGAAAAGTCACTGGGAGAATTGAGGGAATTATGTGTGAGCATGAGTGTTCAATGAGCTCTTCATCTCTGCTGACAGGCGATGAATGAAACCTCCTTAAAATACCTATGTGTTAAGAGAGAGAGCAATGAAAATGAGGGCAAAAAGGTAAAGTAGGAGACAAGTAACAACCCTTTTCCTAAAGAAAAACAATGATGTTTTCAAGTACTCAGTTTTCATCTTTGAGAGACAACTGACAACTACGCCTTGTACCACTTGAATATTTTCCTTCATGGTAAAACCCTGTAACTGTGTTGTCTACCCAGCAAGGCTTCACATATTACTAATTTCCTGTATCAACTCTTCTTTTCTACTGGGCTTGCTGTTTGCTTTTACTCTTCAGAAGGAATGCCACAACTTGTAGACGCATCTTCTGTTATGTGGAAAATTTCCATGCTACAGCTTTAAGTGGTCACATTGGAAATTTACTCATCCCAGGCACATTTATAGCACCAGTAACTTCCCCAGAATTGCACATAGTGCAAACATGCCTATAAAATACAGAAAAACAGAAACTATAACTATAAATATTATTAAAACATGAAATGCAGAATTAACAACTATCAGTGACTGGTTTCCTTTAGTTCCCCTTCTATGCACCTGACACACAGAACTTTCTCGTTACTTTGCCTTCCAATCCCATTAGTTTCTCTGTGAATGAATATAGTGTGTCTTAAACCTCATCCACCTTTTACCTTCAGTCTAAAACAGAGAAAAACAACAGATGCTCCTGAGCCTGGTATCTTAGGCAAAAACTCACTTTCTGCRAACTTCAGCAATAATGTTCCAAAACTAAATTAACATTATTTAGATAAATGAGACACATTGTTCAAGAGCTGGAATATCTATGAAATGGGTTTTCAAATAATTTTGAGATTGAGGATGTGTTTTTAAAGTGTATTTTGACTGACACCTTTATTTGAATCAGAAGCAGAAAACTTAAAAAAGGGAAGGGCAATTTAGCTAAGTTGTGTGAAAAGACAGCCAAAAAAATATTTTCTCTATTTTTAAGGTAAGACAACTACTAAAATTTGTAAACTTTTTGTAATATATAATCTAACTCTGTAAATTCTCTTCAAAAAGAGATTATTCAGGGTAGGACTTAATACCTTGGAAATTACTTACAACATTAATTCATATCAGTATCTTAAAAATGTTTTCCATTGGATTTTTCAAAGAAATGGAGTATTTGAATTTAGTCACTATTTTTGTCCAATTTGTACTGATTTTGCTTTCCAGAATAGGTCAAAACTAGAGAAAATATCTTAAACTCATGTCTTTACTCTTCATCTTTCATTGGTCATCCACATAAGTGGAGGCTTCTTAATTTCAAAATGTATGTCTGGGGCCAGTAACTCAAAGAAAGCTGGTATTCTACAGGGAGAAGGTCTCTTAGCTCTATCTAAAATGCACAACCCATAATTACTGAAAAAAAAAAMCAAAAAACTTTTTTTTTTTCAAAGAAAAGAACCAATATTTTGATTAAGCCTCCCATGGGAAAGCCTAACATTCACAGTTGCTATTTACTGGGATTTTCAAGCTCAATTCACATACCTATTCAGTAAGGCAAAGTAATTGTTGCCCCATTTTTTTATTATATGATGCAAATGCTATCTCTACAGTACAGAAATTATTATTCAAATTGGATGTTAGAGTATAGGGCTCATTCCAGCGGTTTTGACATACATTTAAGGGGCAATTAATTTGTTTTCAATTAAAAAGTTTTTTTTTTATTCAGTGTAAAAATAATTAGATGGAAAGCATAAATATGAGGGGAAGAATGTTAATAAGGGCAAAGATGGTTAATCTGTATTTTGCTACTTAGTTTATGCTTCCCTTCCCTTCCCTTCCCTTCCCTTCCCTTCCCTTGAAAGCCAAATCCAGTGCTTTGTATTACAACTAAATACAGTTATGTAGAGTAATGGGTTTCTATTTCAGTCATAGTGCATGACACAGGACTCTCACCCCTGATTTGCAGATGCTGGCCTAAAGAGAGAGCACTGGTGTGTCTTCTTAGGGAATGAGATAAAATGTTCTGCTTGGGATGAGCTGTTAACTCCAATCAGCTGAAAATCAGATTTCACTAGTAATTCCTGGAGAAATTGTGATTCAGAGCAAGACAAAATACAAACAGTGTGTTCAAAGCCAGTATGACTTTTTTAGGGCAGCTGGATGTCACTTAGCTTTGAGGACACTTCCACAATGAGTGGGGTGCAAATGTGTTCTGAAGCTACTGCTGTATTTTCTCGGTGATCAACAAAAGAGGAGGATTTCATTACACCAGTGCCAGAGCTTCTGCCAGAAGCTTTCACTGGAAGGGTACAAATATGGTGTAACACAGGATATTTGGATTAAAAAAGGCAGCAAACATGAGTTAGTCTCAATTTGTAAAGGTCTATAAGAACACACGTCAAATTCACAACATCTTTTACTCCTTTACACTTGAGTAAAATTAAAGTGGTGTTGTCTACTTTTGTGAAGTGGTCTGCTTTTATGACTTTTGTGAAGTGGTCTGCTTTTATGACTTTTATGAGTTGTATACAGGTCACATTTCTTTACTAGGTCTCTTTGGAAACTTTATTTATTCTTTCCTCTTTTGACACTCTTTCAGTAGTCACAAACCATGTATTCATGCTACAGTTTTCTCCTTGAGGTACCTGGATATCTGTGTCTTCAGCAGGTGTTGCAATTACTTTCACCAACAAATGTAGTTGCAGACAACAAGGGCAGAGACTTTATTTCAACTCTACTGTCTGCTAACGTTTGGAACTGCCTTTGTATTCTAAGAGAACAGCAGAGAGCACCTGCACTGAACACCGATTTCAGCTGCAGCTGATAGAAAACACCTTGCATGATACAGATCCAGGCACCATAGTGTTGGAATGCATGGAACAGAAGCCTCTCTGCATCCTTCAGAGAGAAAGAAATGCAGAGTTTGAATTAGAACCTCGAGAGAAGCTGAAATATATTAAGCCACACAGACATGAAATAGAAGTGTAAGTTCGGTTTTAAGCAAGTACAAATATATCTTAAGTGCCTTAAGAAACCTCTACAGCTAGTAAGAGGCCCTAAAGCCTAGTTTTAAGTTGAGTTAACTGAGTTACATGTTATTAGCTATTGCTCATGTTCCTAGATAAAACAGATAGAACTATTCTTGAAAATAGGTAACATTATGTGTGTAGGTTTTGTGCAAGAACTGACATACTTTCGTACATTATAAATTAAGCTTAGAAAGGTGTAGAAAGAATGTTTTAGAATTGTATTTTTAGCTGATTGGATGATTTATGAATAAAATGCTCTGTAATGGAGTGTGGATGATGAGATGAAGAAGAAGAAGAAGAAGAAGAAGAAGAAGAAGAAGAAGAAGAAGAAACAAAAGGGATAGTGGCTGCTGCTTCTGCTTCTGTTCATAACATCAGAACTCTTTGCCGGGAAGCTTTTAGCATGGACTTTAATACTTTGAACTCTCTGCCTTCAAGATTGATGTATTCATGCAATAAACAACTTTATAACAACCAACAACTACTCCTGTCTCTTTGAAGACCCATGACCCACCAAAAATCTTGACACAACAGGATAACAAAGATGCAAAATTATTATCTATCACCTAGATAGTCCTGCCACTAAAGATGTTAATAGAGATTGGAAAGGAGTGAGCACATTGCTTTCTAACAGAGAAAAGCTTGATGTATAGATGTTACAGATGGGTAATGGAATGATTGGCTCTCACAGTTAAGGGATGAATATTGTGTGCATGTTAAGACAAGCTTTATTGATGTATAGTTATGTTATTGGGATTTGTTGTTTAGATGTGCTCTGCTTTCCATATAGTCCCCTTCTTCCCTCCCCTCCTCCACCCCGTATTGTTGYCACCAAACAGCCTGGGTTGCCTGGGACATGTGGGGAGGCAGGGCATGGACCTGTTTCCCTTGCATGGGGCAGCTGGGAATGGAAAATTAGTCTTGTCACTATGGAGGCACAGCATGACAACATCTGACACCAATAAAGTTGCAGGAAAGCAGTCTCCACCAACAGGCAGTGAAGGAGAGTTGACTGACAGACTTTGGGGGGGGCCAGAGTTGCCCACCACAAGCCCCCCCCCNAAAGGCAGAGCAACCATTTTGTAAATTAGTACATGGCTGATGGACACAGATTCCCAGTGCTGTAATTTATTTTATTTATTAAAGTTTTAGTAAAGCTTTGAAAAATTTAAAGTGAGAGGTCATTTCTCACATAGAAATAATAGATATCCGTGCTTTGGAGATCCTGAAGAATCTCTTTGATTTGAGCTCTGAGATCTAAAGGGTTTTTCTGTAAATAAGTCTGCTCAATGTGATTGAACATGTGTGAGCTGCTATAATTAGAAGAAAAGTTAAAGTATGTTCCAGTTTCTGTCTTTTGAAATGGTGTGTAAATAATAGTTCAGACTTCCCTTGCTTATCACCTACACCTCTACACTGATTTATCCCTATCTTTGATTGTAGAAAAGACAGTATGATATCTGTCCCAGGCGAAGTCAATTGACAAGGTATTTTTTGATACAGATATATAAAACTACCGCTGATATATTAAGAGCATAAAAATTCCTGGGTTGGGTTGTAGTAAAATTAAATGGAATGTGGATCACCTCCCACCCTATCTAACTATTGACAAATAGGTTGGAATAGTTCAAATGACCACTGACATCATCTCTATCTGCTTACTGTTCTTCAAGAAAAATGTCTTGCTGATATAAATGATTGCTATCCCCTTCAGAAAGACAGGGAGAATAAAAACAAGCAAATAAAAATCCAAGAAAAAACCCAAACCTCATGCTAAATATTTTAAAATGCTGTAGGCAGTAAGAATATCATATGGAAGTTTTCTTAATCTCCTTTAAAAGTAAGTTTGAATATGCGTTTGAATATGTCTCCTGTAAGCAAGATAATAAACTATTTAAATTAAGGAACTTACTCTGAGACACATGTAGTTCTAAGAATGTTGATTTTGAAACAAAGGATTGCTGCTCAGCATTGAGAAACATTCTTCTATGTACTAACGACAAGACTTTTGTTTGTTTGAGGAGGGGTTGGATTTGTTTGTGGTTTGGTGGGGGTTTTTTTGTTTGTTTGTTTGTTTTGTTGGGATTTTTTTGTTGTTTGTGTCTTGTTTTGCTTTTTTTGTTGTTTATTTTGGTTTTTATTGGTTTGTCTTGGTTGGGGTTTTTTGTCATTGTCTGTGGGGAATACAGTTGATGAGTGATATTTTTTCTCATCACTTCCTATCCACTCAAGCCAGGATGTGTGTGTTTTGTTCCCCCAACAAACACATGACAAATAAGCTGGGGAAACCCCCCTCTACCCCCCCAACACCAAAAACAAAACAACAAAAATATAAAAACTCAAACCAAACCAAATCAAAACAAACAAGCAACAAAACCAAAAAAACCCCAAGCACCAAAAAACCCCACAAACCAACATCCATTCCTATAGTAAATGTTGTCTTAGGAATTCTGCTCCGTAAAGGATGAACACTAATTTCTGTGGTTTTCCAGTGATCCAGCAGTGTCACAGATTGTAAAGAGCCCCATAAATTGATAGATATTGCTCTTGGCTTCTCACTTATGTTAAACCTTTACACAACTGAGTTTTGTAATCTCAAATAATTCCTTTCTGAAATGGAATTTTAACCTTTAAATCTTCTATCTGTGATTTAATGTTGTCAGTTTTTTGACTTTGTCTTTTTAACTGAACAAAAAGCTGGAAAAAATTATATTAAAAATTATTATACCTTAATTACAAGTAAATCCATATATTCATGTTTTTACCATTTTAAAAGAAAGCTTTCCCTTGTTTAGATAAACCCTTTTAGAAAAGCAGCACTTTAAATTGCTGTAGATCTTTGAATAAACACATCAAAAAAATAATGAGGGAATTAAGGCAGGATTTATGGAAAGTCTGCCTCCTTAACACAAATTACATCATTACTTTTGTGAAATATATTTTAGGTTGCATCATGTATTACTAAGTGTGAGGCTGAAAACTGAGCACACCAGTAAGAAAACTAAAGTAGTACCTTGAAAATATAATAAAGCCTGTGTAAATATGGGGGGCTTTTTGTTTGTTTTCTGATTTTTTTTCTCTTTGTCTTTGGTTTTAGTACTTCATAAAATGTGGGATATTTTTTGACATGGAGAAAAGTAGACACATAGTGTTCTGATATTTTAACAKAGTGGAAAACCCAAGTATCTCACTGTAATTTTGACTTTGTACTGTCACTTCCATCATGAGTTAGAAGTTCAATTTTTTGCTGTGTGCCCTGGATCTTGTAGGAAACCTTGCTGGAGTAAAACATATTAGTGATTCCATATCACAAGATCAGCTTGGTATTGTAGATTCCAGCTACTTAATCAGATTTTTCTTGTGCTATTCCTTAAAACAAGGTCAGTYGCTTACTGCTGGCCTGGCCGGATAATACTTGTGCTCAGCTTGCTAGACAGCCTTCCTCCTATTTCCCTGGTCAGCTCTGGGCTGGGAAATCCTGCTTGTAGAAGTATCTGATGTATAACCTTGGACAAGCCAGCAGGAAAATTGTGAGATTGCATCTCAGCAGCTAGCTTGTTTTCACAGATCAGTAATCTCTTCCTAGAGGTAGCTTATCTCTGAGTACACACTGAGGTACATGGGGAAAGATACATGCTTGTTTTAGGAAGGTTTGTTTTCTCCTCTGACAACCAGCTCTCTCACATGCAAGGAAACTGGGATGGAGACAGAGGAAATGAGCTTTCATATTCTCATATGATGATTAGTGAAAGGCCTTTTAGAAGGCCTTATAAATAAGGTGGGCAATTAATATGACAACATATACATAGCAAAATTTACAGGTATGTCTTGGCAGGGGAASAAACATACGCATGCACTCTCCTCAGAATTGATAGCCACCTGTTTTACCAATTCAGCTGGATTCATGCTGTCAAGCCTTAAACAGAAGCATGTTATCTAAGAAGAAATTTGTCAGCATGAAATTGCAACAGGACTTCGAGCCATTTAGGGAGACAGATCATATTTGAGACATGTAACAAGGTGCTAAGGCTCAACAGAAGTCTGAAGCATGTTTGTAAGCAGTTAAAACATAGGGAGGCTCTTAAGGAAGTTCATCCACAACTTTTTCAGGGTGCAAAGAATAAAAATATTTCACTGAAAGAAAGGTTTCAGACAAAACTGCTCCCAGAGTACTGGGAAGAGTGATTACACTGGCTGAGACATGGTAGACTCAGAAACAGATAACAGAACAACTTAGCTCATACAAGCARTATGGAGGATTGTGTTCTAAATGTAGTATATCAACACTGACACAAAACAGGTTTCCATATTCTTTGGGTGCCTGGGTTGACATTCAGACTTACATCTTTCCTAGGCAATTAATTTTAAAAATATCACAACTTGGTTAATTATAAGTTTCAAGTTGACTACTTTTGCTCGGAAGAGATAATATAACAAAAAAAAGATGTAGCATTTTTACAAATATTTAGAGGAACTTCTGTCAAACACAAGTAAGAAACCAGAAACTGACTGTTAAAAATAAATTGAAATGAAAATTTGCTTTTCAACTTTGTTGTGAAGGAAAATTGATAGGTAGACTGTGAATAAATAAGGTACAGCAGAAAATTACAAATTTCAAAAATGCTCATATTAMATAAAATTTACTTTCGGTGGCATTTTGATGGAATTCTTATTTTAAAAGTTCCCTTTATTTTTTTTCATACTGAAAAAAAAATTTCAGCCAAAGTTGTGTTACCACTAGGAAGTGTTTGTGAAAGTTGTATTACCAGTATGAAGTGAAAGTATGAAGTGAAAGTATGAAGTGAAAGTATCCCCACATACATTCACCCTAAAGGACAATATAAGACTAACTCAATATTTATTTTTCTGTTCATAGTACAAGTATCAATAATAAAAATGTAAGCTCAATTGGTTTTATTAATTAGATTTTTCTACAGCAAAAGGGCATTTAAAAATAGCAGGAATGCTGTATTTTTTGATATTTGTATATGGGATTGTGTAATTTAGAGATTAAGAAGACTCTGGTGTGTCTGAGTTGAGTGTGGGATAGGCCTGATCAGACTTCTCTAGAGTACCAATCTGACCAAAAGGTATTTGATGCTCTGAAAATAACCCATGTACTTCTCATTAAGTTTGTGCACCATTAATAGCGACCTTTACCCAGTATTGCACAGATGTATATGTATCCAYGACTTATAAACTTTAAAGATCACAAATAACATGTGTATGTATATGGGTACAAGTCCTGTGAAATTAGTTTCTATTTTTGTCTGCTCTACAGAAGAAAAGCTTGGGAGAGAAAAAGTTTGCTTCATTTAAAGTGGTGAACCGCCTCACACACGCCATCTAACAAGATCTAGAAAACATGCAGAAGCAATGCCAGCACAATTCTTAAAATCATACATGTGGCACCTGTGGCTGCAAATATAAAGAGTGCTAGTTTGGCTTGTAAAGCACACATGCAGAAAACTCATGGGCCCTACTACTGAGAGGAAGGGACAGCCACACCACTGGTTGGGACAGAAGAATGACTGCTGGCTACCTGACTAGAGGGAAAGGATCCAGCAGCAGGGAGGGTTATTGATTCTGTAGGAACAAAAGCCAGTAATCTCAATWATAAAAGGGGTCCTGTATTATTAAGCCTAAAATAGCAGGAACTACCTGAGACARGCTGTGACATTGCAGAGAGTTTATAAAATTCCAATCAGCAGGAACTTACTGAACTGTCTTTTCTGCTTTGAGCACCTTCTGAACTGTGAGCTCTGGGAGCACTGTTCAGAGAATACCTTGGATGAAAGAATAGATTAATTAAAGCCCTCCAAAACTGAATAGCCCTAAAGATGAGGTAGACAAATAATAATCGTGAAAATGATACTTTATTCTGCTTCTGAAAGCAATGACAGGAATAAAAAATCGTATCAGTAGACATGCATTACACTACTTGTGCCAAACCCACCAATGCTTTTAATAATTTAAAGTAAATTTGCGYGGAGGAAGATAACTGAATTCATGTTACATTTCTGTGAACAATACTGTTTTACATCAAAGAAGAAACAATATGACCAAAATAGTTTTATTCGGAGGAGAAAGAGAGGGAAAGTACAAGTGTTTTTAATTATCTGAGCCCCAAAAGAAAAATTTACAATTTTTCAATCCTCGGTAAGAAATCTAGAGCAAAAGATTTAGAGCGAAGGAGATGTAGAAAAAAATAGCCTTACCAACATAATAACAATTTGCCAAGCAAAGGAGATTCATACCCCTCTGGTAAATAGGTATGATTCGTGCTGATAAAATTGAAACAGTAATCAATATTGATACAGTAATTAATATTTGGGAATAATAAAACAGTTAAAGTAGTAATGCCAAAAAAGAAAGGGAGAGGAGGGGCTCCACCCCCCCTCCCTGCAGATGTTCAAGGACAGGAGGAAAAGCAAGAGATAACARTTACTAAAAATTAACAGAAAGAAGGGAAAATCTAGTTGGGTCCCAAGAAAATGCCAGCTATAAGAAATTTATTGCTTTGATGCTAAAATGTAGTAATATGTTAGTTTTGGCTTACATTGTACAGGCTTGRTGCGCATGTGTAACCCAAAGGTGAATTAAAGGACAAAGAGGAAGAGGAGAGCCTTCATCAGTGACGACCCCCAAAGACTTGTGCGACGACCAAACCGAGTGGTGGAGCATGTGCGGTAAAGGTGGTAATGAGGGCGGAGGTAGAAGTGTGATGAATCGAAAATGGGAGGAGATGGTATTAACACCTGGCATATAAGGGGGGAATCTTCACTGGCAAGCTCGTACGTGATGTGGCACGGGTCCATGAGCCCTGCACTCCGTACCCCGYGGTCATCTTTTGCTTGTGCACTATTATTGGAGCCAAATTATCCCTTCTTTTTAATCAAATTATATTGTTAATATTTATTTTTTWAATTATKCAATTAAAATTGCTGCTATCTTAAATATTGTTTGGGTTTTTTGTGATGGGATAATTGGGCAAACATAACACCCCTAATGGAAGCTTATTGGATATCAACAAGCACCTGATATTAGAGAGAGAATAAAAACAGTGGAAAAGAGATTTGAGACAGAAAGTTTGGCAAATCAAAACCAGCGTCAATGAAAAACAGCACATCAAACTGCTGATGCCCTTGTAAACATTACAACATCTGATTTTTTTTTTTCTTGGAAGGTGGGTGGAAGTATCAGCAGTTGGTATCACTTTTCATGAGATTCCATGTCACATTAAACTGACTTTCCAAGGTGGTCGGATGTTGTGGAGACACTGGGGGGCATCCCCTATGTTACACCCCACTGGCTCCTTCCCCTGTTCCTATGTGTGTTCCTACATTCCTGAGTCACTCCTTCCCTATTTGCAGGCGGTCTCCCCAGGCAGGTGCTGTCGGCGTGCCTGACTTCCCGAGAGAGTCTCCACTTCGGTCTGCACAAACAATTCCCTCAGCCAACCGACACCCAAGCCCGGATGCTGTATTCAATGCCTCACCAGTGAACCGAGAGGACTCTTCGTATGGAGAATCCAACAGGGTTTATTTAGGAATTAAATGAGGGTCCAGGGAAAGTCCAGGTATGCAGGGTAAGGCAAGAAGACAAACACAGTTGAAGGGATCCAGGAACAAAGAGCCAAGAGCACGGGAGGTCCAGGGTATATAACTGGGGMAGGGTGGGCGTGGTCAGGATACAAATACAGCAATGGGGATAGGGATGGAAGGAGGAGTCAAAGTGGGGTGATACAGCTTTTGCCAAACAGAGAGCAGRGAGGGTGTAGTGTTCTGGGGAAGGCCAATGGGGAATCTGGGAATACAGAAYATTCTGGAATGGGGGAGTGAACTTTAAATGACAGACCTTCATTTACATTGAGGAGCAGGGAATGCTGGGAGAATGCTTCAACTTCTCACCCTAACCTAAACTGGGGAGTTCCCCCAAGGTATCCCAGCCCTGACACTACCAATGCTGTCTCCCACACCTATTCCTTGATTGGCCTTTATGTTTTTTCTGCCCCAAGACCAAAGTCAGCCCTGGGGCCCCTGCAGAGGGGAGAGCTGCACTCTCCACGTGCTGGAACCTGAACATCTCACTGCCCAGCTGAATTAAACACCTGTGGGTATTACACAAAGGCCCTTTTTGCTTCTTTACCTTGGACTTTACTAGCAGCAATTCAGGCTGCTACAGTCAGAAGGTGAATCCATCTCAGAAATCACAAGAAAGATGAAGAATTTTAAAGATTAAATCTAATACTTGTGCATGAAAAAATGTGATGYTAGAATAACTAATGTTGCAAATAGATTATCTCCCCTCTACTCAAATGAAGTAGAATGAAAACTAAGCAGTATTTAGTCTGACAGTGTTGTACTCATAGCATGTAAAGCACCATGAGTACCAAAAGTGGAAAACTACATACTCAAATTATATTTTTATGGTCTTATAGAGAAAAAAATAATGTGTTGAATGCATCAAAACTTTGATTTGATATACTCATTGAAAAGATAGAGAAAAGCCTGAGAAAATTGAGGGAGCTTTAAGTTGAATAGAAAAGAAATATATTTGCATGTATGTTGTTTGAGCATTCATCTAGAATTCCAAGTCCTTCAAGAAGTTCGTTAATAAACAAGTTGCCTGGATTCAAAAGACAAAACTTGCAACAGTGTTAAAATGGTAAGAAAAAACCCAAATCTTTAATGAAAGATTTTAGATGCACAAATATGGCTAAATGCGCACCTGATAAAGAATTTCTGCAATTTTTTGTAAGTATATATATATGTCTGGTTTAGAGCAAATTTGGGAGAGAATCCCAAAAGGGCTCCGGTAGTAAAGGAAATTCAAACAGCCCCTCCCCGCAACTGGTCTGGGAGAAAAATACCTCCTTGGAGAAAGGTGGAAAAAAAAAAACCCTGTTTATTAAACAGTAAAACCTAAACAATATTAAACAATAAAACCCCTTGCCGCTCCAAAAGAGACAACAAACTGAGAAAACCCCGTCCCCGCGTTGCGGCTCAGCTCACTCAGKCTCTGATCAGTCTCTCTGGTGCYGGAATTGTCACAGCCCAGGCCCGGCCCGGTGGGCCAGAGATGTGAGCTGTCCGTGCTCCCCCGGGTGTTCAGTCCAGAGCAGGTTTCAAGAGGTCCAAAGAGAAGGAAAAAAACAAAAGTCCAGGGAACTTCCTTGCCTCRGCTAGCTRAAACTAACTAAAGACAAAAAAAGGAGCCCTGTCCCTCTGTCTGTCCTCAGACAAACAGTCCAGGAGCAGGAATGTGGAGGAGTCAGGAGCGGTGTCTGGAGGGAAGGGAAAAGAAAAAAAGACTGTGCACTTCTTCTCTCCCCCCTTCACTCTCTGCAGTAAGTCTTAAAGGTGCAGAACTTATTCAGCATAAACAGAACAAGACGATTGGGGATAAAAGCATCATATAGTCAACCCAGGACAATATAGATATATGTATATTTAATGTGTATATATATAGAAAGATATATGTATATATATAAGATATTTATATGCATGTGTATATTTAGAATTAATTATTATTTATATAACTACTCATTATATCTAGGAGGCACATCCAGTAGGAGATCAGTTGAGCCAGTAACCCACCCTAAGGTCAGCCCCTTGGAGTTGGTGCAGGGGTTTCTTTGCCCTGTTTTGTTGTTATATCTCTTAATTTCCAGTGGAAAACCAAAGGCCCTTAGCAGATGTTCTCTTCTAAAAAATAAGACTAAACAGAATTTCAAGAATATGTTAATAAGGTTTAGCTAAACTTTGAGGGAGGGCAGGAAAAGTACTAGGAGCTATACAACTACATATTAAAAATCACAAACATATGAAAAATAGATAAAAAGCTAAAAATATCTTTAGGTATCAAGAGAAGACAGCATGTTTTGTTGTTGAAGAACATGTATGAAAATAATTATTTAACTGGAAACATCATGTATCCACATAAATGTATAAAGCTGAAACATTGCTAACTGTAGCAGAGAAATTATTGGTGCAAAGGCAGCTGCCAGCTATTTCCCTTTCCTCCATTGTCTATCACTAGGGTTCTGAATAGTGTCAGTACAAAACAGTGTATACATTCCTTATCTCATTGACAGATTTAATTTACGTGTCTGTTTTGTTCTAGGCTATTGAGTTGTTTCATCGGAGGAAAATAACGCATTTTTAATTGTCTACAAAATTAGGGATTTTGTGTGTAATATGAATTCAGGTGAAATTCAGAGAAGCTTGGAGATACCACTCCTGCAATAAAGCTACACAAGCAACTTTATTATGTATTCTACATAATAAAGAGAATATGTATCTTTAATATTAATAAGATAATTTATCCTGTAGGATTAAATACAGCTGATCTCATCAAGTTTCCTCAGTGGACAAATGCAGACATGAAGGATCCTTGTCAGGATAAAAGTTTAAAAAAATTATGGTAATCTATCATAATATGTGACTGTGACATACATGCACATTACATACTAGGGGTTAGTGACCTTTGATACCAAGGTACAAGGTCTCTTTTCAAAGCTTTTTGGAAAAAAAATGACTACTAGTTAGCTATGTAAGTAAGGCTCTCACTTCTCTCAAGTAACCTCACTGATGACAGCACAGTTCATGGCAGGGATTTACATAAAGTAAGGAAAAAGAAGGACAGGAGAACACTGTGTGCCCAAAGATATCTCACTAAGATGACTGAGGTGGCACCTCTCTCTCAAAGAGATAATCATATGCTATGAAAATTGCAAGGTACAGAGTTTAACTTCTGGAAATCTTTTTAGAATTCTGTACTTGGGTACCTTTAGTTAGAAATTGCTATTATTATTACCTTTGAGGCAGAAAACTAAGACTACAAGAATATCTGTAAGTGGGTACTACAGTTCTTTTAATACTGAAGAAGTAGAATTCAGACTTTAAATTAGCCATAGCAAAGATATTGAAAGGTTCAAGTTGATCCCAAAATGCTGTGGTGAGTTTGTAACAAATCCTGTAAGATAAGAAGTGAACAGCTTCTTGTCTAAATATTGTCTAAAAATAATTAATTTTTTTTAATTGTAAAAATTAAAATAGTTTTAACTTTTACAAGTCGGCAACAAGCACGCGAGCCTTCATTGCTATTTACCTGAAGGAATGGTGGTTTTATCTGCATGCGTTTTGCGCTTGGAATATCTGTTTTTTTAATAAGATAATTATTCTCCCTCACATAATTTCTTCCTCCTATTGATTTTTTCCTGTTTGTCTGCTGGTGTACTCAAAATCATTTTTATTGTAAGCTGATTTTCTTCTATTTCTGTTGATGCTAGCTCTATTTGAGACAACTGTCTAGTGTGTTGGTCTTAAAATTTACACAGCCTGGCTGACAACTGTTCCAGTAGGTTTTCTTTTGCACAAGGTGGCTAATCTTTAACAGAAGATATGGAGGATGCAGGAATGAAATTTCCACAGGACATTCCAGGAGAGAAGCTGTTATCAGATCTGAGATATAGATAAACATTTTGAATTAGATATAACATCACTTCATCTGTTCTTACAGATCCAAGTAAAATCCAAGCTGACAGTGATATTGCAGTGCTACTATAGGTATAATACATGCATTTTCCAATTAACCCTTCTTTTGTAGTCATATCTGTGTTTGGGTGTATTACCGACATTTTTAATAAAATAGAGCAACATTTTTGCTCTTTTCCTTCATTTTTTTTGTTGCTTTTTCTCTTTCATCTGACTTCAAAACCCTCTACCTATTCTGATTCTGACATCAGACATGTTAGTAGAGCAGGCTTTTAGCAACTTCTGGAAAACTGCCGAATTTCATAGCCATTTCTTTCTTTCCATTTGTTACAAGCTGTGTATACTGTCATTACAATAAAATTTAATTTTTCAATTCGCAAATCTCTAGTGATTTCAAATTTTCACCTTGATTTATGCAGCTCATCTCTTTCAGCTGTGCTAGTATGTCTATTCCAAAATAGAGAAGATGATGATATTATATAGTTTCAATTATCGGGATAAAAAGCCCCATCCAAATCTTGATCTAAAATTCTGTTTTCATTTCTGGGTAAGTACTTAAATACTTACATATAAACAAGTACTTAGATGGTGAACAGGCCTAGTTTTGGATCTTGGAATGTTTTGGTTTTTTGAAACATGGATTTTTGCAATATTTATTTTAATATTTTAGATGCTGGGTAAAAAATGCTGCAAGGCTCATACAAGAAAATCTCTTATTTTCTGGATTGTTATGAAAAAAGGGATTTGGGATTAATTCCTAGTTGCATTGAAGTCTTTGGGAAGACTTCCACTGAAGCTCTCTGTGGATCCCATTTTCCATTTATGATACCTGGATCATGTATTGTGCAAATCTGACTCAGAGTGCACTGACTATATTTACCCCAGCAAGACTGTATACTTGAAAGCTGTATGTTCTGTGTAGGCCCTACTGTGCCTTTTTCTACTAACTTACTGTACTTTCTAAAGCACATAGTGAAGTTTGATTTAATGTCCAAATTGTGACAAAAATTGATTAATTTTTTTTCCATTTTTCACTTTCTCAACAATCTTTGTCTTATGAATGGACGAATACAATTTTACCTAGAGTTCTCTTTACAGTYTTAGGATTGTCACAAGAATGGATTAGGTGTCACTCTCTCTTCTTGTTACAGTCTTTGTCAGGAGTTCTCACAAACCTTTAATGCTTGAAGTGTTCTCATTCTCGTTACATATTCTCATTCCCATAACAAAGATTATAACGAGAGAAGAAAATGTCATAAAATTAATCCATTCTCATAACACACTGTAACGAGGACAGAAAATTGAACAAAATTAATCCATTCTCATTGCAATGTGAAGACTGTAATAAGAACAGAAATTACATAAAATTTATTCTCCTTGTGACAATCTTAAAATTGTACCAGGGCAGAAAAGCATACAAGATTAACAGGCCCTGAAGACAAAGGTTCTAACTAAAACTGAACCTTAGCTTACCAAAGTAAGCTACTCTTGCCATTAATAAATCACCCTAAAGTGTGATCCTATGTTTTTGTGTAGATACCGTATGTAAATCACCTATCATTTTAAGGCTCCCTAAAATTGCTTGAGTTTTACATCTATGTCACCAGAGAACTGAAAAAGTACATACAGTTTGTGACATTCAGAACTCAAAGTCAAAAGTTCAGCTCATGGTTGGAAACAAATCACAAAATCCCACAACTAATATTTAATTCTGAGTGCCTAATAGAAAACTTACTATTTGTATTGTGCAAATTTAACCAAATATTTAAGAAAGTACTTTGGGCTTTGTGATTTTTCTTTCAGATAATGTAAAAACCTTAACACCTCTCGTTCCTCACGTGTCCTGGACTTCATTCACTAAAGGCTACTCTTCCTTAAACATCATATTAATCTTGTCAGTCAAAATTTCTGACCCACAAACATCTTCTCAGCCATTCCTTGCCAAAACCTGGACAAGTGGGTAGAGTTTAGACAGTATCACTTTTCTAAGTTGTTTGGTAGTTTTGGTTCTTCTTGCAGGTGTGATGGACTGCTCTGGTTTSAGCTAGGATAGATTTAATTTCTTTCTTTAGGTCTTATCTTGACAAATCTAGTGATTTGAAGATTGAAGGGCTCCTCCTGCTGATTGTCCCTTTGGTGACCTTCCAAAGTAGTCCTGTACTGGGGATCCCATCCCAAGGTGCTGAGGTCTCTCTGCAAAATGAGACTGGTAAATGCTGGCCTGGCAGGATGCAATAAGGTAGAGCGATCCTTAAGACTACAGAGTCCACATCTTTTGGGGGCACTTGGCTTCTGATAATGAARTGCTGATCATCAAAAAAAATCAGTGCCAAACATTGCCATTTAGGGGCATAAGCATGATTGAAACAAGATGAAGGACTTTTTTTCTTTTATGCTAATTTGTACCATTTTCAGATGAAAGTATTCCCCGTATCTTAGAAGAATTTAGTAATCTATAGTGGTTTAAAAAATATCACATCAAAAACTAAACCAGTCTAAATAAAACAAAACAAAACTCCCACCAAAAACTCAATGGTTTTTTTGAATCCTCTRCCTCTATTAATTCTGTAAAAAACACCCAAGACATAATCCTCTGTGTTTTTCTTGAAAGCAGTTTTCTTTTCATGGCCTCATGAATGAAAATTACTTACTGACTCTTATCTACTTTGTTTGATAGGGTGCACTCTTATAAACAAGTTGTTAATATTTCTTCTGTTGTCCTCTGACTATTGATAGAAATAGACTTTTCTTTTTACCCCTATAAACATGCACGATTACAGTTGGGAATGGTGTTCTTATACTGTCTTCTGAAAAYTATAACCACAGAAGATTTCATATCACTTGACTCTCAGGAATTTTCATGCTGTAACCTGCTTATATAGACAYCATGACTGAAAGCTAACTATTGTACAGACCAACATGCCTCACACTATAAATAGTCCTTTATTCACTAAGTGTAAAGGAGAGGAGTAATAGTTTAATAGAGCAATGGAAATTTTTAGTAATTTTTTATTTTTATTTGTATCATCCTTTTTTCCTTGCCTTTTATTTCTTTTTAATTTGTTTAAATTTAGAAAGCCTGATTGTAAACATTCTCTGTTCCTATAGCATTTTGAAAAACAATCCTCTGCTTTTTCTTGTATGTTTTATTGAATTATCTCAATGAATGACTCAGCCTTTCTTATTCTTTCTTGTCCACTTAGGTTAAAAGCCATTGTCCAACAACACCAGTGAAAATCCTTCATTTGTCTGGCCTTTCCTTATCTTAAGTGTAAGCTTACAGAGTTGAACACTGCTTGCTTTGTCTCTTTCTTAAGTACCAGTAAAATGTGTAAAGCCATGGGTTTATTTTGTCAGAAGCTCTTGATTTTTAGCCAGTCTCAAACAGTAATATTTGTTAGCCAGTCTCTCACCTACAAGTTCTAAAATATGTAAATCCTTCAAAACTTCCTTTTTCTGCTGGACCATAATTCTGCAATGATGCTGCATTCCTAACTTCTGATCAAAAGGGTGAACAAAARTAAAATGGCTGAAATTCAGCTCAGAAATATGTTGGTGTAAGGGTAAAAAATGTTATGTTATGTAAAAGTGACCAGGGTTGTTATATCTCAGWTTCAGTTAGTGTTCTCCACTGTCAAAGCAAATTTCTGCTGTGGATGTTTTTCTGCTGAAAAAAATCCTCTAAATCATCTGATGATGACTGTTAAATATTTTATTCACAAATAATTAATTAACAAGGTGTAATGGCCTAAATCTGACGTGGATCTTAATCTTAGCAATTCCTTTCTTTTCCTTGCTTATAAATACAGGATCAAAAGAATTATGCATATGGAATTAGATGTTTCATCTAGTTACGAATTCAGTGTTCGGTTGCTAACCAAAGTTATAACATTGATATGTTATATGTAAATATGTATTTCTTAAACAATATGAGCATATTTTGGTATGTAGTTTGTAATTTTGCTTTATGTGCTTACAAAACTTAGCACAGAAATTGATAATTCAAAGTACCACTCCTGGTTTTATTCTCATGTTTTACAATAATTTCTGAATAAACAGTTGGCTTAAATGTATTCTTACAAGCAAGAAAATGCCACTTTTGAATTTTGAAAAACTGTAGAACTTTCTGTCAGTAAAATAGCATTGACTCAGTTTCTTTCAAAGTATTCGAAAAATATGCAATTTTTTTTTCCTAAAGAAGACAAACTCAGTGTTTTAGCACCAGTCAGCTACCAAAAGAATAGGAAGTCCTAGGAGCTCAGATCARCTCTGAGTGCCCTAAATTTATATTGCAGTTCTGTATTATCCCAAAACACATGCATATAATGCAGCTTCAAAATGCATATCAATATATGGACATGGAGTAAATTTGTGGTAGGCATAATTTACACACACAGATATTTACACAGAAGTCCAGTATGTTTTATGGATTTGTGCTGCACTGACTCTCAGCCTTGAAGTTGGTATGCCCCCAGAATTTCTGATATTGGCAGAGATTTCTACAGTCAGTGGGCCCCACCCACTGTCTTGCTCAAGAAGAGTCAGCAAGACCAGGTTGCCCAGGTTCAGTTGCATTTTGCATTTCTGTCTAGAAAGTCCACAGCATCTCTGAGCAAACCAGGTCTTTGTTTGACCAATTTCATAGTGAAAAAAGCAATTCCTGATATTCAGAGGGAACTGTGTATCCCCTGCCTCTTGTACTGACACTTGGTGGTGCACTGAAAGTGTTCTGGCTTCATCTCCTTCCTTCTTGTTAGCCATTTACATGTGCCAGGAGGATGCCCATGAGCCTTTTCCATCATCTGAGAAAATCAGCACTTTCTCAACCTCGCCTCATGAAGAATGTCTAGAAAGTCAGGACAGTGACCACTGAACACTTCAACTGACCTATTTAAAAAGGGCTTGAAATCTAAGAAACATTACTGYGAATTACTACGTCCCTTAAAAGTGATAGTTTTCAGTCAAAGATATATCTGCATTATAAAAAAATGCAGGGGACAGCACAAATTGTGAAAATATTCAGAGGATAGTTCAGTTTGGCTGTTTTCATACACTGTTACGTGCACTTCTGTGTTGGGTGTTTGTAAATCTTCTCAAGGAAATGAAAATTCTTGTCCAGTTCTATGTATTTATTTGAAGGGACCAATGATACAGGTTTTTTGTCCAGCTTTGCAATAGTATGAAATCATGCTAGGCCTGAGGGAAGTACAGAACTCCGCCTTTGAAGATGTAAGTTGTGTTGTCTTACTAAAAAGCACAAGCTTCCTGGACTATGGAATGAGTAACATCTTGACCTGTTAACATTTGGTCTGTGAGGGGGAATAAAACAAGAAATAGGCTTCTAAACTTTGTTTTACAAGGACCATCTTGCAGTATTTCATTGTCCAGTGCAAGTTAGCTTTCTCCATGTCATCTGTGGCAAGAAACCAGTCATGGTACAGTCTTATTCAACATGTATATCAATGACCTGTAGAAAGGGATATAATGTTCCCTCGGCAAGATTTRTGATGATACAAAACTGACTGGACTGGCTGATATACCCAGATGTTGTGCTGCCATTGAGAGGGACCTTGATCAGCTGGACAACTGCATAGAGAGAAATCTAATGAAGTTCAGCCTCTCACCCACCACCACCAGTCCTTCTGGGCAGGGCTGCTGCTTAATCTGTTCTTTCCTAGTGTGGGTTTACACTGGGGGTGGCCCCAACTTGGGTGCAGCACCAGCACTTGGCCTTGTTAAATCTCATGAGATTTCCATGGGCCACTTCTCGAGCTTGTCCAGGTTCCTCTGGATGGCATCGCGTCCCTCAGGAGTGTCAGCTTGGTGTGATCTGCAAGCTTGCTGAGGGTGCACTCAATCCCTTCATCTGTGTTGTTGATGATGATAGTAAATAACACTGGGCCCAGTACAGACCCCTGAGGGCCACCACTCRTCACTGACATTCATCAGGACTCTGAGCCTTTGACTACCCTCTGGATGTGACCATCCAGCCCCTTTCTTATCTAACAGTCTACTCTATCAAATCTGTATATCTCCAATTTAGGCTGTTTATCACAACCACAAAATATTAGCAAGCAGTGTACAGTAAATATGTTTCCACTAGTATGCCCTACTGACATAAAATTATATTAACAAATCTCATGTCCTGAAATACAAATCCTAATCATCACATATGGAAAGAGCGGTTGGTAGTCTTCCAGTAAATTGTTACAATTTATTATTGTATATTAATCCTCAAATTTATGAAACAAATCTGAATTTTATTTTTCCTGCACTTAAATATTTAATCTTGATGAGTAACAAAATTGAGCATGAAGCAAGAGTTTTAAAATTTGGGTGGTGTATTTTTGACATGTTCAAATAGAATTAACTTTGACTATAAGAACAGATGTGAGCAATATAATAATTGAACAAGTCCTTCAATTAGAGTACAGAAAATAAAAGTAAATGGCAATTGCACTAAGAAATTTTAACACAGATAGGTCTGTGCTATTTTACTTTAAAAACTCAGTAAACGAAATGTAAATGTCCATAATCAGTAAGGACTGTTGATATCGTCAAATACAAAACTTTGCCATTGTACTGTACTGTTTTCATTAGAAGGCTCTTGAAACAGTTCTCAGGGTTAATTTCACTGTTACTCCCTCTAGCAGGGTAAGAGGATACAATTCTTTCTCCATACTAATTTTTTCCCATCTTGCTTGATATCAGCAAATTAATGCTAAATAATGCTAAATGTTTTCATCTTTTGTCACGCCCACTGTTTGAGCTTGTCTTTGTTTTTTTTTTAAGGAAATACTGGTATTTCAAAGAATGTAGGAAAAAACATAGTCTGCTTCTTGTTAGTAAGATTGCTGAGAATGTTGTATATCTTCAGTGACAACCTGTAGAACAAGGTGGTGTGTTTCTCGTCTTCTATTTCTGAGCAGTTAAAATGAAGAGGGTTTGCTTAAACTTCAGCAAAGCTATTTGCCTCTTTGGCTGTATAACTGATTGGGGAGAAAATTAAATCTGTTAGTCACAATGTCACACTTTAAGATTCAAAATTAACTATATAAACCTTAAAGTTTTACTTTTCAGGTCATGCCCATAAAGAGTCTCTTATTCCTTGTCTTACATTAGTAATTCTGTTTAAATAAGACTATTCTTCTAAGTATAATCTGGGAGTTGATGTAACAATAGTACTATATGTTCAGAAATACATTTTATTAAAGCATATGTTTCAAGTTTAATCTGAACTTGTGTTCAATTAAGACCACAAAAAAAATTCAGTTAGGGCCTGCTGCTGTGAATTGCAGCCCACAGATCTTTACCCATTCATATCAACTAAGGATCTTACCTGTAGGAAATGTGTGACTTTGCATCTGAAGCTACAGAATGTTTTGATGTGCTACCACCACTTACTGATTAGTCAGGAAAATATTTGAAGTAGTAGAAATCATGTCAGCCAATCCATATGTTTGTATACTTTCAAATTCTAAAAACTATGCCTCCAACCTAAAAATACCTTTCCAAGCTCCTAGATAGGTCCAGTGAATTGCATTCCAAGCTGTTTTGTTTCAAAGCTGCAGTTCAGGATTATGCCTCATGAGGCTGATGGAAGATACATCTAGGGTTTTCCCTCAAATCTGAATGGCAGAGCTCAGTTAGCTTTCCCTTCTGGCTGCATCTACTCTGTAACAATCATTCATGGAAGGACAGGTTACAAGTGGTTTAGATGAGCAACCTAGAAAAGTTTTTAATGTTAGAAAAGAGCTGTTCAAACAGAGCACTCAAAGATTGGCAGCTACATACAATTATGGATGTCCTTTATTTACACCATTAGATTTTAAGTGCCATTTTAAAAATTCTTAACTCTCTTCCTCATGGCAACGACCAGTAAATTAATAACACAAAGGGCACTGGGATGACTTGTTTTTTCAGATACATTAGCCTTGAAATATAAACATATATACATATATTCCATGACATTAAGAACACAAAGCATTCTTTTTAAAGTATCACTTCCAGTGATTAATAGGAATTGTTAGCTCCACTTTAAAAATATCATTAGACACACTAAATAGAATGATTTGAAAGGAAAAGGTGCATGGACTTATTTAGGTTATTGTTCAGTCACTGTAGGGGTTGGTTTGGACATGTTTACCCAATACTGAATCTAAAGGAAAGCTGATCACTGACTTTGATCACAGTTGATCACTGATCAATGACAGTACTCTCAATCCAACATCACCAGTCTTTACAGTTGCATCAAAATACAGAAACAAGTCTGCTAAACCTTTGAAATGATCAGCATTGTCCCACATGTAATGCCATCCACATTCATTGCAAAATACAGTGAAAGAAGCAAGGTTTGAACACTAACCAAGAGATTACTGCTTTTCCATCTTGCAGCCATTTACAGCCTTAAACCATCCAAACCATGTTAACATTATCATGATCATGTTCCTCTGAGGACAGTTAGGTAGTGAATCATCTCTTAGTGATAGACAGCTATAGGGTTTGGGGTTGTTTTGTGGGGTTGGAGAGGTAGTTGAAAGGGAAAATGTGAAGATTGGGTGGGGAAGGCTACTGGGGGGCTTTGTGCTGCTCTTTCCAGGTCCTGGTTCAAATACCTGAGCTGTGTAGGGAAGCTAGATATTGACAGGACAAAGTTCATTTACATAGAAGGCATGAACAAAATGTCCATAGTCCATTGTCCTAGAATACAGTTACTATTAGTTCTTCAGTGTAAAAGTAAACCTTTGCAAGATGTCATTTTCCTGCTCCATGACATGCCTCCTACCACTTTACTTAAAAATCAACATGAAGGAAATTTTTATCAGCTACTGTATCTCACATTTTCTACTGAGACAAATAGAAACTCACAACAGTCCTCAGCTTTAACAAGGCATTTTATTCCAAAAATTAATAACAGAAGTCATGAATGGCTATAATATTACTTTAATTTAGGGGGTCATAAGCAGCAACTTAAAGCTGTGTTGAAGTATAAATAAACATAAATTTTTTTAAATTTAAAAAACCTAGATCCATCAATGCCCAATAAAATTTGTAACCAAAATCCCTCTCCCCAACTATGAACTTTTTTATTCTTAGAAGAACTCTTGTGGTGTTTTAAGTAGAGATTGATGTTACTCACTCATACCAGTGACAATGGGCAAGTCTCTTTCACTCATCCTTGAGTAGCCCCATTTAAAGGAGGAATCTCTGTGCACAATCCAAGAAAGGGTGTGTTAGAATTCCTTATGGTTAGGAAGAGGGACTGAGCTTTTATTGGGTACTATAAGTGACTGTCAGTCAGATGTCTCCGGGCCAGCTGTGTCAGTTCAACAGCTTTAGATAAGTTATCAGCACCATCACTTGTTGGTTCATTTATCAGGAACTTTACTAGGTCTGGCTCATCTTCACCTCACTATAAGCATGTTTAACTCTGAGATTATAGAGTCTGTCTGATTTCAACATTATTCAACACCACCTCCATTCCCCACTGGTAGCTTTGCAAATAGGTCATTATTCAAGTTGTTTCATGCCCACTCCAGGCACAGCATCCAGCTAAAGTCCCTTCCCCTTGAAACACTCTATTCTATTCTAAATTTCTTACAAAGYCAGATGTACAGAGAGATGAAAAATCCATACAAAGCTGTGTTACAATGATGATGATGATGATAAAAATTTATTTGACTGTTTCTTTTTTTTTTCCCAAACAGCAGATAATGGCTATGAACCACGGGTCTACAAGTAAGCATGAAATGAAGTTTGCACAAGCCTTTTAAGGGAAGAGGTTATTAAATATTTATGATACCAAATTACAGATACAACACAAAATATTGGTGATGTCAATTCCTGTATGCATTAAAATTTCAGGCCATTTATTTTACATTAGCCACCAGCTTTATGTGGCTTTTAGAGGAATGCCTGAATGAAGGACATTTCAGAAAAATTATTAGATCACCTCTTTATATTCCACATCAAAGGCAAAAAATTGACTAGTGTTCATTTTTTTCTAACATTTCAAACTTGTCTGCTGATTTATTTCTGAATTAAACATATACAGAATAAAAATTTAATTCTGCAATCAAAATCAAAATGAGTTTTGATTGTATTCTTAAAATACACCAATAAATTACAAATCAGCTGTGCTGAGTATTTTCCCAATTCATAAAGAAGCAATGACAGTTATAAACCTCAAAAGTCAAGAGATTGCTCCTTCACATAGGAATAAGAAATCTTATAACTCTCAATGAGAACAATTATCTGAATAGTCACCCCCATTCACAAAGAAGGAATCCTCAGACCTCACCCGAGATTTCATTAAGGTCTTCTGTGAATATCACCCTTAACTGAATCTTCACACACCATCTAATGTCAAAACACAACATTCTCAAGTGGCATGCTTTCACCTTGCATTAAATGACCTATTTTGGACTCAGAACTAAAGCATTAACCATTCCTGTCTTCCAGCTCTTAGGCCAGCAATTTAGTGTTCAATCCCTAGGACAAAAGAAACCAAAATCAAACTACAACTCACTCTCTCCTCTCCCCTCCCTCTCCGCCGGCTCTCTCTTTCTCTCTTTCTCATTCCACAGAACGCTATGTAGCAAAACCAAACCTGACAATTTTTCTATTACAGCTCTTAAATGGGAAACTGTTCAGCACTGCTCTGAACAATTTTTGGCTCTGTGCAGTAAAGGTTCTCTTTATATAACCTGACTTAAGGCAGAAAGCCCTGCAGAGTTGAAGTAATCATTGCATATTATGAATCACAAAACATGAACTACTTGCTTCTGGTCACTAGGATGCTTCAGGCCAGATGCACAGAACCTCTCTGAAGAAAAACTGAAGGAATAAATTTTACTTTTTGTAAAAATCTAGGGAAAAAWTCATTCTAAGCACAAGTAATATTTTTTTTCTGCTGTTCAAGACACAATCCACAAGTCAGAACGCARTGTCTGTTTTTATAACTGAAAGTACAAAGCTGAAACTGAGCTTACAAGGTGATGATTGTTAAGAAATTAACAATCCTAACACCTAGGACTACTTGTGACATTTTAGTTCTCTGAATTAATAGTTTCTAAGAAATCTCAGCCAAGGATTTCAGCCATCTAATATTTAAAATAGGTCTTAATATGAGAGGTGAAGTGCAATGAAAGTCCTGAAAGGAAGACTGCAACTTGAAACCAAATGATCAAAGATCTTGTGAGCAAATAGGGTTAAATATGGTGAAATATGTTTCGCAGCCTTGGCATCCAACAGAGAGCCTCACTGGTGTCTGGGTAAGCAGAGGAAAACTTGTACACAGACCTTGCTATCTCCCCAGTAAAGTCATATTTGTAAGGGGGGACATTGATAGAGATTACCAAAAGAAATTATGTGGGGGAAGATGGAGTGGATTAGACAGAAAACACAGCACAGGTTTTAAAAAGTCTGCTCCCATATTTACATTTTCCAAATACAATTGATACATGTGGAAGTAAACATAGACAATAAATTCTCATTCTCAGGACCATTTTAAGACATCACTTTAATTATTCCTATCAGTCCTCTTATCCATTGATCTCCCATTTCTGCTTCCCTCAACATATGAATGATACTTTCCTTGTTTCCAGCAGTTTTACAAAGCAGGGCTTTTTGTGCACCCAATCTGCAGGTGCAGATTGGCTTCAGCAAGGGGAAAAATTATTATCACATTCAAAAGCAGCTATATTCTATTGTTCATACTTATATCTCAACAGGAACAGTTAACAATGTGTCCAGAGARTGGTAACATGCAGCCAATAACCACATTTCTTTTGTTTGCTAAAATGAGAAATAGTGTAAGTGTAAAGTTTTAAGAATCAGTGCACTAGCTTTGTAGATTTACCATATAAAACTCATTTTGTACCAATATGAAATAAAAATCCCCCTCAGTTCTATGTGTAAGACTGATTGTCTCCACATCACGTGATGAATCCCTTTTTTAGGGATTACAATACTTCAAGGTCTTGAGTAAATAAGTTTTCATGGAAATAAAGTTTACTGCAGTTCAAGCATCTGGTAACGAACCAGATAAGTCTTACTGTTGCTTGTAGAGATGATTTTACTATCTTTATCGTAACTTTTAAACTTTTTCTCTCCAACATGCATTTGTTTGGTAATTCAAGTAAGGCCTTTTCACAGGTCTTAAATTAAAAAAGCCTCAAATAGTGCAATATTCTGAAACTAGAATATAGTTACTAACGTGTAGTTCATCTTCAGCTCAGTTCTACGGAGCTGACTTTATAAAAAACTCTACGTTTTCTGTTGGGTTGTGTTTATTAAGTTGTTTGTTCTCCCCCTGCCTGTGTTGGTTTATTCTGTTCCCCCCATGTTGTAATGGTTCTGCCCTGGTTCTCCCTCCCCTCACGGTTAGGTGCCTGTCACCCCAGTCCCCATGGTGACAGGTGTATCCAGTTATTCCCCTCCCTGGTTGCCCTAGAAACCTAAAGTATCTTTCCCTTAATCCYTCCCCAGCTCTCTGCCAGTCACTCCTTGCCTCCACCTTTCCTTCCAGAGTCTTCCACCAGGGGCTTGGGGTGATTGGCTCAGAGGCTGGGGCCCCTCCCTTAAGTCGTTTTTATTGGCCCTTCCCTTATGTCACTCCTATGTACCCCACTCCCTCCTCAACTCCCATTGGGTTTTCACTTGTTTCCACCCCCTACCGCCCATTCCCTTTATAACTGAATGTATCCCTGTTCTCCTCCTCTTCGGTTCTCGRCGTTCTTCGGTTTCTGTTGCTTTCCACCCTTAATAAAGCCGGACTTGCCCAGACCAAAGAGCGCCCTCCTTCTTCCTGCAGCACGTAGCTAATCGGCGGTCACGTCTCCTATCAAGGCAGCACTGCCACTTCTACGTGGGGTGATGACCTTAGGCGCTGTACCCGGCAGTGGAGTCGGGAGAGTGCCCCCCTCGACTGCAAGCGGTGCTGGCCAGCTTGCCGGGACGTTATTCCATCTCCCGCCACCGATAACCGCTTCAGTTTTCCTGTATTCATTTTTAGAAAATGCACAGAATAATTTTCAATATACTAAATACTTTAAAGTCTGGCCTGAATCTTAGGCATTAGTGTTGTCTCATGCTTTCACTTCTGTTGTAGCCTACATTATTTTTTGATGGACTAGTAGCTCAAATGAAAGGGCAATGAGAAAAGAAAATAATGTATTTTTATTCTTCTTAATCTTGAAATTTCTATAGCAGGTTTATTCTTGYCTGCACTAGTTTGAAAGCAAGCTAGTGAGAGACTCCAACTCAGAACTACAATTTAATAGGAAAATTGAAATAAATGCAAAAACCACTGGCTTAACCTGTCATTATAGAGCACAACACAGCACAAAGTACCATGACTCCACCAGAAGCGTGCAAGAGAGAGTTATTATAGAAACATGTTGCTTTTATACTTTTCAAGATATTTACATTCACATAACATACACATTCATGGCCCATTGGTTATAGGAAAGAAACAAAGCTCTCAGTGGGTGACCAAGGGGCCACATCATTCTGTGAGCCAGCTAGAGTCTGTATCTCTTAACTTTCTCTCCTTCATCATGTCTCCATGGTGACAACCTTGGTGTCTTCCTCAGGAGAGATATGGGGCTTTCCTAATCATTAGGAAGCCTTTGCTGGCTCACAAGAACRGCACAGAATGTCTTTCCTACATTAACCTGACAGAGTCAGGATACATGCTGACACCCTGTTGGTCAGGTTGGTGTTAGCAGTCCAATTAAATGTGGCTGCAGTCCTGTTGGAGTGATAGATGTGGTCCTGTCAATGTGGTGATCATGTAGAAGGATCTGGTCTTCCTCTAAAGGTCCCATGGTGGTTATGTGGCTCTTGTCCTCATGGTGTTCCAATCCTCAGATTATATCCAGGTAGGAATGATTGGTTTCTCCCTCTGGTGGAGCAGTTCACACCAGGATGATGGAATTTTATGAGTCATGCAGTGGGGCATGATGGACCATTAACAGAAGATACTCCCTCAGAGGGAGGGAGTTATCAGGGATGTGTCATGGACAAGATGAAGAACACTGCCTCATCTGGTTTTAACACCTTAYGGAGATGATGATAGAATACACACTTTTAGTTACATCATACACAACCTAAGATATTGCCTTAAGTGGAGTTGATCTTGATCTGGCTCATTGTTCCTTTTTCCTGTATACATCCCTCTTTGAGAAATGGTTCTGAAGAGCAGGGGATATATGAAAATGGAGCAACTGGGGTACCTCACCATGCATTTCAAACAGCATTGTATACATAACTACAAATGCATAGAGAAGAGAGAAATATTAAAAAATGAAATTAATAGAACTCTCAGTTAACCAACAAAACCTACATAAAAAGATACATCATTTGCTCTAATAAAATGACTAAATATTGATTTAATCTTAAAACTTGATTTATTACAAGCATAATATTTAAGCATTTATGCAACTGCAGTATTTAACACGTCTCGGTTTAATGTTCTGTCTAAAACATCAATTCCTAAATTACTTCTCTAGTTCTTATTCCCATAAACCTCCAATTGAAAACAATGGAACTATAGTCACAAAAACTGAAAATCTGCAACAGTTTGGACTTATATCACAGTTCCTGGGAGTCAGTGTTCACTGAATTCAGTTAGCGCTAACTCAAGTGTGTAAAACCCAATTAAGCAAAAGCTACCTGAATGGGCTGTCTGGAACATACAATTTGTTCTTTGGATTTGTTCCTTTAAGAACCAAAGTGCCTTTTACACAATGCCTTCATATGTGGAATTACAAATTCTTCTCTTGTAAAACTCAATTAATCGTAAATCAAATAAGAAACATACAACATCTTTTTCTTTTACTTTTATAGGTATTTTGAAAGAGAAAGTGTAGGTCTCTTGTCTTTTCTCCTTTCATAGAAAAAGAATCATTAAACATATTTATAAACATATGTTTYTGTCCAGTGACTTTTATTTATTCTAAATAGCAGTGTATCATACCAATCCTGGGGAAAAAATATTTCTATTATGAAATAATATAACCGTACATACTGCATGTCAAATAAAAATCTAATGTTTCAGTCCCAGATCAAAATTTACATTACCCTGAATCACAGCTTCTAAGTAATCTTTTAAAGATATGTGCTTAGTGGTTATCATTATGCTACACTATTCAAGCCTAACAGAATATTTCAGAAGTAATTTTTAATTTTTCTCCAACATAATAGTGTCAGAAGACTGTTCTATTTACACGTCACTCTTCTTTTTCTCAAACTAAAAGACAATAAAAAAATTACATCCTCAACTATATMTTTATTCAGTGATTTCATATCAATCTTTGTGGTAAAAGGGAAGTTTTGAAAGAAGAAATATTTTAATATAAAAAATATAAAATCTATTCAAAGTTGTTAAATAAAARCCTGTAGAATCGCATAAAGGAAAAAAGGCAGTAAACAAGAGACAACCTCCCCCCCCAATATAATTTAGAGTTTCTCAAGTTCTATAGATATTACATGTTAATATAAAACAGCAAAAAATGGTAAGATTTTTTAAATGCAGTTGTGTCACAAAAGTACGTATTTTACCTTTGTTGTGATTTAAGGCCAGCTAGCAACTAAGCCACTTCCCTTCATTTCCCTCTCCTTTCCCAAGGAAATGGTGAGGAGAATAAAAGAAGTTTGCAAGTTAAAACCAGTTTAATAATTGACATGAAGTGAAATCATTGCCATTTATATAACCCAAAGACAAAACAGAGATGTACAATACAATTGCTCACCACCTGCTGACCAAGGCCAATTCCCATCTTTGAACCCTGATCAAAGCCCTCCCCATTCCGTGTAAATAGGTAAGTGAGGCTGCGTCCCGGTCGCAGAAGGAGCGGTGGCGCCGGTCGCCTGCGCGCTCCAATTCCCTTTCGCTTTTGGCACGCACGCCAGGAGGGACCGCGTCCCGACTTCGCCAGCAGGCAGGATCGCGGTTCGGCCACTGGCTGAGATCGGGACCCCCAGGAGCAACTGATAAATGTGGACCCACACCTAAGGATCAAACCGAAGGAAGAAGGAAGGGCTCTTTGCTTGTTTCTCTGAGCTGCCTTTATTCTTTCCCATGACGGCAGCAGAGCCGGGGCTACCATGCTGCACAGGAGCGGTGCAGGTGATGCAGCGCCTTGCAGGAGCTGGCGAGATGTAGGAGCGGCACAGCTCGAAGGGGTACAGCAGCAAAAGAGCACCAAACAGAGGAAAACAGCAGCTTTTATTGGAGGGGGGGCAGAATCCCAGAAKGGGACCCAGCTAGTTGGGAGGGGTCTGGAGTAACAAATGTAAACATAATCTGGAGCGGGAAAGTCACACACCAGTGGCAGAAGGRAAAAATCATAACTGACAGTGAGCCCTCTGGACCAAGCAGTGTAACAACCCATGACAGACAATCTACCGGGGCCAGATTTCTAAGGATAGGGAAAAATCTGGAATTATCATAACTGCCACAATGAGACAGACAAACAACCTTAGACAGAGACTAAACATATGCGTCAAACCCCCACTGCCACAAGGCAGGGAGAGACCAAATATCTTCAAACCCCCACTGCCACAAGTAAGTATTATTATAAGCATTATTTAATAAATAAATAATAATCTGGTTAACACGTCTAGGCATGACATTCTCTAGTATGGAATATCAGGTCACATGTCCCAGCCTTGCGCCTTTCCAGCATTTTTTGTGTACCTTCTCACTGGCAAAGCCGGAGAGACTGAAAAAGTCCTTGACTTGGAATAAACACCACTTAGGAACAACTGAAACAGTGTGTTATCAACACTATGCTCATACTGAATGAAAAACCAGCATTGGAGTGAGTACTGAGAAGAAATTATTTCTATCGCAGTTGAAAACAGTGTTAGCGTTCAGAAACATAATCACAAGAATTATTATATGCAGGTGCTTTTATTGAAGAGCTCTGGGTGTAGGGGTTACCAACCCAAATCTGACTCCGCCATGGGTTCGGGATGAACATGTTTTTATATTCTATTGTTATAAAACTTTCATGTTAATAATTAAACTTATATTGTTCTATTGTACACATAGATTTCAGCCAAGCATGGCTCCTCGTGGCCCCCCTTAAATTTCTAACATAGTTTCTCATGATTCTTCTTATGATTATACAGTAATTATATTTAATTACTAAACAATCATCACATCTAACAATTATATAATTGCTTAGGCAGGTGCAATGATCTGGTAAAACACAAAGCCTAACATTTTCAGAGTCTATTCTTAACATTTTCCAGGGCCCCACTATCAACGGGCAACCTTTAATCCATTTCTTGTATAACTTAGCCTACTACAAATCCYAGATGTTGTGCATCAAAATTGGTGGTTTTCCCCCCTTTATTTATTTCCAATGAAATTGAATACACCATTTAAACTAAAAGCTAACAGGAATACCAGTTTATTCTTAGTGTGGTTTAACACTGTCATGCTAATAGCAAGATATCTGACAGTGACTTTGACCACCAGATTCTCAGCTCTCTGTAAATCTCCCAGTTTCCAATTATTTAAACAGGGTTAAGAGTTACCTCAAAGAGAAAGGGAGAAAATGGTAATCTTTCTTTCACGTTATTTCTCCTGGCTATAGGGTTTATACCATTGGTGGAAAGGTGTCCCATTAATCATGTGCTGCTRGCTTCTGAGACAAGCTGTTGGATCGTTTCAGGCAGTGTTTTCTGGTAGGCTATTGTTTTCTGGTGGTTTCAGGAGTGTGAAATCAGCCACTTAACAGGGTTACTCTTATGGAAAAGGCAAGGCAGAGTTATCTTTCAAAAGGTATGCAAACTGACTGACACAAGTTTCTAACTGACTGGTTAAAATGGGAGGGAAACACATCCAGAAAGTACCTGTTTACACCCATAAGCACCAAAACGTTGTATCCTCTTTATGAAAAGCTAGAGAACTGTATTTTTCCTCTTTTCAAAGGATGTTAAAATACTGTTAAAAGGTTAAAATTCTTGAACCTTGTAGGTACTTCTCTTTTCCCACAGTATTTAGGAAGTTGAAGAATCATTTGAAAAGGTAATGCATCTCCTTTYTAAAGATGCATTATTTTAGGAAACATTTATGACACTTTCTCTTCCTTTGATCTGATGAGTTTAATTTGCATGTAGTTCAAGCATGCCTAAGCATCTGTCTTTCACTTCGTCTTGTTCTGGATGCAAATTGGACATTTAGGAATGTTTTGCCTTTGGCTGTTTATCTGAGAGCAAACTAAGTAAAAATTGGATCCTCAGATCTTTGTAAATGTATTTGCAGATTATAGTAATGTTTAATTAAATATTTTTTATTAGTATCTTTACCCTGATCTGAAACATTTACATTCTGTTTTACTTAAGCATTTTTAGCTGCACAAAGAGGAAATAAATTGAAAATCATTAAATAGTTAAGGATTTCCTGGACTCTCAGTCTTAGTCTTAAGTAATTGACGACAGTCTCTAGTTTTGGTTAGATTAAATTAAGGAAATCAGCCTTCTATGGCTAAATTATTCCAACCAGTTACAGTATTGGCACTGGGATTAGTGGTTGGACTCAACCTTTAATACCAGCTTTTAACAAAATGCTATCTGAAGTGTCCACCTATCCAGAAATCATCTGGCTCCTATAGGTAACCTTCAGCTAGGATTCCTGCACTTTATGTGACAGTCTGAGGTAACTGCTGATAGGTTTGATTTTTAATGGCTACACATTTAATTATGTTCTCTGCAAAACCCTTACAAGTTAAGATAAAAATAGCACTGCCATAAGGATTATTAACCTGAAGGTCATAGTAAGCCTGTTTTCTGGATGGCAATAGTGATTTTTTTTTGTTGTTTTTTTTTGGTTTTTTTTTTTGGTTTTTTTNTTTTTTTTTTGGTTTTTTTGTTTTGTCTCTGTTACAACAGCAGACAACACTACTCCAAAACTTAGAGCCACTGCAGTAAGGGCTCTCTTAGGGGTCGGGCAGGGTGGTAGTGGTCAGGTTGTGCTCTGTGGTGGGTGTTTTCATGGGCATAATTTGCCTCTCTCTAGTACACTTTTGTAATTAATATTGCTGCTCTTACTGCTCATTTTCTTACCTTATTGCTGTTTCCAGTAAATTGCTCTTATCTCTACCCATGATCTTCACCTTTTGGGCATCCAGTTCTCCTCTCCCTTCCCTTTGCATCATGTAAAGAAAGGGAAGAATGAGTGAGTGCATGAGTGAGTGGTGCTTGGTTTGGARGGTTTTGGTGGAAGCAATAAATTTGGGACTACAATTCCTAAACCACAGCAGGCTGTTGCAGAGAAACCAGCACAATTATGATGTAAAGAGAAAACTGATAAGGGTACACTTAAATGAAGATTTACACTTGAAGGAAGATTAATGTTTATGCAGATATTAGCTCAAGAAGCACCTATCAGCCTTTCCCTGAATGAATTATTATATTCTCAAATATATAGATGGGACACTTTAATCCATTTCAGCTACCAGAATCTGGTGAATAACGAAATTATTTTTCTGTTTAATGTACAAAAAACTCCATTTCCTTCAAATCATTTAAAGCTTTAAAAAAGAATCACTCAGTTAAACACAGGCCACCTGGCAAGTTATTTGGGCCTCACTGGGATGACTGATGCAGCAATTAATATAYAAACAATACAAAATCAACTATGGTTAAGTAAACGTTAAATGGGAATTTGTACATGCCTTGAATCAGCTTTGATTTTGTTATCCCAATTGATTTTTTGCTGAATCCTAATAGGAGAAGCATATAAATAAGAAGTGAAGTTTGACAGTTTATTCAAAGTTAAGTCTGCTGGAAACTTAAGTGAATAAATATACAAAATACTGGAACTCATTAAGCATTTTAGTCTTAGCCAGATGCTGAAAAACAGGTCTAAGTTTGTCCCACCTTAAATTTTGCTGTAAAACACCAAAGTGCTTGCAGTTCCTAGAGTTGCATATTTTATTGTATTAAAACCATTTCTACTTTAATTCAAATTGTTATGTGGTTTTCTTTCAAGTAATAAATGGACAAGACTGAAAGAAGCAGTTTCAGTGTTTCAAATGGAACTTATCTCTCTATATACTCTTCACAGAATATAAGGTCCAAACTCTGTATCTTCATAAGGATCCTCTCCCAGTGCCACAACTCTTCAGTCAGCTGCACTTTGCKTTTTGACTTCCCACTTAGGCTGACTTTTCTGTAGCACACTGAGTGGGGGGCATAAGCATCTCAAAGGTAAGCAAAGCCTCATTTCCTTCTGAAATAGTTTAAAAGGTGTAGCTGAGGTGTCAACACGACATGCTAGTCTTGAATGACAGTAGCAGTATGACACTTTGATGAGGCACCAGCAGGTCCATAAAAAGTGCAGTGTCCTAAAATGCTGACTGAGGCCTGCACAGAGCTTTACTCTCAGCAAAGCAGGTTCACAACAGTTAATGCAGTGAAAAGAATATACATCTCAGCCATTCTCATACTCAGAAAATTACTGGTTCTTTCAGCCACTCTGTCCTGGTTCAGAGCAAATTTGGGAGAGAATCCCAAAGGGGCTCCGGTAGGAAAGCAAATTTAAACGGCCCCTCCCCCCAGCCGGTCCGGGAGAAACTCCCTCCTTGGAGAAAAGTGGAAAAAAACTGTTTATTAAACAATAAAAACCCTTGCCGCTCCAGAAGAGACGGCAAACTGAGAAAACCCCGTCCCCGCGTTGCGGCTCAGCTCACTCAGGCTCTGATCAGTCCCTCTGGTGCTGGAATTGTCACAGCCCAGGCCCGGCCCGGTGGGCCAGAGATGTGAGCTGTCCGTGCTCCCCCGGGTGTTCAGTCCAGAGCAGGTTTCAAGAGGTCTGAAGAAAGGGGAAAAACCCACAGCCCAGGGAACTTCTTTGCCTCAGCTAGCTAAACTAACTAAAAGCAAAAGAGAGCTCTGTCCCACTGGCTGTCCATCCACAGACAACACAGTTAGGAGCAGGAATGTGGAGGAGTGAGTGCAGTGTCTGAAAAAAACCGTGCGCTTCTTCTCTCCCCGCCTCACTCCCTGGAACACGTCTTAAAGGTGCAAAATCCACTATTCAGCATAAACAGAACAAGACGATTGGGGATAAAAGTATCATATAGTCAACCCAGGACACACTCCTTCTTTAAAACCCATCTCATAATATTTAGACCTTTGTTTTACTTCTACTGCAAACTGGATCATTCAAGCCATTTTTATTTGCACATCTACATAAAGGACAGTAATGTTTTTCTCAATCATCACATGTCAAATATGAGGGTAAACACAATTGGACAAATTTGTAAAAATAACTTGACCTGTATGTTCTGCAATGTGGAAGCTGCAATTCAGCTGTGTGCCAGTGACAGGCTAAGGGACATAAACATAGCACACACAGAATAAATTAATCCTGTTGAAAGTTTTTAAACTTCTAGAGAAAAGCAAAAATTATAAATTCAAAAGCAGTTTTTTATTATTTCAGATGCTTCTGCCTACTATAACTATTGGTGTGAATCATCATGTATAGATGAACTGTGAGGTGAGAAATTAAGGTAAATTCATTTAATACAAAAAATTAAATATTTTACTGTAGAACTCTGAAATTATTGTGGATGTGAAGAACAGAGACRATAACTTGCTTTTAAAATTATGGCCATCAGTGAAACTTATGTTACATGGAATGAAAGAAATGCTGTATGAAGGAAATTATTAAGATTTAGAACCTCGTATATCAAAGTCTCTCTGCTGCAACATAAAATATATGATATTAAGCAAGCTCCATACAGTGTAATTGAATTTGTTCAAAGAAAAGGTAAAATATTGATAAAAAGACTGCAKCGGGAATAAAGGTAGAATGTAAAAACTTCATGTAAAATTGATTTGTATGAAAGAATTTTAAGTTTAAAAGAGGAGAAAAACAAGAAAAATGAATTGCAAAATAGATTAAAAATTAAACTAAAGCACTCCTGGATACATGACAGTCAATAATTACACATTTTATTCTCTCAACAATGGGAGAAATTCAATTAACATTTCATCTTAATAAGAAATTTTAAAACCAGGATTTATTTTCTTTTGTATTAAAGGTTTTATTTTCTTTTGTATTTCATGTAATTCTACTGGGAAAAATTTAATAAATACTCTCTSCATGGATATTAGAATATTTTACTCGTTGCTAAGATACTGCAGAAACATTTTTTAAAATATTCTATGACTAATTATTTGCTGGAATAACGTGCAGTGCGATATTACAGTTGCTATAAAAGCATAGACATGGAAAGTATTTATGAAATCTTTGCAAGACTGTCCAAATTTTTGAACCCAAGAACATTCATTTGTTCAGGCTACACATGAGAGAAGGGTTCCAGCAAATCATACTTCTCAAGACTGAAGCACAGATACTGGCCTTAAGCAAATTAATGTAATAGATGAAACATTCAGATTTGATTTTCATCTCATAAGTCTGTTCTCAGTCTTTTTTTCCAACCTGTGGCAAACAGGGTGGGAAACTTASTTAGTGGAACAGTGTACAGCTGATAGTAAAAGTGAGCTATTACCTTTTAATAAGCTCCCTTACATGTAACAACAGTTACATTAAGGCCTATTGCAGTTAAATTGTGAAAAGTATCAAGTGCTTTAGACAAAAATATTAACAAAAAGAACCCTGACATCCAACAAATCAAAACCCTCAGTTAGTGTTTCTGCTATATGATAAGCTTACAGTTTCTTCAAGCAAATAAGCAAAGGCAGGTTAATTATTTATGTACATTTCTTATACCTCCAGTGAAAACAATGAGATTCATTTTCAGTAAGTCCTTTTCTCATCACAAGCCTGAATCTCATTATATTTTCTTAATTTTGATTCCTCATTATCCAAGTATCTGGGCACTTCCTAAAATCCATACCTCTTCAGAATATTCATATAAGACAGGACCCTGTTGTCATCACTTATCAAGTTAGTTGGGACTAGGTTTGGATTCTTGGTGTTGATTCATCTTTTTCATAGCAATAGAAGTCAGGTATAAAAGGAAATATTTCCTCTTAAAGCTTTTGCTTTCCTTTTTTGCTTTTTTTCCCCTCCCTCCTTCCTCCCCTGCCCCGTCTCACACCATCCAGTCCCTCCACAGTTTTCCACAGATAGCTTTAAAAACAGCTGTATGCATATTAATATATTGATGTATAGCAAGGAACTGCACAGTCCTTGGCATTTTTCTGCTGCTGGACTAAGGGTTCCTGTGTCTCTGCAGATCAGATCACGCTGCAGCATGTGACCTGGTAGTGTCAGGACCACAGTACAGCCAGCATGTGACTTCCTGCTGGAAGTATATCTGGAGAGAGGCTAGATGCTCAGTTTCTTGATCAGCCCTGCTTCAGTATGACTGTAAGAAGGAAAGTAATGCCATCCAATTCTCATCCTTGTTCACATGTACATATGCATGAGTGGGCAACTCTCTGATTTCCAACAAGGAATTAAACTTTAAGCTATCTTCTCCTGATCTCAGGGATGTAAGAGTCACTTCTAAACCTGTTGAAATCCCAGGATTTACTTCAAGTTATTCTACATTTTCATGGAAAAGAAGCAAGATATTCCTTTTGTTGTTGTTGTTCCGAATGTATATGATGCAATTTCCCATGTCATGTTTTGCAGCACAAGTTCTGAAAATATTTTTTTTCTTATGAAACACATATTTTATTGCCCTTCTAAGTTTATAGCTCCTCAGTGCAACATTTTACAAGAACAGAAAATGTCTGAGACCAAGAAAAACAAAACTTTCTGAAAGAAAAATTATATCCACAGCTTTTGCAAACTTTGAGACCCAAGTGTCTGCATCTTCCTAAACTTTCTGAAGGTTATTTGGTTGAGTTATACACATTTATTTGCTGTACTTTCTAAATCCCTACTGCTTTTGAATTTTATTTTAGGTCTGTTCAGGATAAGCTGAAGCATTCCTTTTCTGTGCACAGCGAACAAGGTGTTTTACAGCATYAGCAAATCAAAGTTACCAATTCCTTCAAATCAAAGTTGCATAAATGTCTGAATTCACAATTCCTTAATACATTATAAAGCTTTTCAAATTAAACCATAAATAGATGTAAAACTGTTAAAATCTGTTGGTACTGCATGATTACATTCAGACTTAGTGTAGGTAATTGTGTGTGTGAGTCTGCTCTAATTTCTAGTAAATTTATACATAAGAACAAAGGCAACTTTTCCTGTCACATCAGGTGCAGGGGAACACATTAAAACTAACAAAGCAGAAAAGGAACTCAAACTGAAGCAATTTTTAAAATGACAGCTTAATGAAAGCAGTGTGAAAATACTGCAGTTGGATGGAAAACATCTGTCCTCAGCTATTCTTGAATGATGGAATGTTATGAGATACTAAAAAATTTTTTTGCTAATCTACGTCTGTATCAACAGTAGTTCAGGCATGACCTGTTCCCTTTAATATCACAGCACTGATACTCCACAAACTGTCTACAGATGCTCTGTAGATTCTTTAGTGGTCCTTGTGTATTAAAGGAATCCTTCAGAAGTGTTGCATGCCATGATGCATGGATGGACAATTAAAACTTGCATTTTTGTTTTAAACAAAAATCTGGGAGTGTAAAATAACTATAGAGACTTATGGTGCAGTAATGTTCTTCAGGAAAAATGAAAATGAGGACCTTAATAAAGGGTATTAAATAAACCYAATACATTAACTATCATTGTATCTGAATTCATAAATGCTAACTATAAACTCTGATGAAAACCATCCTTACAGATTTCCTCAATTTGCTGATGTCTATGTAATGGTTTCAAGCAATGTTTTTAATCAATCATTTTCCATTTCTGTCCAGTATTTTATACTCCACCTTGCATTTTCAGAGCAGTATTACCCATCCAAATTGTRCCCTCATTGAAAAACAAAACCATCCTTGATTGACAGCAGCAGCAAGTTTGTCACTACTTCATGTTCATTTTTTACAGTGTGATATAAATGGTCTTACAGGCAACATACATAAAATCATTTGCAATTCTTGCTGAGCCACGCGTGCTGCTGGGGCCAAGGATAGGCCATTACTTCAAGTTTAAAATCCTCAGATATAACTCAACAATGAAAATTTGCTTCAGGCAGGGGGCACAGAGGTTCTCAGGTTTTCTCTGGAATAGAAAATTAATTGGTCATTTCTTTTGTGTTCCAAAAGGGAAAGAAAATAAATCAGTAAAGAAGTTTGGAACAATTTGAAAGTGACTCCAACAAGTACTCCTACAGAATATGTTTGCGCAGGTGGTTAGCCCAAGATTTGTAGACAAAACACTGGGTAGGGGATACCAATTAAATGAGAACAGATATTGGGAACATTTTTCTGCAAAACTGCTTGAATCTCAATACCTATTAGATAATGTAACTTAATTTATTATGTACCACATCTTATACATTTTCACATATATGTTTCTAAATTTACTTCCCTGGGATTGGTGTTAATCAGAGCTGTGCATTGAGAAGAGCTGGCAAGTGAATTTCAGCCCTGACAGCGCCATTGCTGGCAGGTTGCTCTCTGTTTCTATGGGGGTACTGGGGTTTTTTTCTGGGTTAGTTTTATTCTCTTGTTTTTGTTTAGGGTTTTTTGGTTGGTTGGTTTTTTKGGGGGGAGTGTTCCTGTCTAGAAGGGGTTTATTTGTTTTTTTTAAAAATATGTTATACTTTATTTTGACCTGTTTGTCTTGTCTGTCTTATTCTCTGTATACTCTCTCCCCATCCCTGTCTTGCAAAGCAGCCATAAGAAGGAGTTGTTTGGGTGCTTGGCCACCAGCTGAGGTCAGACCACCATGCTTACAGTCAGATTGGTATACATATGGTTTTTGCTTGACTAGAAAAAATACACATGTATACCTAAAAATCTGAATATTTCTCTAAGATCTTAGCAAGCAGTTTAAACCTCACTGTTAATGCCTATTATGAGACCTGGTGTGCATGTTATTTTTGTCAAAGGAAAGTTCTGGTCCAAAGAAGTTTAGGCTCCTCTTTTGAATTCGATGTAGTTTTTACATTTCCCCAGCCAAACAGCAAATTGTGAGATCCAAGAGCATTTCCGAAGCTATAAAATGTTGTTATATCAGCCCTTCATTTTTAACTCATTGAGGAAATATGAATGTTTACAACTGAGGTGTGATTTCAAGCCCTAGCATTAAAAATACTGTGTGGAATCTTGAGGTAACAGAAATCAGTGATCAGCTGTCTCCACAAAAGCAGATTTTTCATTTCTGAACCTTTACAGAGATTTGCAATCTACTTAATATAAAAGAATTACAAAAACATTGCAAAGTGTCCAAAGAAGGTAAGCCACAGCTTCAGTTCAGTAACAGGTTAATTTAAGAATCAGCGCCAATACTGCTGATACTAGTGGGGAAGAGCTTTCAACCTATACAAGTAAAACCACTSAGAAATGCACAAAAACATGAAACAAACTAGAACATCTCCTTACATAATTGATGTATGGGAAACATACACAGAGACTATCACATGGGGTTAGGACAATCAGTTGTTAAGATGGAGGATAAACATAGTTCCAAAGAAATATGTAAAAAAATGTTTCTTCAAAATCATATATGAAGAAATGAAGGGACAAAAACACACAGGTGAATATTATGCACATAAACATGCACACAAGTGAAACATAAAAATGTAGTAAATCCCTAATAAAAATTTCTTGGAAGGCGTAGTTATTGGCTTATGCTTTAGAGAAATCTTTCTCTTCTATATTAGTAGTAAACTACATCCACAACAGAAAGGAAAAAGAAAAGAAAACAAAAACCAACCAAACAAAACAAAACCACAAAACAAAAAAACACAAAAAACCAAAAAAAAATTCCAAATTAAAAAAAGAGACATTTTTCATTTGAAGAAAACCCTGTAAATATATTGTGCATTGTTGCACCAAGGACACTAAATGTATGGGTTAAACCAAAGTTCTTTTTCATTGGGTAGACACAAAGGAGAAACTGACCAGATTTCCTCAAGAAATAAACATTACACAAAGGTTTGCTGGCAAGAATATAGAGAATTAAGGAATCTTTGGCAAAGGAGTAAATACAACACCAAATTCAATATAAAACACTTATTTTAACATTACTTAGCATTTACTTAGCATTTAGCACTCAGCCCATTCAACCTAGAAATTCTTAAACCGGTAAAAATACTAATTTACCAAAAAATGTTTATGAAAAAGAGAATTAGCAGAAGAGAGAGAAAGACAGAAAAGGTACAGAAAAAGACAGAAAGGGTTCAGAAAAACTTACATACGGCTACCAGCTCCTAGAGTTCCAGCATGAGTTAGAAACTCCAGGAGAAGCCAGGATCCAGATGAATGGCCACTTCATAGTCAACCCCTTTTAAACCCTTGATCTTTCATGGGCCTTTCTCTCACGTGGGACTTCTGGTCACTCAGCCAGTCAGGAGCTGGGTCAGCACTGCCCGTGCTGTGTGGTTGGTTAATTGATTGATTGATTCATTGACGGGTCTACGAGTCTGGGGAGTCTGGGGGCAGGGCTCTGTCTCACCAGAAGCAAGGTCTGACCAGCCCCCAGCCACACACAAAGGCATTGGCTTGAGACACCAAACTTATCCTGTCTCTGACACACTCAGCACTCTGGAACAGTCCTCCCCTGGTGCTCATCCAGATGAAAATAAAGGCACAGTAGCAGTGTCCTTTCTTACACCACAGGCATTGTAATTATGTATCAATCAAATAACTTTTAACGTTATAGTGAAAATATAAGTGGTTTTTCTGATAAGAGTGATGCTGGGGTAAGGTTATGCCTTTAAAGCTGAATTTTACCCTGTCTTAGGAGACAGTTCTGGGCTGTATCCACTGTTCAGTGAAAGACTGAAATTATCTTTTACATGCACATCTTCCTGTATGCTCCCTGATTGACTGTAAGTGGACAGCATGGTTCTGCTAAAAGGTTGTACGTAAAATCATGCCTGCAGGGCTGTTCAGGTCCAATCCGGCTAGCTATTTAGCCCTCACAATCTTACATAGGACAAAGGCAAAAGACGGAGGCACTCTTTTCCTCTTGGCAACACAGTCCTATTTTATTTCTTAGATAGGAGACACCAGGTGGTCCCAATGACTTTCCAGGTGAAAAGAGTGGGGATCTTCTCCCGGGGGTGTTTTAAGCTGAGGGGAAGGGGGGCAGAGGAAGGGAGCCACAATCAATGGGATACAAGTGAGGAAGGGGCAAGGGGAGGAGTAAACCTGGGACAAACCATTACCACCAGGGCTTTTGGGGGGAAGGGGGGAATAGGACAGACCATGTACCCAATACCCAGTGCAAAAAAACAACAACTAAATAAACTAGCCCAATGCAACAGTTATATTTGTTGTAATACCTTTCCTCAGAAATGTACATTTACAAATGTGATACTTTAGGACACTATGCTGTATGTTTGGAGAAAGTGGTGCAGCATGTGCCGTGTTAAAGAGCTCTTGCACTGTGAACRCTCATTTCTACGAATTCCAGCGGATTAAAACAAGATTGGTGTACCTTGCAGGTCTAGGGTAGGTCCTAGATCAGCCAATGATCTAATGCATAARTGGAAGGATCAGCATGGGTCTTTCATTAAGAAGCTGTCTGAGATGCTAACTACTGCCTTAGGTACCCAGGAATGTGCTGACAGCTACAGCAATGGCCTAGGAATATGAGAGGAAAAAACCCTGGCTTAGGCAAAGTCACAGATCTGCAAGTAGATATCAGAATTTAAAGTTCCTAAAATGCAGGAGCAAAGTTTGTAAACAAAGTTCTCAGACTAAAAATAAGAAAACTGAGTTACCAAGAAAGTGGACCTTTTAAGTCTTTGTTGAAGATTGAAACTTAGCAGTTGAGTTTGCATACAGTGTATCCATACAAAGAAAATTATCATTAAAAAGAGTAGATAAAGGGAAATAATTAAGCTGATCAGAAAGATAGCAAAAAGCTTTTCTTGACAGAGAACTTAAATAGAAGCCTAATCCCCAATGAGTGTAAGAAAAACCAAATCTGACTATCATCTCAAGTGCTACAGGCACTTTTCAGGAGGTCAGATGAAATAACTTGGCAAACCACTGGGAATACAGATGTGCCATACATAATCTAAACCTTTGGTTGTTTCAAACTTTCTAGCTTCCGGAGCAATCCTTCAGTAACAACTCATGCAGATTGAAGCTGAGATCATACACAAGAGAGCAGCTTACACAATGTAATGGTTTACATGTCATAGTTGCTATGCAATTTCCTGCTAATTTAGCACATCAATGATGTCTAGCTAGAATGGGAAATRGTCATAGCAATAGAAACTTCTGCAGTATTATATGTACAGTCACTCTACCTTAAATTTCTTAAGCACACTAAGCACCCCTTAGCTGTGTTTACCTTCTAGGCATCTCTTGGTAGGYTGACCTCTTTACATTTAAATGAGCTAGTTTGCTTAAAAGTAGAATGTTTCTTCTATTCAATGTTCAGCTAGCTCTTGCATCTGATAGCAAATATCAAAAATTTCAGCAAATCTAAAYGCTTACATGGACGTGACTTCTACTCAGATGCCATTAGCACATTAAAAAAGACATGTTAAAAAGATTACAATTTTGATTTAATCTTTTTTTTTCACACTGTAAAGAGCTTACCTTGAAATTCAATATTCAGTACTCTTTTTTAAACAGGCATACTTAGTATGGCTAAAAAGAAGTTGGAAGGGAAGAGGAAAATAATCCACGAAAGGAAGGATGACTACCTGATTTGCGGGTGTGAACCAGTTTTTGACCACTGCCTTTGACTGCTGGTAGCGAAATTTGGAGTGACCAGCCACTGATAGAAAGGAATGATAAAGGAACCAGGAGGATTAAAAAAAAAAAAAAAGGGAAAACAAACACCTGCAGCAAAATCTATAGTGCATTTTAAGCATCAACAATGTCCTCCTCTTTAAAAGCAATTTAAATTCAGTCAGGAAACCAGCCCTCTGATGAAAGGCATCTGGTTCAAATTGAACAGAAACTATAAATTAATATTTTATTAAAGCACTCATAATCCCTTTGATTCTGAAGAAAATACAGCTCATTTTCCTCAAAATATTGAGAGGCTTGAAACCTGCTATAGTCTTAGCAGAAGTAGCATAAATTTCAAAAAATGTCTACTTCATGCCACATCTCAATTGGATGGAACCTTTCCTCTTTCCATTATGCAGTGCCTGCATGCTGACACCCTTTTCAAAGACAGTGGTAAACCTCAGTGTGAGGGTTAAACAGCTCTCCAGCTGCTAGGCTAGTGGTCGTGGTAGATGGGACACAGGGCTTTTTGCTAGAGCAACACTTCCCTTTGAGCTAACTATTTTGCTGTTGGGTCTCCCATATTTATAAAAGCTGTGTAAAGTTTCCTTTGACTGCAGGCTTGGCAGGCTCAGAGATGTAGRAGAGGTAAATCTTCCTCAGGGCTCTTGCTGCACTTGTGCTGTGTGTTCTGAACAGCATCACTCTGCTCCAGGTCACCTCAGRGCCTTGTAAAGGCACAGTTCCCCATACCTCCCCTCCCCACTGCATGCCTAGCTACAGTTGACAAATATTAGGAGGGCTGCTGAAATAATTTATCTAATTTTGCTTCTTATAGAAGCTTGTTATAAGTGAAAATCCAACTAATTTTATTGGAAGTACAGTAACAGTTGAATAACGATAGATGAGAGAAAAAGTGGCACATTAGGGAACCTAATCCTTTCACCACCTTATATAGAATTATTTCCAATGGGAAAAGCATGGTTGGCTACACTGACCAAAAATAYAAGCTTAGTTTTATTTGCATCTAGGTCTGCTGGAATAATCTGGATATGTGAATAAAACTGCATGTGGAATTTTAAGTCTTTATTTAAGTTTGGCTATAGGAATTCTGTAATCTCGATCACATCATACCAAGAAGAGGTATGTCTCATCCAGTTTGCACTTGTAATGAGTTGCCCAGAGGGTCTTTGCATGTGGTAATTGCGCACCATCATTTCGCAGTGGAAACAGTGTGTTTGAGAATGAATACTTGAGATCTCCAGAATGTTCACTGGAAGAACAGAAGTAATTGTAGAATCAATATATCATTTAAAGCTAATGGTTCTGCTGCTTAATATTTAAACAGAGAAATAGTTATGCTGCATAAGAAACCCGACAAGGACATACCTCTTGTAAATTTAATGAATCAAACAAAACACCTTGTATTGTCTGAAAATGACATGAAGAATTTAAAAGAGTCTTTGACCAAGTGAAGCTGGTGTATAGTATTCCAAGCTGAAAATAAAGAGAACAATAGCATTTTTTGAACCCTCTTCAGGGGTCAATAGCTGTTTGGAAGACAYGAGACCCACCTGATTATGTAGGACAAATCTATCTTTGTCAACAGCCTGATATGTTTTGTAAGACATCTGGTAGGGAGAGATTTAGATTAGTAATAACTGGCGAGGGAGAGATTTCTCAGCAAGTAAAGAAGATGTGTGTGTGGAGTAGGCAAGCCAAAGGCCTGGGGTGATGGGAGCGGAACTGGACATAGCAATTAACAAAACAGGAGTGAAAAGCAATCTGTTTGAGAACAGACATGAAAAGAAGGAAGTGTCTGAAAAATAGCCTTGTTGGGAGAGCTCTGAAGCCTGTATTCAGTAGTCAGCACAATTGAGTGCCTCTCCATGGTGGTTTGACCCTGGTTAGATGTCAAGTGGCCACTAAAGCAGATCTGTCACACCCCTCCTCAACTGGACAGAGGGCATAAAATATAACAAATGTTTGAGATAAGAGCAGGCATGGATAGGTCACTCATCAACTACCCTGACAGAAACAACTGATTTAACTTGTGGTATTAATTTATTGATAACCAAATGACAATAAAATAATCACGAACACAAAAAAATTTCTTAAAACACCTTCTTCTCCTCATCCCTCCCTTCTTCCTAGATGTTACTTCAAATTGTCTACCTCCTTCCCCTAAGCAGTGCAGGAGAACAGGATGACCAGTTTAGCACATGTTGTCTCTGACACCTATAGAGAAAGAGCCTTGCAATCTTCTGCTTCAGCCTGGAGTTCTTTGAACAGAAGACAGTCTTTTGCAACTGCTCCAATGTTAATCCTTCCCATGGGCCACAGGAAACAGTCTTCCACAAACTTTTACAGAATTCATCCTTCCTGTGGGCTGCAGTTCTTCATTAACTGCTCCAGTATGGGTCCATTCCACAGAATGCTATCCTTTATGGACAGACTACTCCAACATGAGACTGCATGCTATGGATCACAAGTCCTGACAGCAAACCTACTCTAATGAGAGCTCCTCTCTCCACAGACTCAGAGGTCCTGACAGAAGCCTGCTCCAACATGGGCTTTCCACAAGGTCTCAGAATCTTTTGAGAATTCACCTRCTCTGTCATGGGGTTCTCTGCAGCCGGCACACGGATCTCTGCATCCCTGTGGACCCCATGGGCTGCMGGAGCCCAGCTGCCTCACCAYTGGCTGCCCCACAGGCTGAAGAGGAATCTGATCTCCAGTGCCTGGAGCACCTTCTGTCCTCCTTCTGTACTGACCTGGTTGTCTGCAGAATTGTTCCTCTCTCACATTCTCACTGTTCTCTCCCAGCTGCTGTTAAGCAGTAATTTTTCCCCTACTTGGTGCTGTTATCCCAGACCGCTACCATCATTGCTAAGAGGCTCAGACTTGGCCAACAACAGTGAGTCTATCTCAGAGCCAGCTTTTTTGGACATAAGTTTTTAGCACCTTCTCATAGAAGCCACCCCTGTAACCGTCCTGCTACAAAAACCTTGCTACACACCCCTAATGCAATCTGCAAACTGCCTTTAGTGCATGCAGTGTGAAAAATAAAAGAAAACCAAAAAACCAAACAAACCAGAAAGAGTTACAAGTCTGTGTGCTGTCATAATACTTCATCAGTGGATCAGGGAAGTTTGGTAGGAGAGCTCCCAATAAAGGAGTGCTGTAATGGTTGGATACAGGCCCTTAGAAAGAACAGAGTGGGAAGGTGAGAAGAGTGGTCTTCCCTTTATATGAGGGAGCAGCAGGAACAGAGCTCTGCCCCGGAATAGATAAGGAGCCAGATGGGAGCTTGTGAATGAAGGTCAGCAAGTAAACCAGCATGGTTGTTGTTGCTGTGGGTGTCTGCTACAGATTCCCTGAGCAGGAAGAAGTAGTAGCTGAGGCTTTCAGATGACTGGAAGAAGCATGACATTTACAGGCCCTGGTCAGACTCCACCTGCCCTGATATCTTTTGGAGGGATAAAACAAAAGGGTTCAAGGAGTCTTGGAGATCTTCCAGAGCATTTGGATGATGGGTGACTGTGGAGCCAAGAAGGCAGGATGCTGTGCGGGTCCTGCTGCTTATGAGCAAGGAAGAACTGGTCATAGATGTGAAAGTCAGGGACAGCCTTGGCCACAGTGACCATAAAGTTGGGGGTTCATGATCCTACAAAAAGAGTGAAGGGCAAAAAGCAGGACCACAGCACTGGGTTTAAGGAGAGCAGACTTTGATCTCTTTGGGAATCTGCTTACCCAATAATGTAAGTTATTACAGCATTTCAGATTTTCTGACATAGCCAGGTAAATACCAGATTTTTTTTTTTTAATGTATGTGTCTATTGGAAACTCACAGTTCTATGGCAGGAAAGAATTTTCTGGATTTTTGGGGTAAATACTGATTTTGTAAGCAGTTTTGTCTTCTTTGAAGTCGAAGACTGCATTGATATGAATAAATATTAGGATATTCAAATTAATACATCTGTAAGGCTCCACTCCAGCAGTSCCAATTAAGGCAGGAGACTGGATATCTTTGTAATGTCTATGTTACTTGCTTTAAAATCCTTCCTTAAAATCTTTTTTTTGCTACAGATTGTGTGCCTCCAACAACATGACATGACTAAAGCAGGCATATCTTTTCTCTGTTGCTTTTCACAATGATCAGTACAGGCTAATTGTTTCCTCAGATTCCTCCATGTATTGTCTTCATCTATTGCTTCTTCATGCTTGTATTGTAGGCTCTTCCAAGTAGGAACAGTTTTCATAATGGCCAGTTCTTTTGTTTTCTTTTTCTGTTCTGTGTTTTAATGGAAGATTGCCTTACGATAATTCTAAGGATAACCTTGTCTGTATACAATGACAATAAAAGTACAAATGTTAATGCTTTTGCTGTTATTCCTGTTTATACATCTGAGAAGCTCATCTGTTTGCATAAASATAACTCTATTTTTGGCCTGAAACTGCTCTCCCTAAAAATCTATGACCTGGCAGAAATACAGCTTTTAATACTTGGCATCTTATACTCTCCTTCACTGCTGGCCAGAACTCAAAACCAAAGTACTGTCTCTTTGAATTCATTTTTTCACAACTGGGCAGGTTTTTTGTGTAWCTCACTAGTTCACTTCAATTTTCCTTCTCATGTGAAGAAGAAAATCTCTAACTACCCAAAGCTTTGTTCTGAATTTAGAGTTAATTGATGTGACTGTTCAAGAAAATTAAATGTAACTTGGCCTAGACAGATCAAAAACGCCTGAAAGCAACAATGGACTTTAAGTGGAAGAACACACTGCATCAGCTTCCTGTTGTTCTTTGATTCTTTATTTTCCTCTCAAGAGCTGTAATCTAGTCATAAAATCTAATATATGTTCAGTAGGCTTTAATCAGGCAACWGATAATAGGATCTATGCCACTGTGATTTTGCAGCTCACATATTGTCTTTCCCCTATGTCATGAAACTAAGTTGCAACTCTTGAGCCTCCCACAGAAATTCCATCTTGGCCTTTTTCCAGACAAAAGGAAACAGCCGCCTAGAGGAGTGAAGAAATATAGTAAAACTAAAATAAACTCTGGATTTAATTATACACACACAGTACACGAGAGAATTTTGTGACGGTGGTCACAGGGATTTTCAGGTGAGGGAAGAGATGAGAATGTTGACTTCACGTTCAGAAGGCTTGRTTTATTATTTTATGATGTACATTGTTGCAGTGTGAGCTCATTTCCTGTTTTAGACTTCCTATTCCTTCCCAGGTGTTGCAATACCTTTTCCCCTCCCCCTGCCTCCTGCTGAGAGCTGTCCATTCCAGCAGGGGCATCCTGTGGTTGGCAGAAGTTCCAAAGATGCCCCTCAGGTCCGGGCTCATTGGCCTGTGCAAGTGTCTTTATCCCTTGAGCCTTCCCCTCCTCCCACCTGGTTGGTGCCTCACCTGTCCCTTCCCTCCCCCYGCCCGCAAGCTTAAAAGACAATCAGACCATGCGGTCGGGATTCTAATGGAGCTGTTGCCAACATTCAGGTGTCCGTGACCCTGGAATAAAGTTCTGGATTTAACCCTCCGTTGGAATCCGCTCCTATTTACTCCTCACCTAGCCTAAGGACTTCCTTCAGAGGTAAAGCCTGAGTTCCTGCAAGCCTGGACTTGGTTTCGAGTGCCTAGCTGCTACATCCAGCCAGGCAGAGGTATCATTGTGGAGAAACACCACAGCAGCTGCCCCTGGCCAAGCAGCAAGGGCCAGACGAGCCCAGGCACGTTCCACCTGGCAATACTGGGATTTTATTCCAATACATTACATAAAAACTATACTAAAAAGAATAGAAGGAAAAGTTTCATCTCAGAAGGCTAGCTAAGCTAAGAAAAGAAAAGAAAGAATGAAAACAAAAGCTGTAGCTCAGACAAAGAAAGAGAGTCAGCTTTTCCGTGACTGGTCATTAATTCTAAACATCTACATGAGACCAATCACAGATCTACCTGTTGCACTCCCCWGCAGCAGATMACTATTGTTTACATTTTGTTTCTGAAGCCTCTCAGCTTCTCAGAAAGAAAAATCTTAAAGAAATATTTTAATGAAAATATGTCTGTGGCAAATTTAATCATCACTGAAAATTTTAGGAGAAAATTTATATTTGATTCCCATCCTGTTTCCACTACTTTAATTTTTATTGGTCTTGAAATAATGGAACCATACTTTGGGTTCTGCAGTCCCTTCCTATGATATAGAATACACTGTTGTGTCAGTAGTGACTCCAGACTGCTCTGTAGAAGAATATCAATGGATGAGAGTATTAGAATCAACAAGTTTCTTCTATCTTAATCCAGGGACATATTCTGAAAAGAGATTAGCTAAACTGAGCAGTCTGTCTTTCATTAGAGAAAACACTTCTGTTAAAAAAAGGTTAAAATGAGGCTATTTTTTGGTTTTAATGTTTTAAATTGGAAAAATTATGGATTTTTTCAGAAATAAAAGAGGAAAAAACCAAAAACAACACAAACCAAACAAAACCCCCTAAGTTATATTTAAAATAAACCTAAAATGGTTTTAATAATTAGTCCCCTTACTCTTAACAACTTAAGTGAGCTTGCTTTAATTTAGTATTTTGTATGTCCTGCTTGTTAAATGTAATAGAATAACTGCTTGATTTCACCTTGTTCCATGTCTTTTCTCATTATTATAATGGATACAATTGAATATCCAATTCCATACTAATCTATCTTGCATCCGGCTTTATGCAATTCAGAATTATGAATTATGGTTATACTTGGTTTCTCATTAGTTTTTAACAATCAACACATGCAAAAGAAAAAGACTGCTATTACAGTATAAATATATTGAGTTGTTTTCTTCTTTCGTGAAGAAAGGTTAGACTAGATAATATAATCATAGGATCATAAAATCATATAATATATTGATTTGGAAGAGATCTGTCAGATCAACGAGTCAGCTTCTGTCCTGGAACAGTGCAGCCCCAAGAATTCACTATATGCCAGAGAGCATTGTCCAAATACTTCTTGAACTCAGACTGGTTTTGTGCTGTGACCACTGCCCTGAGGAGCCTGTTCCAGTGCCCAAACACCCACTGGGTGAAGAAACTTTTCCTGATATTCAGCCTCAACCTCTGCTGACACTACTTCAGGCCATTCCCTCAGATCCTGTCAGTGGCCACCACAGAGAAGAAATAATTTCCTGTTCATCCTCTTTCACTCATGAGAAAGCTGTACAGTCCAATGAGGTCTGTCCTCAGCCTCCTCTTCTTCAGGCAGAAYAGAGCATTTGACCTCAGCCTCTCCTTCTGTGGCTTCCCCTCTAGACTCTTTACCATCCCTTTACCATCCTTCGCAGGATCTCTATAAGCTTTAGATCTCTTTTATGTTGTGGTGCCCAAAACTGCCCCCAGCACTCTAGGTGAGGATGCCCCAGTGCAGAGCAGAGTRGGAAAATCCCAGCTCTTGCCTRGCTGGCAATGCTGTGCCTGATGCCCCCAGGACAGGTTGACCCTGCTGGCTGCCAGGGCGCTGCTGACTCAAGTTCAACTTGCCAGGGATCAGGACTTCCTGGTCTCTTTCTGTGGCTGCTCTCCAGTATCTCATTCCTCAGCCTGTACGTCGAGGATTGCCCCATCCAAGGCACAGTATCTGTCACTTGCCCATTTTAATCTCCAGTTGCTGATTGCCCATCTCTCTAATTTGCCAAGGTCTCCGTGCAGGGGCCTCCCTGTCCTCCAGCAAGTTGAGAGCTCCTTCCAGTTTAGTCTTCTTGTCACAATTAGTGTTCCTTCAAGTCCTCTCTCCAAGTCATTAACAAAGAGCACAGGTCTGAGGATGAAGCCCTGTGGAACCCCACTACTGACAGGTCACTAGTCAGGTGTCACTCATTCACTGTAACCCTTTGTGCCCAGCCTGTGAGTCAACCTGTGAGTCAGTTGCTCAGCCATTATATAAGACTGTTTGACAGCTGTAGGCTGGACATTTTGTCCAGAAGGATCCTGGGAGAGACAGTCTGGAGGGCTTTGGCAAGATCCAGAAAGATTATATCAGCTGGTTTCCCTTGATCAACTTTTACCCTTCTGTAGGAGGAAATCAGATCTGATAAGCAGGACTTTTCCCCTCATTAAGCTGTGCTGGCTGTGACTGATGACTATGTTGTCCTCCAAGTATTTTTTCAATACATCCCAGAACAACCTTTTCCATTTTTTTACTGGGAACAGAAGTGAGATAATTTCTTGTAGTAGCTGTGAGGGGGGTGTGACTGAGGGGGTCAGGGACTGTGGCCAGGACGGTATGTTATTCTATACCACATAATGTCATTGTGGGGAGGTTGAAGTGGAGGAACTTTCTGGCTTTGGAGAAGGGTGTGACTTCCAGTTGTAAAAAAACCCAAATGTAGTGGAGAGAGAAAGCTATCTGTCATTATTCATTGTGTCACAGCCTGCAGTGAGCATTTATGCATGTGAATCSCTCTCTCCTTTGTATACTTTTGGTATTGTTGCTGTTACTGTTTGTTTTCTTATCTCATTGCTGTTTCTAGTAATCTGTTATTATCTTAACCCATAGTCTTCGCTTTTTGTGCTGCAGATTCTCAACTCTGTCCTGCCAGAGCAGGAAGAAGAAGGGGAAGGGCAAGAGAAAGGAGAAGGGGGAGTGGGAGAGCAATGTGTGGTTTAGGAGTCTCAATGGGGCCACTGAATTGGGAAGTACCATTCCTAAACAGCAACAGACTAACAGGCCTGTAGTTTTCAGGGCCCTCCTCATTGCCCTTCTTGAAAACCAGGACAATGCTCACCAGGTTCCAGCTACCTGGGACCTCTCCAGATTCTGCTCAAAAATTATCAAGACATATAATAACAACAGCCAGCTATTTGAGGATGTTTGGATGAATCCCATCAGACCCCATGAATGTGTAGTGATCAGGCTGCAACAGCAGATCCTGCACAAGTTCAAGGTCCACTGAGAGTTGATAATTCTCACAGTAATGGTCCTCCAGTTCAGGGTACTAAGACCCTCTTGGTACAAAAATACTTAAATATCTCTGCCTTGTCCATGTCCCATTTCTGGGAGGTGACCACCCTCATCATGTAACAGGCCTGTGTTATTTCTAACTGCCTTTTGACATTAATGTATTTGAAAAATCATTTAGTAACTGTGGAAAAAATTTCACACCACACTTTCACCTAGGTGAAAGAGATTAAGAAAGTTCCTTTTTTACATATCATGTCATAAAATGTTAGGGCTCAGCCCTTTTCTACTTAATAAAGTAAGACTSTTTGAGGATTTTTTTAAATAATGACATTCTATGTATGATTCAAATAAAATGAGAGATTAAAATATCTCCAGAAGGACCATAATTTTCTAGAATAATTCTATGAGAGCACAGGATGACAGAATCAATTTTTTCCCCTAAGTATGTTGAAACAACATGGATACCTTGAAGTATATTTAAACTTTAAATCTCGGTATTATGGAAGGTATGTTATTTTCGTAAAATTAGTCAGCTCATGAAGAATGACTTCCTCAAGATGCCAGCAACCCTGATAAAGAGCTAAATTGTTCTATTCAAGTAATTGTTAAAATAATGTCTTAGCTGKTTTTTTTTAAATCAGTTTCATTACTCAGATCTGTGATCTGTGAAGTCTGTACCAGCTACTAAAGTACAATTCCTCTTAAATTAAAATGATGATTTTCTTTGACAAGACAATGCAATGGTCTTTGTCATGCAATGAGTTATGTGGGTATACTTGTCAGTTTCTGGCAATAGTAAAAAACCATTCTATCATCCTTTTATTGCTGGAGAAAATAATATTTTCCTATTCATGTAGATGTATCATTTCCCTTACTCCTTAAGACTTTGCAATATTTCAATCTGAGTGTTATTAGAAAGCATTCCATTACTGCTCAGTAAATATATTATTTTCTTTTCCATTTTAGTTACAAATCTCCAAAGAAGAACTTGCTTTTATTACCCTGGCCTTCTCTGGCACAGGACCAGAATTGTTTTCACCATTCAGTCCTAGAACTTCTCAATATGGTCAAAGTAGCACAGATATATAACTTTATTTCTAGTATTATATCAATCAAGTTACTATAATTGTAAGATGACCCTAATTTACATAGTACAAATGAATATGCTATGTGTCTGACTGTAGTCTCTTCTCAGTTGTGACTAGACAACAAAGCCTCCAGACAATTTATTCAGTGTTCAGTTTTCAAAGATTTTCCTTATAATATAAACTGCATAGCTGAGAAGGAGTCAGAGTTTATGGTTTCAAGTGCAGTCTGTAGGGAACTCAGAGTCTGCACAAAACAGCAAGATTCCTTCAATGACACAGAGAGAGGGGGAGGAACAGAATGTACATTGAAAGGAGGACAGACAATGCAGAGGAATGGAAACTTGCAATTGCATGGACCTGCAGGAGACAGATACCAACAATGATGCAGCAAATAAGGATGACAGAGGAGCTCATGCATTTCTACTGGRTATCATTTAACACATAATCTTTATGCACTTTTTCATATTGTCATGCTTATTCCCAGCCAGCAACTGGCAGGTACCATCAGTGACTCCCCTTCAAGGGTTCCCTTGGTGAGGTGGGAAGGAGATTGAGAAACATAAATAAAACTCATGGGTTGAGATAAGAATAGTTTGATAATTGAAACTAGACAAAATAAATAAAAGATAATTTTGATAATAGTCATAACAAAATAATAATGAAAATAGCAACTGTAATGAAAAGGAGAAAGACAAATGAATAAAACCCAGAGAAATGCACAATGTATTTACTCACCACCATTGGACCATTGCCCAGCAAGTGTCCGAGCAGGACTCATCCTCTCCCTACTAGCTGCTGTGGTTTACCATATAAACCAGTTTATATACTGGTCATGACATTTTATGGTGTTGAAATATCCCTTTGGCTCACTCAGGTCACCTGTCCCACCTGTGATTCCTCCCAGGTTCTTGTGCAGGCCCTCACCAGCAGAGCATGAGATACTGACAAGTCCCTGACTCAGAGAAAACACTGCTTAGGAAAAGCCAAAACATCAGTGTGTTCTCAACATATTTCTACACTGAGTAAACAGCACAGCACTGGACAAGCTACTGGGAAGAGAACCAACTCCATCACAGCTGAAACCAGGGCATATATAAGAGGGGATTTTCTACTTCAATGTAAAGTGCAGCTTTGCAGTTTTTATTTCTAACTCTGTTGGTTTTGCTAAGAAATTGCAAAGCTACAAAAAGAGCAAGGAAGTATCTCATCTTCCCTCTGTATGACTCTCTGATCCTAGACAGATCCAGCACTGCAGACWGGGAAGGATAGGAGTGGATTTCCAGTTAAATCTGTCTGTGGTGTCTCCTCCTGTTATTTATTTATCTGTCATAGCTCCTACTCTGACCATCTCTTTGTAGGGGTCCCATTCCTCTTCTTTATCTGTGCCTTCTAAACAAATCTTTCTTAACTTCAATGAACTTCAAAGCAGAAATTTCTTCAGACTTTGCTATTTATATGAATTCTGCCTTTGGGACCACAATTCACTTCAGTTACATCAGCTTAGAATAATCTGTTAACCAGAAGTTGATAATAAACAAGGCATTGAAATCAATATCAATTAGCATCCATTAATAAATGAATAACAAATCAACAAGCCTTGTAAGGTAAACAGTAATGGAGAATACATTGAGGACTTCAGGAGGAGTTGAAAAATTAGGACAAAAAGTAATAGTGATTACCCTCTAATTATTGTCTGTTCTGTAGTGTGTCATTATTTGTTGTATCCCTGTTTTATTGCCTGATTCATGCATTCCCTTTCTAAAAAGGGACTGAAGGATGGGCTGGCGCTCAGACAATACTGAAATAAACAGGGCAGGATGCTTTTTCTCCTTTTAATACCTTTATTAGACATGATCAGCTCAAGGTTGCAAAGCTCTACGCGTCCGTGGTTTCACCGTCACTGCTCTCAGGGTGACGAGGAGGAGGAGGAATGTGCAGCTTTGTCGACTAGGGGGCAGAGCTGGGGGTCCTATCCTCACGAGAGCAGTGGGGCTATACCCCATGTTTCCCGACTTTCCAGTTTTCCAGGCAGGATCCCCATCTGAAGTCTTCTGTGCCTAGGGCGAGGGGCAACAAAGGTTCTCAGCATCTSTGCAAGCTCGGTACTCTGTTCCTCACGTCCACACATCATTCTAATCTCTTAATTCTGTGTTGGCTCGTTGTTTTCGGGGTCCTTTTGGTAAATTTGGTGGGGTAGCCTCCCGTAGCATGCTGGTCCTGAGGTTAATTTTGCATTCTCTCTGATGCCCACTCCCCCCCCCCCACCAAGGTCCCCTCCTCTCACTGTCCGGGGAGAAGGACAACTTAGCCCCAGGCAGGGCCATACCGATACAAAAGGAGAAATTAACGAGAATGACCGGTGATTACAATAACAAACAGGCAGAACTTCACCTTGGCAGCAACTGGTTTAACTGGTTCTGCAACCTTTTTTTTTTTTTTTTAAAAAAGGAAGATTTTTTTTATTTATAACAATACCAATTCTATTATATTAACATAATCTATACAATATAGCTATTCTGTTGTGTTAAGATAACATATCACAGTTACATACCTACAGTGCTGCAACATCTGTAGGTATTTTATGAAATAAACAGAGCAGGAGACTTTTTCTCCTTTTAATGCCTTTATTAAAAGTGTTCAGCTCAGGACAGGTCTGCGGTCTCCCGTCGTCTCTCCCAGGGTGATGCTGAGGAGGAGGACACGTGCAGCTTTGTCCGCTGGGGGCAGAGCTGGGGGGTCCAGTCCTTGTGGGAGCCTTTGTGGGCGTGGTGATCCCAGATGTTGAAATTTGCAGCCCCATCTCTCTGGCTCCCGGTTTTGGGATGACTGTCSAGCTCGGGGTGAGGGGTGATGAAGGTTCTGCAGGCCCAGCACATTGTGCCTCACACCCAGACATCACTCTAATTTCTCAACTCTATATTGGCTCGTTGTTTTGGGGGTCTCTTCAGTATGTTTGGAATAGTAGCTTCTCATTGCATGCTGGTCCTGAGGTTATTTTGCATGCCCCCCCCCCCCTTTGTCTTGTCCCTTTCTCTTCACTGCCTGGGGAAGAGAGAGCTGTCAAGCTATAGCCCCCAGGGCTCTCACCAATACAAAAAGAACCATTAACGACAACTACTTGTAGTTATCATAATAAACAGGTCCAGCAACTGTGGTCTGACTAGTTTTTGTAACTTTTTTCTCTCACAAAAAAAATAGGCAGATTTTTGTTCATAACATTTTAGATTTTAATTTTTTCAGTGTTTGAAAGCAATTCTCCTTCAGAAAATTCACTTGACTTTGTGTTTGTTTCAGCGCTAGAAAAATGCTTAACATATTTGAGGTTCACTAAAGAAAAAAAAATAATCACAAGTATTTTGCTCTCTTTGTATGTTTTTCCTGCATCACACCATAAACCCTTAAAGAGAATGGACTTCTAGTCCAGTGTAAAGAAAATTTCCATTGGTTATATGAGAAAGGCAGTTAACTCTTTATCACCACTSAAGTGATTTGGCTGAAAATATCTGCCTTAAGACCAAAGAAATCCTAGTTACTATTGGAGACAGCATAAAAGATATCTCTTTAATTCCTGTAAAATGAAAAATTCAGAAAGGTTTATTTGTTGATAACAGCTTGATTTCATAAATCTTAACCGCAGTTCCTCATGGARTGTGTTAACTATCAGAGAAAAGGGAAAATTCTTAGGATGTGAAGCTCCAGGGATTCTTAGTGTCACAGTAGTAAATTAATGCTATTGAGGACTGACATTGATATAATCACAAATAACTTGCTATTTCAAGTAAGTATGCTAAGTACCTGTGTGGTGTCTTATGATTAAGTTTAAAAATCAGAGTGTGGGTTAAAAATTGAGAATTTATGAATATAATAAAGCMGGAAGGTGCTAAAAAACAAAGTCATGTTTTACTGTGTATTGTACTGTATGTATATGTATATGTACTGCAAATTGTTTTTCAAGAAAGTTTTATCTTGCATGTTTCTTAGTTAAAGAATAAGATGGATTAAAAATATGGAAGAATGAGAGGGACAAAAAATTAAAAGGCTGCAGGATTCAGATAAGAAAGGCAGGAAAGAATAACACCACATAATTGAATATCTGAATAAATCTAAACCAAGAAATGGAATATATTTAAATTCTTTCAAATTTAGCTGTGTGAACACTTATAAAATAAAAAAAAMCCAAAACATAACAACAGAGAAAAAATAATGTCATTTAAGCAAACCAGAATAACRCAGAACAAATAAACATTCATATCAAGGAAATAATCTGAAAACCTAGTCTAGTTTTCTTTGATTTCTAGATTCTAGAAACTAGTATCTTTGATTTCCTCTGTATTCCAAAAGTAAAAAGTTAGTTATAATAATAATAACAACAACTAATAAATTGTTAGTTAGTAGTTAAATAAAAAATTGTAGTAAATATTACCTAGCCTAGTCCCTAGAGGCTATATTTTGTATTACTTCATATGCTACAGAGAAACATAATAAAATGCATATAAAAACATAATAAAATGTATATATATTTATTTCAGGAGTGAACATGCTAGATGAGCTGAAATTCATTCAGTCAAGWCTGAGGAAGTGTTTATCCTCTAGAGATTTTCAAGTACAGTATAAGTAGAATTTTTAGATTTCTTGTATTGCTTTGTTTTCTAGTTAATTGAGGTTTGTACTCATGGCAAAAAATGCTCCAAATCTAAGTTACTTRCTTATCATTCAATCAGCTCTCATTTCTGCTATTGACAATGAAAAAAAAATTCTAAAATGAAAACAGAATGSTTTTACTGCTTTCTGAATGGATTCTAATTTTTTTCCCCACAGGTAAAGATGAACACAATCCAGAACGTTATCTGCATGCACTGAGTACAACAAAGGAAACAAAACAAAAGAGACTCTGTCCCAAACTTTTGAACAGTGGTATACCTCAGCATCAATCCCCAAACAGTTCAAGAGGGTTTCAGTGATACAGCACCATATAGCTGCTGTACACAGGAAGTGGTTTCTGTATTAATTACCATTGGGATTAAAAATTATAATACGGAATTAAAGATGATAATTCTTAGAAAAAACATATAAAGATTAGTTTCCTACTTTTCCTAGATTTTAAAAAAATCTGTAATGCTAGAGAATAGCCCAATTATCCTTTTCTGGTTTTATCCAATTAGAATCATAGAATGATTTGGATTGCAAGGGTCCTTAAAGATCATCTAGTTCCAACCCCATTGGCATGGACATGTCCCACTAGATCAGGATGCTCAGGGTTCCATCCAATTTGGCTTTGAAAACTTCCAGAGATGAGATTTCCACCACTTCTCTGGACAATCTATTCCAATGTCTCACCACACTCATGGTAAGGAATTTCTTCCTAATATCTAATCTAAACCTACCCCATTTCAGTTTGAAGCCATTCCCCCCTGTCATGTCACTCCATGCCCTTGCAAATAGTCCCTCTCATCTTTAATGTGAGCTCCCTTCAGGTACTAGAAGCTCACAATTAGGTTGACCCTAATTTTCAGAATAAAACGTGCAAGACTTCCTTTTCTTCATGCAGGAAAAGCCYATTCTTTATTCACACAACTCATTTTATACAGTTTTTACAGACTTCATGTGCAACTTTAATTGGTTAATAGCTTTCTTGCCAATTACTCTATTGATTAGCAAAAGGTTTTTTACTTTTCCATCAAATCTCTCTATTCTTAAATTGTTTACATATTTCTTCACTAATTCTCATGGGACAGATTTAATATTTATACAGCTGCTAGTTGTTTTCCACCCAGGAATAKGTTGTTGTGTAAAGAAACCTTTCATAACAGGATTATTTTTGCGTGGAAACTTGCAAAGTACTAGCTGCAGTTAGAAGAAATGACAGGCCAGCCACTGATTTAACAGAGCAGGCCTGATTTTATGAGGCTTTTCTTTTATAATTCTTTAACAGGCCATGACTCCTAATCCTTCTCTTCTTCAGGCTGAACAATCCCCATTSTCTCAGCCTTTCCCCATAGGAGAGGTGCTCCACCCCTCYGATCACCTTGGTGCCTCCTCTGGACTCTCTCCAGCAGCTCYGTGTCCTTCCTGTGCCGGGACCCCAGGGCTGGAGGCAGCTCTGCAGGTGGGGTCTCAGCAGAGCRGGGCAGAGGGGCAGAATCCCCTCCCTGCCCTGCTGCCCAGGGGCTCTGGGTGCAGCCCAGGACACGCTTGGCTCTCTGGGCTGGCAGTGCCCGTGGCTGGCTCATGTCCAGCTCTCACCCACAGCACCCCCAAGTCCTTCTGGGCAGGGCTGCTCTCCATCTGTTCATGCCCAGCCTGGGCTGSCACCAGGGATTKCCCTGACCCAGGTGCAGCACCTGAGTTTGGCCTTGTTAAACTTAATGAGATTCCCATGGGCCATTTCTCAAGCTTGTCCAGGTCCCTCTGGATGACATCCCATCCCTCAGGAATCTCAATCGCACTGCTCAGCTTSGTGTCAACTGCAAACTTGCTGAGGGTGCACTCAATCTCTTAATCTGTGTCATTGATGAAGATATTAAATAACAGTGGTTCCTGAGGAACACCACTTGTCAGGTCATGCCCCTCAGGATTCTGAGCCATAGATGAGATCATCCAACCCTTTTCTTATCCATCCAACAATCCACTCTTCAAATCCATAGCTCTCCAATTACAAAGAAGGGTATTGTGGGGAGCTGTATCAAAGACCTTACAGAAGTCCAGATAAATGACATCTGTAGCATTTCACTTGTCCACTGAYAGAGTGACCCTCTAACAGAAGTCAACAAGATTACTGAGGCTGGACTTGCCCTCAGTGAAGCCATATTGGCTGTCTGGAATCACCTTCTTGTCCTCTGTATGCCTTAGCAGAGTTTCTAGGAGGTTCTGTTTATGATCTTCCCAGGCACAGAGACAGACAGATCAGAGTTCCCAGGATCCTCTTTTCTACCGTTTTTAATAATGGGTRCAAACGTTTTTCTTTTCCAGTTACCTGGGACTTCACCTGACTGCCAAGATTTTTCAAATACCGTGGAAAGTGGCTTGGCAGCAACAGCCAAAGTAAGAAAGATTTTTGCACTCTGAAAGTTTCTTTGTTACCCAACTGCAGCAGTAACGTCATTATATATTGTAAATTWTAACAAGCAAAACCAGGTTGGAAAAAAAACCCATCAAAATCAAACAACAAAAAGCCCCAATACTGAATCATAGAATTGTTTAGGTTTCAAAAGACCTTTAAGATTGAATTCGACCCAACGTTGTCCAGTCTGGCAGTAAATCAYGTTCCTCAGAGCCATATCTGTTTGTCTTTGAAATACCCCCGGTAATTGTGAGCCAACCATATGACAGCCTGTTCATGCTTGACAACCCTTTCCAAGAAGAACACCATTTCCAAGAATCTGAGACCATTTCCTATTGTTCCATAGCCTGTTACCTTGGAGAAGAGGTAACAAACTATGGAACAATAGGAACTGACTGCCTTCTGGCTACAACCTCCTCTCAAGACAGTTGTGGAGTGTGACAAGGTCCCCRCATGAACCTCCTTTGTTCCAGGCCAAAGACCCTCAGGTCCTTCAGCTGCTCCTATCAGACTTGTGTTCTCTTCACCAGCTCCATTGCCATTCCCTGGACTCGGAACACCTCAATGTCCTTTGTGTCATGAGAGGCCCAAAACTGAACACAGAATTCAAGRTATGGCTTCACCAGTGCTGAGTACGAGGGATTGTCATCACCCCTGGTCCTGCTGGACAGAATTTTTTTTTTTTAATATAATTTTCCTGCTGGAAAGAAACACTGCTGGACACAGTATTTCTGCACTGGACATACTGCTGGTTCATGTCCGGGCAGCTGTCAACCAGCACCTCCAGATTCTTTTCYGCCAAGCAGTTTTCCAGGGATTCTGGAGAGAGGCTGAGACATTCATTTGTGGTAAGTGCTTTTTACTGCACTACTGCCCTCCAGGTTGATGATTTTATTGCATTAATTTCCTGACCTGGGATGTTGCATTCCCATGCATAGGGATGTATTGGATATAGCAAATGCATATTAGTAGAGGACTATAGAGAGGTGAAAGAGCCTAATGTAGTGCAGTTTCATAYACACAGGCCATTGGGAGGATCTGTTATACTTCCCTATTGGGACACACAAGACAAATGATGGACTTTGGACCTGGCTAGCATAAGAGATTTGATAACAGGATGCCTTGGCAAGAGCAAACAAACTTTGAGGATTAAATCAAGATTGCTAGAAGATTAAATCAGACTGACTTACCAGAAAAGGAAAATTACATCAAACTCTGCAAGCAAGAGATGTAAAATGTATAAGTTTGTTTATGTGATGATTAACCAAATCATTGTAGTAAAACATTTTTGGTCTTCCTAAAAATAGAATATAAGCATTTGTACTTCACAATATATTTGGATTTATTTGACCATCTCAGAGTCTCTCCATCTATCTTCATTGCTGATACTTCCCTAAACTGTTCTTCACAGAATCACATTGTTGAAAGTAGACCTCGTGAGATGTTATCTAGTCCAAACACCCTYGTCAAGCAAGGTCAGCAAGGGCAAGTTTGTCAGGGCTGTGTCTAGTCATGTTTTGAATAGCTCCAAGAACTGATATTCTAAAACCTCTCTGGGGAACTTGTGTCAGAATTTAATGATGCTTGCAACAAAAACAACAGCAGATTTCTTGTTGTCAAATGGAATTTCATTATCTCATTTTGCTTATTGTCTCTTGTCAGTGAGAAAAGCCTTACACCATCTTCTTTATACCTGCTCACTGGGTAGTAATAAGATCTCCAGCCAAGCCTTCTTTTATCCAAAAGGTCCCCTGTCCCTCAGGCTTTCCTCATGAGACATACTCCAGTTCATTAATCAGCTTCATAGCCCTCTGCTGAGTAGAAAAGAAAGATGATCTCCCTCACACTGCTCGTGATGCTCTGACAGCACACTGCTGGCTACTTTCACCATGTCAATATTTTGCTGGCTCATGGTCAACTTCTTGCCCGCCAAGACAGCCTGCTAGTGCTTTCTTAGCAGCCCTGAAAAGAACAGGTTAGCCCACAGTGTTTTCTGGTGCCTGAGGTTGCTCCTCCCCAGGTGCAAGGCTTTTCATTTCCCTTTGTGGCCTTTTATGAGCTTTCTGTTAGCCCCTTTCTCCAGCCCTTCCTAGTCCCTTRGAATTACCGCATAAACAACTTGTGTACCAACCACTCCTCCCTATTTTGTGTTGCCTGTCTTTCAAACATATTAGCTGGTATGGACCAAAACTGTGCCAAGAAATAGACTAATAGAAAAACAATATGAATGAACAGATACTAATGGGTTTAATTCGTCAGCCATCTCTACCTAATGTATCACATAGGTGTCATCTAAGCCAGGAAGACGCTGATTTATTTTTCCTTGTTAAGAAATAGTCACAGTATTTACTGTATACACTGTTAAAACAGAAGTATGTACACCTGCTGTATAAATATTTTTCTCTTACTAAGCAAGAAATCACTGAGGGTACTTCCCGCCCCTCCTCCCTCTCTACTTCTCCAATTCTGTTTTTGTCACTAGAACACTAGAACACATTTAAGCTGTGTATTGACAGTCAGGCTTCAGCATATCTGACACAAGAAATTCCAAACCACCCCCAGTGGTTTTAAAAACCAGCTGGGAAATAGCACTGATATGTAATGGTAGCCCAGCTAACAAAGGGATGTAGAAGATTTTGCCAGAACAAATACTTGCAAATGAAGCATGACAACAAAAGATGGATCAGAAGCAAATGCAAAATTAACCTAGAGATAATGGTGACAGAATTATTCAAATTACCTTTTTCTTATAAATTTAAACATATGAGCCTAAATAACTGATGTACACAGTTGCTTAGCTTCAAATACATATTTTTCTAAATTAATGGGATACTTCTATGTCAAATTATCTAAATTGGGCCTAGAATTATTTGCATCAGTGACTTGAAGTGGCTAGACTAAAACACACTCCACAAATTTTATATCAAAGTCAATATCAGGCATTGCAATTTTTGGGCTAGATAAAAGTCTGTGATGCATACAAACCTTCAAAGAGGTCACAAAATTTGATTTCATCTGACAGCTGAGTACCTCGGTACTTCTATGTGCACAATGAAGATTAATATAAAATTTAAACACACCCAAAAAATTAAAATATAGACACGTAATTAAACACTAGAAGGAAAGCCTGCTTTTGGCTGGTACTAGTAATAGACCATATGCCTTCCAATAAGTCAGGAAAAGACTTTGTGTGATATTTTAAGTTCAGTAAGTTGGACTTCTCCACTTGCGTGAGTTCAAAAGCCAGGAAGGCACTGATTTATATTTCCCTATTAAGAAATAGTTACAGCATATAGTCTAGCTGATTTTCTGTTGTACAGATATATAGAAAAAATATCTAATAGGACAGGTTAAGTGAAAAAGGAAGATAACACTGAAGTGCAGGACTGTGGAGCACATGAGAAATGACAAGMTGAAGCCTTTGAAGCAAATCTGCAAAGGACAGTATCATCCTGTTGTAGAAGACTGATTCTGATTCATAAAACATGGCTCAGATTTATGCTACAATTATTTGATAAAGTTCAATTTATTTGCAATAAAGGGAGGTAGATCAGAATCCCAATSATGTAATAAAAATACATTGTCCTATACTGAGACCAGAGACTGGTAATGTATACATGCCACAAAGCTGTGCCAGTTGGATGCATTGCAAGCAGTTATTTWTGTTACAGAGTTGTGGAAATCTGATTCATATTCTGATCAAGATTCTGACACAATAAAGCTTTTTCTTTATGGTTAATATTGAACCAGTGGTTTTAAGCCCTCATATACATAAGATATTGCAGAACAAATGCATAATGATAAAATCAATGCTTTGTTAAATTATGTAAAATCAGAAGATGCTTGTAATAGTTGAAAGGTTGAAATTTCAACAGAAGAATGTAATGTGAACTCTATCCTTTCTTTAATGAAATTTAAAAAGCAGAATATGAAAGATTTGTGTAGCTCTAAAAAAAGCTTCATATTGAGTTTTCTGTATAAATTAGTGTTTCCAGCACAAGAAAAATTACAGGTGATAATTTAGAAAGTGATTTAGGTGAAGCTGTCAAACACAGGGCTATAGAGTACCAAAGAAAGCACTGAAAATCTGATCTGCCCAAAATGTAACCCCAAAAGCAGTTGAATTCTTCACTATGATACATAAATCTTCTCAGAATGTATAGGATTTTATAAATATGTAGAGAAGTATAAAATGTTGCCCAGATACCTTAACTGGACAAGCAGAAATAAATATCAAAACCAAATGAATACTAACAATGAAAGAGAGATGAAAATCATGTTGAGAAAAGCAAGAGTAAAATATTGTAAATGATATTCAAAATGTGGTTTTGCTTCTTTTTCAGAAAAGTGCATGCTTTCTGACAAAAATAACACTAGACATATTATATTGTTTTGTTTGACTTGAAACATGCTGTTATGGAAGGACTGCTCTTTTCTTGTGACAGCGCAGCAGCCATTCTGAGTTCTCCTTAGTGACAAGCACTCAGCGTGACTGGCCTCTGAGATTGGCCTCTGGTGTTTTCTTCTATATCACCCAGAAAATTTGGAAATTCATAAATATTCCTGAGCACTGTCCATTCATTTTTCCCTTTTCTCTACTTTTGTTCGATTCACAGCTGTATTATAAAATTCTAGAGAGTGTCATTGAAAATTCTTAATAGTTTCAGAAATCATGACTCAAGATCTTGCACATTCTTGTGACCCCGATCACAGAAGGAGCGGTGGCGCCGGTCCACTTTCGCTTTTGGTACATGTTATAAACAAAAATCTGCCTATTTTTTCGTGAGGAGAAAAAGTTACGAAAATTAGTCAGACTACTGTGGCTAGACTTGTTTGTTATGATAGTTACAAGTAGTTGTCATTAATGGTTCTTTTTGTGTCGGTAAGGGTCCTGGCGGGCTAGGTTGATAGCTCTTCTACCCAGACAATAAAGGGCGTGGAGACCTCCCCAGACTGTGAAGAAAGGGACAAGACGAAGGAGGGGAAGTATGCAAAATAGCCTCGGGACCAGCATGCAATGGGAAGCCACTACTCCAAAAATACTGAAGAGACCCCCAAAACAACGAGCCAATACAGATTTGAAAAATTGGAGTGATGTCTGAATGTGAGGCACAGTGGGCTGAGCCTGAAGAGATGCTGTGAGAACCTTCATCATCTTTCACCCTGAGCTRGACAGTCATCCCAAAACCAGGACCCAGAGAGATGGGGCGAGGTATTTCGATAGTTTGCGGTCACCCCACCCAGAAAGGCTGCCACGAGGACGAGACCCCCCAGCTCTGCCCCCAGTGGACAAAGCTGCACGTTCTCCTCCTCAGCATCACTCTGGGAGACTGCAGACCCGATGGGAGACTGCAGACCCGTCGAGCTGCCCAATCCTGAGCTGATCACTTTTAATAAAGGCATTAAAAGGAGAAAAAGTCTCCTGCCCTGTTTTTATTTCAGTACATGTGCCAGGAGGGACCGTATCCTGACTCAGCCGCCAGCAGGCAGGATCATCCACTGGGTGAGATCCTGGACCACCAGAAGCGGCCAATAAATGTGGACCCAATGTCGAAGGATTTGGAGCAAAGGATAAAGGAAGGACTCTCCTTCGAGCTGCTTTATTTCTTTCCCATGCAGAAGCAGTGCCAGGGCGGCGCCACGTGGAATCAGCGGCACAGCACAGGAGTTATTCTTTCCCACGGCAGGAGCAGCGCCGTGCAGGCAGCGTGGACGGAGCCGGGTGGGCAGCGGTAGCCGCTGCGGCAGCGGGGCAGGAGCGGGGCCGCAGCACGCAGGTATTTGTCGAAGCTGCAAACCACAGCGCTGTGCTGGGCGGGTGTCAGCAGAGTGCGGGTGCCGGCAGCTCAAAGAGGTGGCAGTGGCAAAAGAGCGGGAAACAGAGAAAAACAGCGGCTTTTATCGAGGGAGGGTGGAATCTCGGGAAGAGACCATCTAATGAATCAATGGCTGGATAGGAGGGGTCTGGGGCGACAAATGTTAACATAACCTGGAGCGGGAAAGTCACAGACCAATGGCAGAAAGGAAAAATCATAGCTGACACCGAATTTTCTGGACCAAGCGGTGTAACAATTATGACAGACAATCTACAGGGACAGGATTTTTGAGCATAGAGAGGGAAAAATCTGGAATTATCATAACTGACACAGTGAGACAGGGGATAAACAACTTTAGACAGAGACTAAACATATTCTTCAAACCCCCATTGCTATAGGCAGGGAGAGACCAAATATCTCCAACCCCTCACTGCCACATTCTTGTAACAAAATTTCCAGTTTATTGTGTTGTTGCTGAAATAAACAGGCAAGGAGACTCTTTGTCCTTTTTTAATGCCTTTATTAAAAGTGATCAGCTCAAGATGGGGCAGCTCGACAGGTCTGCAGTCTCCCATCGTCTCTCCCAGGGTGATGCTGAGGAGGAGGACACGTGCAGCTTCGTCCGCTGGGGGCAGAGCTGGGGGGGTCCAGTCCTTGTGGGAGCCTTTGGTGAGTGTGACCCCAGGATCTTCAAATTTGTACTTTGAGTCCCCAGCTCTTGGTGCTGGGACGAGTGTCTGCTCAGGGTGAAGGGGCGACAAAGGTTCCTCCCTGCAGGCCCAGCACACTGTGCTTYRCATCCAGACACCACTCCAGTTTCTCAAATCTATATTTGCTCGCTGTTCTAGGGGTCTCTTCAGTAGCTTTGGGGTGGCAGCTTCCCATTGCATGCTGGTCTCGAAGTTATTTTGCATGCCCCCCCTTGTCTCGTCCCTTTCTTCACTGTCTGGGGAGGTCCCCATGCCTTTTGTTGTGTGGGTAGAAGGGCTATCAACCTAGCTCGGCCAGGGCTTTTACTGACACAAAAAAAACCTAATGACAATTACTTGTAAAACAAGGCCTAGCCACAGGTCTGACTAGTTTTTGTAACTTTTTCTCTTCACAAAAAATAGGCAGATTTTTGTTTATAACAGTTACCTCCTTGGGGCCCTCAAGAGCTAATTTATGTTCTATGATTTTGCTCCAACAAAAACATTTAAAAGACTTTAGCGCATGAAGAATTCCACTCTGACAACAGGAGTTGAATTTGGAGTTGTGGAGTTAAGCCTTTAACAAATACAGAGTTTTGAGAGAAGGAGTATTAAGTGAACAGATATTTTTTAAACTCAATRAACAAACAGTACATGTAGATTTGTATTTGCTCTTTAATTTGCAGTTTTAAATAATCTTAGCAATAGTACTGTTTTGGTGATAATCTAAAGATTGTTGCAAAAGGATAGAATGGACTCTATATATTTTATTAAATAGCCAAGTTATATGGAGAGACACAGGTAAGCTTTCAGGTCATAACTCCAGTTATTTTTCCAGAAAATATGGGTGCCATTCTGAAAGTGTAATTTCTTTTGAATCTTAGCTATTCTTCAGAGATATTTTCCTTCATTTGTTTATGTCCAGTAAACACACAGTAGATTTCAGATACTTTAAGTCTTTGAACAAGCTGGGAAATGTTTAGTCAGATTTTTTATGACTTTTTGGTTTTAAGGAAAGACTTGTATTTCTGGCACAGAGTAGTGAAAGAAACACAGGACTTCAATAATTTTAATGAGTTGCTGCAGGTCAATCAGCTTTTCCTTTGCAGTCTGAATTTAAAGTGTATGTGATATGTAACTGCCAAGAATAAATAGGTATAATTGCCAGGGCTACTTCTCCCTAAGCAGAATCTTTTCATGTGAGGATACTGGAGCTATACCACACTTTGTTCTTCTTTCTACTATGAAACCATGTAATCTCACATTATCTTGTCCCTGCTTAAAATGTGCATTTGTCCTTGAATGCTTTCATGATCAGGGATAGATTGTCCTTCCTACCAGGACACTTGCATACACAGTTAAGGGTGATGCAGTAAGGACTTACACCTGGAAAAATCTTCAAACACTTTTAAGTGACACTTACCCTGTAGATGAATTTGCTGGATTCCTTTATCAATTTGCCATGCACTGGAGGTATTTAAAGGATGTGTAAATGCACCACTCAGGGACATGGTTTGTGGTGGATTTGGCAATGCTGGGTAAATGGTTGTACTTGATTATTTTAGAAGTCTTTTCCAAAGTAAATGATTATATCATTCTATGGTTTTGTTCTACAATTTAGAAGTCATCAGAAACCATTGAAAGCAGCAGGCCTTACAGCTTTTTTATGTTCAGTAATTACAGTGATTTAGACCCCACAGTGCCTCTGTGGCCTTGTGATATTAAGTTATTGAAGAGAGAGCAAGAGGACAAGACCTCATCCTTTTATACTGAGTGACTTAACTGTTCTGCTTTCCCTGTTGTGTCTGGCTGAACTCAATTCAAAGATGCAGAGGTGAACAGCCAAGTGAAAATGGAGAGCATTTGTCTAGGTCAAAATAGAACTCTTTGCAATGCAGTTTCAAAGGACATCTATCAGCAGCCATTAAAATTCTAATATCTCAGACAAAATTTAAAGAAAGGAGCAAATGACCAAAGATTAATCAGGTCTCCTGACAAAGGTTAAAGGAATGGAAAGTGGTGATAACTTATCCTTGCTGCAGTTTTCTTGCAATCACCTCATGGCCAACCAAGGTTACTGAGTTGTATGTCATCCTGAAGTGCATGGGTGGGGACTGAACCTTTTTTCTCCCTGATWATATTTCTTCAGGTTTTACAAGTGTTAACTGTATTTTTGTTCTCACACTTTATGCCTTGCTGTCTTCAAGTTCCAATACAATTACTGAAAAAAATTCTTTTTCTTATTCTCTCAWATCCTTAAACTAAGCCTTACCTTTCAATAGATCATGTAATAGACTGGATTTCTTGTTGCATCAGCTTACAATAGGCTAACCTCTTATTATAATCAGTTTTTAATAGTTTGTATAGAAAGCTCTTTGAGAAAATGTAGAGAAACTACAGAATATATGCAATTATTTATGTTTACTGGACCTAAGAGGGCAGCAGCAGCACACTCTGCACTTCAAGAGCTGCATTTGTCTGCTGTGTCAGGGGACAGGATTAAGTGCAACTCTTTATTCAGTAGGGGAGCTTAATGGGATCTTGGGCATGTTTGTCGTATCAGGTCTTTACAACAACAAAGTCAGATGTTTCACCTGATAGTTTTCATTTTTTGACATTTTTTAGAGACATAAGCAATTTAGTATCATGTTGAAGTACTTGGTATGTGGCACTGTAGTTTAGCTGGACAGGTATAAGGCTGTTGCTGCCAGCAGCAGCCACRTATGTGCATTTTTACAAACTTTTTACTCATCGGGAATTAGTTTCTGTAGTCGTTACTAAGGCCTAGAGGATGCAATGTGGAAATAATAGAATGCAGATTTACTGTGGCACCACACTTTAAAAGCCACAAGGTTTCTGTACTTAGACGTATTGTATTCTAAATCACTTTTGCACAACACAGTTGATCTAATATGTTCTGAATCACTCGCATTCTCAAGCGTGATGCCTACAAGGCCCTTTGCCTGCTTTCCTAAACCAATGTCTGAACAAGTAAATAGTTGTTGCTTGAGTGTCCTTTATTATTGTATCTTCTTGACTCCATATCCCATCTGTTGTATCAAATCACAAATTTGATCACAAATACACAAAATGTATTTCCACCTAGGTGAAAGGTTATGAATCCATGAAATTCTGATCAAATTCCTGGAATGGATCTATGTAGGAGGAAACAAGATTTCACCAAGTGTCTTCTAAAAGCAAATGTATTTTTCTTGTGTAACTGGCTTTATCTGAAAAATCTCGAGATGCACTGCGTAGGGGCACATCTGGAGAACACCCAAATCACTAAGTCTCTGCATGTGATGCTGAGAAAAGAAATAGCTGATAGTGCAGCTAGTGCTAGATTTTCAGACCATTTACTTCTATTCATCAATTACGCAAATAGTGAAGCCACAGGTAGCAACAACAGTGACTAAAATTTACTGAGTAATAATTCAATGATACCATGATGTAATGATCATAGAATGGGCATTTAAAGAAAAAAATGTTGAAAGAAAGACATTTTCCTAATTTCTCTTCTCTAAAAAGGCAGTTACCAAATTACTGGGTCTATCAGACAGACCATTCACTATGGCTATCACTGACCCAGAAGGAAATTTTCCCATCTGTAAAGATGTTCTTTTTTATGTATGAGGTTATTGTATGCAATTACATATTACATGCTATTGTCAGCTTCATGTGTGAAAGCAAAATTCATCCAGTTATTATGCCCTTAATAATTTTGGTTTTTACAACTATTAGAGCTTAAATGCAAGAACAAAGTGTGTATAGTGAAATTCTTTGGTCATTTTCTCCATCAAGGGATGCATCTGTTTTTTGAAGCATTAGCTGTAGATTCACAGATATGAGCAAAAAAATTAACAAAACTACTCTGCTTTCCCACAAAGAATAAAAATATTAGTTGCTTGTAACAAAAGACTGCAATGGCGCAAGACTAAGGAAGCTATGGTAGTAAAAAAGATTTTCTCACATGAGATATCCTGGATCCCATCTTTGTCATACCAGCCTACTGTAGCTCTACAACACACTTTTAGAAGTACTTTYAGAAAAGTTTTAAGTATTTAGTTTTTGAAGGTATAGTGTGCCACTCATGTGGTAAAGAGCATTTTTAGTATTCAGGGTTTCAAAAAAGTTTTCAGAGTGTTCCTCTCTCACAGCACTCAACACTAAGCTGTAGGATTTATGCAGTCAAATGCAGTCAAATCAAGCTGTTAGCCCACATACTGCAGTAGATGCATAACATCCCTTATTACAAGAAACTCTGTAAGATTTATAAAAAGTAGAAAGATATAAAGGTCTGTCACCMTTAGGCCGGACGTGACATACACACGTGATCAGGGTCTAAGAAGAAAAAAGTTTTTTATTCTGCATGTTCTCCAGCTTATATACTCTTAATAAAGCWTGACCTTAAGTCATTAACTACATCACAATAACTTATTACATTCATTGGTGCAAAGCAATTAATTGTCAATACAATTGCCAATATAATTGGCAAAAGTTTTACAGAAATTTAATAAGGCAGGTATACACATSTACTTATGCATGTAGTCTAGCTTACAAAAAAATTTATGCATCTTTTCTAATCTGTTTCTATGCTGACGGCCTTGTCTTCTTCCTTGCTATGGATATACTTGAAAATCATCAATTGTTATTTCTTCTAATAACTCAGCTTTGCTTGCAGGCCAGCTGTCAAGCCCTTCCATACCTCCCTCTTTTTGTATTTGAGCAACAAACACAGCTGACAAGGATTTTTGCAGGGCTTGGTGCAAAAATCCAAGCAGATGAAGGAGACACAGAGCAATATTTACAATCACTAACAAAATTAACAATCTGGTGTTCAACAAGGGCTTAAGCTACCCAGTGATGCTCCTGCTTTTGAAAAAACTATTTAGCTATCTCTATTTGTTATCTACKTGTAAGTGATTGATTCTTTCAAGTTTGCAATGCTTTTGTAGATTGATTCACTGTGATCCGATAAATTCACGCAACACATACTTTCAAAATCCTGGTATCCATGACTATGAGATAACAATAAAAAATCTATAGCTGCTCTGTTTTGCAGTGTTGCATGCCTAATGCAATTTACATCTAGTAGTAACTTACTTAAAGCTACAGATGTGTCATTGTTTTGCTTAGCAAGCTAACAACTAAGCTTATTTAAGGAAGATAGAGTACAAGCTGAAGCTACTCTAGGTGTAAAAATTGATGCAGAAACAATAGAACTAGGTCCCCAAAAAGCTACCTCATCCCGGCATTGAGAAGMAAATTTATGTTGAAGTGATTGCTTATTTCTTGTTTTTTGATGCATCATTGTTATGTTGGGTGTCATTGGAGTCAACCGCCCCAAACTGCAGGGACCCCCTCTTATTTTTTTTTTAATACCAACTTAAGCACCATCACCACAGATTATAAACATGCCTCTCAGTAGGTGCAAAGTATGAGAAAAGGTATCAATTGACATATGTATATGTTTCAGTTTTTTTAAATCAGTAATTTGAGTAATATCTGTCTGCTAGAGTGGTAAAGCGTGCAACTTTCTGGGATTTATTCCATAATATACATGAATATGTGAACTTTGACAATTAGGGTATGCAGCRACAATTGAACGAGCATCATTGTTATTGAGGCTAAATTGCAACTGCAGAGTTTGAGCTCCTTGATGATAAAATTGATGAGACAAAATTGCTTGTTGTCTATTATTAGGAATTATTAAAGGAGCATTGGCAACAAGAGCATCAGCTACAGCATTCCTTTCATTGAAAAATCCTGGTAAAGAAGTGTGACTGCGAATGTGCAGAACAAATGTTCAGTGCGTTGCTGGATAGTATTTTACAATTTCAACAACATCTCAAATAAAGGATAATGATCAATTTCAGATAAAACAACTTTATATAACTTTTTGGTCAAATTTGGTACATAAGTAGAATTTGTGACAATGTTCACAGCTTGAGGGAACAACTGAAAAGCTGTTGTCACGGCTCGCAATTCAAGAATTTGAGGTGATCTTGTTTGAAATTTGACCACATGTCATCAATCATTAYTGACTTTCTAAGTCACTGCAGCTTTTTCTGTTTTTTCAGAACTATCTGTAAGAACAGTTGGTCCATCAACAGGACTTTCCATGTTCAATTGTTTCTGACTAACAGGTATTTCTTGAAAAAATTTTAAGAAGGGGTGACTTGGTGAATGATAAGACACATGAAAGTAGTCATAGTCACTTGCAACTGATAATTGTTGGCAAGATACCACTCAAAGTACTGATTTTGGACAGGTAAAACAATTTTTTTAGGATCTTGGCTTAATAATTTATTATATCATTTTTGAGCCTTAATAATAATTTCAGTAATCAATTCAAAAAGACTAGGAGCAGTTTTCACAGGTTGGAAAGGTAAAAATAATCATTCTAGAATATGTAAAGGCATTTTTTACTGATCATTTCATTGTATAAGAATTTCAAAAGGAATAATTTTGTCAATCAGAATGAACACTTGCACTATTTGTGTCAGATCAATGCGACAAATTTTTCACACAGAGCTTTTTCAACATTTTCAAGAACAGAAAGTTTTTGGGGTCACCACATGGACATTAGTAGGATTGTCTGACCCCTTCAATATTTCTAAAAGAGGTTCTAATTGTGAATTAGTAAGTTTCACATAAGGTCTTATCCAATTAATTGATCTCATTAATTTTTGTACATGAGTTAAATTTTCAACCTTGTTTTGTAATTGAATTTTTTGAGGTCTCACTTGTTTTTGAGACACAATGAGACAAATATTTCCAAGGTTCAACAGTTTAAATTTTTTCTGGAGTTACACACAGGCTATAACTTTTTAAAGAAGTTATAGCAAAGATTGCAAATTAGGCAACTGCTGTTGTTTTTTGGCTGCAAACAAAATATCATCTATGTAATGATAACAATAGTAATCAGGAAATTTTTCTCTTACCAGAAACAATGCTTGTGTTACACACCACTGACAGATAGTTGGAGAATTTTTGATTCTTTGGGGGCACTGTAAATGCAATTTTTTCTTTGTCTTGTTCAGCTAAGGGAATTGTGAAAAAACAATTCTTTTTAAGCCATTACAGTAATTTTCCAGTCCATGGGAATCATAGTAGGGGATGGCAAACCAGGCTGTAAAGCTCCCATGGTAGCCATCACAGCATTAATTTGTCTTAAATCATGTATAAGTTTCTACTTACCAGATTTCTTTTTATAACAAACACAGGAGTGTTCTATGGACTGCATGAAGATTTAATATGACCTGCAACTTATTGTTTTTAATGTTAATTGCCTTAACATTTGTAGGGCAATTAATTTTTCATCAGTCAGAGGCTATTGATTGACTCACACAGGTTTGGTGGGCAACCAGGTTAAAGCAAGAGTGGGTTGCTGAATACTTTGTAACATGGTGAACCCTGTTAAAAATCTGTAGTAATTTTCACTCCCCATTGACTAAGGTAATCTCAACCCCACAGATTCAAAGGAGCAGAGGTAATATATGGCCTTATAGTTGCTGTCTGTCCTTCAGGATTTGTGATCAAAATATTGTTAAGTGAAATTCTACCTACTGTGGAGTCTCCTAGCTTAACCACTCCAGTGTCACTTGTTTGCACTGGCCACTGTGGTGGCCACGAGTGTAAAAACACAATTGTAATATCAGCTCTTGTGTCTAGCAGATTATTCCATTTTATTTGTCAAGGTTTTGCCTTATAGGTCCTCATGCTTCTAAAGGTACTCTAACAGTATCATTAGTAGCTACTGTGTCTGCAGCAGGTATATCAATCTCTGTTGAGCTAATTCTCCCTGGGTATTGTTCACAAATGGATAACTTTGCAGTGCTGGAAGGGCTTGTGGTTGCTGAGGTATTTGTGTTCACACGCACCTTTTCACGTTCTTTTTCTTGTTTCCCTGTAATAATTGTTCATTTGCATGATATTTTGATTTACATTATTTGGCAAAGTGCTCATTTTTACTAATCTATTACAACTAAGATTCATTTTAGACGTCATTTTCTGTTCAACATTTTTAGGACATTGTGATTGTAAATGACTTTGTTTCCCGCAGGAAAAACATTTTCGTGGAGATTTTAGAGCTGCTGCTAATGCAGTTATTTTATGTTAAACTGTGCTAACTTTTGAACATGCTGAGATCATCTCAGGGACAGAGGGATCTCCTGGCAGTGCTTCAGTCAATAATTTTTTKGAAATCTTTGTGTTTTCTCTGGCTAATTGTTTACATATTATTTCTCTTAAATTTTTATCTTCTACCTGTTTTTCAATTGTTGCAGCAATTTCTTCTACAAATTGCCGAAGAGGCTCTTTAAGATTTTGTTTTATAGTGACATATCTTAGTTTTGGAGCTGCTATTTCTGTTTTTTTAGTTATAGCACTCATACCTAATTGTTGAGCCTGTGTTAAAACTAGGGGATCCTCCTGTGCCTGCAAATTTGGATTAGAAAAAGGTCTTTGACCAAACAAATCAACTCTTACAGCATGACAAGGGTCTTGCTGAGGTAGTTGCGTATTATTTAAAGCTGTTCATTTGGCTAATTGCTTCCAATTGTTTTGAAATACTCCACATTGCACTGGTTGAAACAAAACTGTAGCCAAATGCACAATATCATTAAGAGACAGCACATCTGTATTAATAATATGAATTAATTTCATTACTTCAACAGAATTAATACCAAATTATCTACTTTAGGCTGAAGATCTTGCACAATTTTCCATGCAAAAACTTTATGACTATCATTTTGTCTTGAAATAGGAACTGCTTTAAACACAGGAAAAGCCATTTTACTATTAGCAACATCCATATCAACAGCATCCGAGTCCTTTGGTGGGCCTATTTTTTCCACTAAATCCCAGTCTCCTGTCTCAGCTGCTTTCCTTTTAACATATTGCCAACACCGAAAAGACTGATGAACAGTTATAATAACATTATCAGAAGGCAGAGTTTTGAAACACTAAAATTACCTCTATTACTGGTTTTACCAAGCTTATCGTTATTACCAGTTTTACTAAGCTTATCTCTATTACTAGTTTTACAGCAAACAAAAGTATGCATTAATTCAGACTTTTTAATCTCTGTAATTTCCTCATTGTCACTATCAGAATCAGAAGACAAAGGAGGAGAAAGAGTTAATACTTCCATGTGTTTGTGCAGTTCAGAATCTGAAGCAAGCAAAGGAGCGGATGGCTCAATTTGTTTCTTTTTTAAGGTTATCTTAGCCAGCTGCCGTGCCAAGGACTCAGAGTTAGATTTAACATTAAGTTCAGCTAGTTGCTCTACAAGGGACAGGTACATGGATTTAAAGCCTTTTGCAGACAAATACGAAGAAGCATTATCAACATGTTGCYCATTTCCCATAGCAACAGACCCAACAACAATCTGCAGAAAAAATTCCAGCAGAACTCTCAGGCTGAGCTTCTCCTCTCTGCTGCTCCCCAGCAACTTTGAGTTCCTCTTTTCATTCCTTTTTTTACTTCCTCTAAGTCTTTTTTATCCTGCTCTGCTTTCCACTCTTTTAAGGTATTTCCAAGTAGGAAATAGATCTGCAGCTGCTTTATTCGCAGTCTGAATTACTTCCCAGAATATTTCTCCAACTTCTTTCTAAGCTGTAGCACTAAAAGCAGGAGTTACATCAGTCTTAAAATTTTGAGATTTTGCCCATATTAAAATATTACGCAGAGCATAGTCCATTGTTTTAACTCCTTTTCTTTTTAAGAAAGTTTTCCATGTAGATAAAGCAATCTGTTTTTTGCTTGTTGAATTATTTCCCATTGTTCCCAGCGGCTCACCTTTTTTCCGGGGTTCAAAATTGGGTCCAGACTGGCAGCTGCACCCCGCTGCTCTCAGCTTCACTGGGCTCCGACCTCACTGCCTCTCGCCTGGCAGTTCCACGTCAGGTAGCACCAAATGTCACCATTAGGCCGGACGTGACATACACATGTGATCAGGGTCTAAGAAGAAAAAAGTTTTTATTCCGCATRTTCTCCAGCTTATATACTCTTAATAAAGCATGACCGTAAGTCATTAACTACTTCACAATAATTTAATATATTCATTGGTGCAAAGCAATTAACATCAATATAATTAGCAGAAGTTTTACAGAGACRTAATAAGGCAGATATGTGCATCTACTTATGCACGTAGTCTACCTTACAAAAATTTTCATGTATCTTTTCTTATCTGTTTCCATGCTGACRGCCTTGTTTTCTTTYTCGCTATGGATACACCCGAAAATCATCAATTTTTATTTCTTCTATTAACTCAGCTTTGCTTGCAGGTCAGCTGTCAAGCCCCTCCATAAAGGTCACTTAACTGTAAAACAAAAAAACCTACTGAAGGTATCTCATAATTTTGATATTCAAAGTTGTTCCACTTTACACATACATGTATTTATCTGTATACCCATACAAAAGGTGAGAACAAAGATGTCTAAAACTTGATCAGAATCCTTCATTACTAGACAAAAGCTCAGTATGTTGCCCACTCTAGGCTAGGTGAGACAGTAAATGACAGAATGCTCTTGTTTCTTCTCCATTTTTTCCCTTTGCTCCCCTATTTGCATTGTGCCTGAGCCTATCTGTGCAACCTTCCACACATGTTAATATGCTTCATATCCTCCCCTCACATAGTAGATCTTCCTGCCGTAACATACTGGATAGGAAACACTAAATGGCATCTGATTATGAGTATCATATCAATAGTTCTATAATTCCAAGACCTCTGATTTTCAAAGATTAATTTTCTTTGAGAAATAGAATGAGAATCAAAACTATTTGGGTTCCTTTGTGTTTTCCATTGTAAAGGATTTCGTTTCTTTACAGTTAAATGTAATTCTGCTATCCCAGGATTTGTTGTATGAATATGAATTGTTATGTTTGCCTAATTATCCTTTCATAAAGAAAACTAAACAATATTAAAGGTAGTAGCAATTTTACTTGAATAAAAAATATTTAATTTGGATACAATATATTTTGATTTAAATAAGGGATAATTCGGTTCCAATAATAGCGCATAAGCAAAAGATGACCGCGGGGTACGGAGTGCAGGGCTCATGGACCCGTGCCACATCACGTACGAGCTTGCCAGGTGAAAATCACTCCTTATATGCCAGGTGTTAATACCATCTCCTCCCATTTTCRGTTCGTCATCTCTCTATCTCCGCCCTCATTACCACCTTTGCCGCGCATGTGCCACCACTCGGTTTGGTGGTCTCACAAGTCTTTGGAGTCGTTTTGGATGAAGATTTTGTAGTCTTCCTCTGTGTCCTTTAATTCACCTTTGGGTTACACATGCACACCAAGCCAGTACAATGTAAGCCAAGACTAACATATCACTACATCTACATATCAAGGCAATAAATCCCTTATAATTAGCATTTTCTGGGACCCAACCCAGTTCTTGTTCATTTTTAGCAGCTGCATCTTCGGTCTCTTCCTGTGGTCCTTGAGAACATCTGCTGGGAGGGCGGTGGAGCCCCTCCTCTCCCTTTCTTCTTTGGCATTACAACTTTTAACGGTTTTATTATTCCCAAATATTAATTACTGTATCAATATTGATTACTATTTCAATTTTTATCAGCACAAATCATACCTATTTACCACAAATCCCCCATTTCTCTTTTTGATCATTATGATTCGTGCTTTATTTAAAAGCTATGCCTTGATATCTTTTATATTCTTCAGAATTTAGATTTTCTTGTTTCCTCCTTTCAGCTTCAAACTCTTCCAGCATTTCTATTACTGCCTCTAGTCTTTCACACTGTCTTTCAAATTTGGTTAGCATTTCTTGGGCTATTTCAATCTTTTTAGATCCTTGTTCTTTAGCACGGGTCAATTTTGCTGTTAGRACCATTATAGACTTTGGTTGTTCTTTTTCTGTTGACTCTGAATCTAGAGACGTTGTAATCTGCATCCCTTGGATCGCTGAGTGAATTAGCCTAATAAAACACAGAATCATACAAGACAGAAACAAAAGTCCCAAAATTAAACATAACAACATGAACTCTAACTTTTCCACCAAACACCTCCAAAGAGGTTATCTCACCAATCTGCTTTTAAGATTGAATTTCACTTTTGTACTGGCACATGAACTACCCTTTTAACTTCCTCTGCAGGTTCTGTGATAGCTTCCCCATAATCATCAATTTCTACACAGCACTCAGATTCATTAAATATCCCACAAACTCCTCTTTCTTCTGCTAACAGATAGTCTAGGGCAATCTTGTTTTGGTACACAAATGCCCGCGTTTGTGTCTATTGCCTGGCCAACATTTTTAAAGCACCGGMGGTGTGATTTGACACCACTTCCACTATTGTTTAGAGCCTTATTAATCGATTCAACAGGTAAATTGGGGTCTTATATCTTCATGACCTATCCTGAGCCTATGTTGCTGGGTCATAATATGCTATAATTCTTTCTGCAGGCCTTTCGTCCTTCCCCCATTTTTTGAGGTAACTCAGTGTACGCTCRTTGCCCACAAATCTAATATATCCTATCTGGGGCTTTCTATTTCTTATCAGTTTTCTCCGGTTGTTCTCAATAAGACCTCAGGCTGTTGATGGATTGGTAGGGGTTAGCTTCAGGACTTCTGTACCAGCATAAATTAATCTGTTCATCCCATTCACAATTTATTTCTTTTATTGGTCCCCAATATCCAACAGGGGTTTTAGGTCGCCAAACTTTTGAACGATTATCCATATTAACCACTAAAGTGGATTTGCAAGGAGTATGCCCCACTACTTGATTAAATTTCCTTCCTTCTCGAGTTATACAAATGATTCCAATTACTTGATGGCTTAAAATCAATCCTTCAGGTCTTTTTTATGTTCCAGAAATTTGGGTGTGATTCCACTTTAAAAATTGCTCTGGAGCTAAGCTCACACCTTTCYACGGCCATCTTTCAGCCATTTTTAGACCTCCACAAATCCAACATTTGGATAATCCCGATTCTGTAGCAATCTCTTGCATCAATCCCACAAACAGATTCTTATTCGAGGTTGGCAGATCCCAATCTTTGTAGTGCTGTTTTTGCTGTTTATACAATTYAGCCAATTCTTTTGACTCTTTTCTCCTGTTCTTTCCTCCATTCTCTTTTGTTTCCTTTTCTTCTTTGATTTTCTCTTTCAATTTCTTTTCTTAGTACCCGGTTTCTTATGCTTATACTTGGATCATCTCCATTATCATCTCTTTCAAAACAAAAGAACCTTTTATATTGAGGGCAAATCTGATTACCATGGGGATAAGGAGCTTATCCCCATATATATAATGGAGCTTGTCCATTATATCCCAAATTTTTTCCTACCCAATACATTTTTCCCTCTTTAACACAAACATCTGTAAAGCTGCTGCGATTGTAGCAGGCAGAACTCACATATGGGTGGGTCACAAACACAGATTCCATCTTGTCTTTAATCCACATGGAGTGACTGCAATAGTTACAAATGCTGAAACTGCTGGGACTTGTTTTTTGCCTTGTTTGCTTTTTCATTGCCGAAACTCTGTCCAGTGTGGCTTTCTGGCTTTGGCCTACCACCCAGGGTACCAGAATGATGACAGTGAAAATAATCCTCAGGAAATCTGCCTTTCTACCTTTCTTAAGGCTCCTTGGGTTGCAACCAAGGGCCGAGATGCCAGTCTTCTCGGTAGCAAAGGTAATATCTTAGGATCTGGTCACTGATGCTTTTTGGTTCTTTGGCACCCATAGCCCCACACAGTTTGCTTGTCTCCTTTTAAATGCTATTTCTCAGTTCTGGCTGGTTATGAAGAAATAATTAAAATGAAAAGAACAGAGAAAAGTTTAGGCCAGAATACCATAGATTTATATTTTCCAAAATTTCAGAGATATGCCAACCACAATAAGATTTAATTAATTATTTTCTGCTTCCAGAGCGGGGAGTACATTAAGTCGCTGCCTCTAAAAGGCAGACTCGCAGTGCCAATATGCCTCTGGAATGTACCTATGATGTGATATATAAACTTCTTCTCCGCAATAACTATCAATTATGAAACACTGGTCTATAATATTATGTATTGCTCGTTCTCTTATTTGTGCTATAGCCAATATAGCAAGAACCAATTTATCTAAATTCTCTATTAATCCAATTGCTGCTGGAAGGGTCCTGTCTCCCATTCTCAAAGGTATCTCAAAAAATCACTAGTAATGCTTTCTATAGTCAGCTGGCTAAAYACATAACCGTAGCAAAACAAGCAAATAAATTGTCTCTCCTTCTCTTCCCTTTTAGTTACTTTCCACCATGAGTTAAAACAAAGTGTACAAACAATACATATCTATGGATGACACCTTGAACCATGTCTACCGCACTCCCAACGTTTTACTTGTCTCTGGACTCTTTTAAAAACAGGTGTTAAAAATCTCAGCTTCTGGAATTGTAGTTCTGTAATCAATTCTAATAATGTTGCTGGTGGGTGACCTTGGAGGAGATCTTCAATCCTTTTAGACCGTTCCCCCCCAATTCAGAAAGTCTTTTACTCTTTTCCACCGGCGTTCTTCTGCCTCTGAGCTGAAGGGAATTGCGGTCGGCAGCCACTCCAGGATGCCTAGTTCATTCTTAATAAATCAGGGTTAATATAAATCAACAAATCCTACCATATTCTCACATTCTTGGAATTACATGTTCTAATAATATTTTAGCCACTGCTTGAGCTGTAGCCCGAGCTGCTGGAAATGCTTCAACATACTGAGTTAATTGATCTAATATAAATAACAAATATTTCCACCGACCCACTTTAGGCAATTCTATAAAATCAACCTGGATCTTTTCAAATGGCCTGTAGGCTGTTTTGCGTCCTCCAGAGGGAGGGCTCYTCAACACCTTCTAATTTACTTTTGATAGGTGAGACACCCTTGAGTAACTTGTTTTCCAATTTCAAAATATCCCTATACACCCATAAAATTTTAAAAAGTTATCACAAAAGGCTCTTGTTCCCTAGTGTGTCTGTCTGTTATCTAAGATCTGATGTGCTACTRGTTTAGGCATCATAATCTTGCTATCAGGAAAAACTCACTTTCTCTCTTTAAATGTTGCTCCTAATTTCCTTATAGCTGCTAATTTTGCTAGCAGAAAGGAAGGTGTCTCCTGCTGAATTTCTGTTTCTTGTTAGGGCATGATTTCAGTATCCTTTTTTCTTAAGGTCGCTCTTTTTGCTTCTTCATCAGCCAAATTATTTACTTCTGACTAATATGTTCTTTGGGCCTTTTAAAGCTTCAAGTGTCTGAATTATCAATTCCCCATGTACTAACTCTTTTCCTTGAGTGTTTCTAAGTCCCCTTTCTTTCTAAATTTTTCTACACTAAAAGCATATTTGGATTCCATATAAATAGTCCCTTCTCGCCCTTTTAGTATTAATAATGCACGGAGTAATGCATAAAATTCACAGGCTTGTGCTGACCAGGAGGGACYAAGGGGATCAGACTCCTTTACCCCAAGCTTTTCTCCACTTCACCTGAATGCCAACCCGTATCATTAATTTCCAGACTATCTTCTTCAGTTAAAGAAGAAATTTTAAGTTTTCCTTCAGAGGGTTTTATCTGTAAATTTAAGGCTATTATTAGATCTCTGCCTAACAAATTATTCTTGGCCTCTGGTTTAAATTTAAATCTAATGATTCATTAACAATAAATCATTTACTCTGAATTTGTCACCTATTTCAATTTGCACCCCTTTAATTACAGGAACGGGAAAAGCYTCTCCCGTAATTCTGACTACTGGAACTCGCTCACGACTTATCTCACATCCTTGGGGTAATTTTGTCACTGTCGACTGAGAAACTCCTGTATTGACTAAAAATATAACTTCTTCACTCTGAGGACCTATTTTTAGCTTTATCAAGGGCTCTTCTGGTGGTGTTTCGGTCCCCTTCATTAAACCGAAGTCCTGACCTCTCTGATTTTCCTGAGAAGTTTTCTCATCTTGCTGTTTCTTTCTGCAATTTTTTTTGCAGGTGCCCCTTTTCATGACAGTAAAAACAGGTAGGTCCTGCACCCTTTAAGGAAGGGCAAGAATTTTTTAAGTGCCCTTTCTTGTGGCAGGAAAAACACACAGGTCCTGTGTTCTTAAAAATAGGTCCTGACATCTGCTGTTTGTTTTTCCCTGCAGATTTTTTTTTTCGGTATTCAAAGCTGCCTGCATTTCTTGAACTGCCACCACCAAAATTCTGGCATCTGTTTTCAGCTTTTTCTCCTCTGTCTTTACATACACCCTTTGTGCTTCTCTCACTAACTTCTGAAGTCCTCTGTCCTGACTCTGAATAACAGACTTACTTCTCCCTTCAGGACTCCATAAGGCAGCATGCTCACTCTCCTCCTGATTAACAGGGTCTTTTGAATATTTAGAGCCTGGCAAATCCAAATGATCTCAAATGATCCGAACTTGGGCCAATATAAATTATCCTTCTGGATCATTTCCTTTGTCCATTCAAACATGCAATACTTAATTATTTTTTGTTTACTTTTTTTTTTTTCTCTTTGGGATTCCCATTCATCCTAAAACTGTATCRTCATCCCCAGTGGGCTGTCCTAAGGAATGCTCCCTTCCTGAGAACCCCCCTCAYGGTTCCCAGATACTCTAAACTGCTGCGAATTTTTCACTCAATCCGCAGCCCCTGGGTCAAGGGATTTACTTTTTCCCTGACCCATCTCTGGCGGCTACAAACTAAGAGATCCCCGGTACCAAGAAAATCTTAGTTTCCCACACTCACCTCGTGGTTCAACTTCCTCACTTATTACTCTGTCACACTGCCTTTTCAATCTATTTGTTCTACACTTATTTCTCCCTCTGCAATCTACTTGTTCCACTCCTATCTCTCCCTCTTTCTTAATCTATTAACTCTGTCTTCTCACCTTCTAATCACATACTAAATTGCCTGCTACCAACCCTTCCAAGGAAATTGAACCTATTCAATCACTCTTTCTCAGTCTCCCTACTCCCTCCTGCCCAAGGACCTTCTCACAGGTGCCCGGAYYAGGGACCCCCTCCTTCCCCCTGGGTCAAACCCTCCCGGGGTCCCCACTCGTTCGCTTTTCTTTCACTTCCCTCCTTTCCCGGCCGGCCTCCCCGCGGAGGACGTGAAAACGCGGTACTGGGAGGTCCCACTCGCTTCRGGGGTCCAGGACTGCCCAGCCCCCATCTCAGACACTCCACACACACTCACACATGCATACAGCCGCYCCCYRACCCAAAACCCYGTGATRCTCACAGCCTCCTTTTCTCACGAGGGTCTTCRTGCACAAAGAAGTTTTCTATGGGTACTCTCTCTCCTATAAGCCGGCACTCTSRTGGSAGCCTCTCTTGCGCGCTTCTAATAACTAAATTGCTTATGCGTTATTGTAATAAAGACTCTCTTTTCTCAAGGGAGAGTGGTCTAGCCTTGGGACCACTTCAAAGTCTGGTGGGGAGCTCCTTCCCAGAAACTATACACCTCCCCGGAGTTGAGAATCTCCTGGGTTTTGGCACCAAAATTGTTATGTTTGCACAATTATCCC